>CP139508.1:170882004-171366121 GCA_021014915.2 Artemisia tridentata subsp. tridentata | reverse complement strand
AAACACCTCAGATAAAATAACTCAGTTTGTACGTTTCAACATTTCCCCCTTTATCCCCAAATAATTTGTAAAAAACATAAATCGTTTCATAATAAAAATGAGTTTTAACTAAAAAAAAACTAGTTTTTCTCGAGTGGGCGAGATTTGGGTTAGTCAAATTTTGAAACTTCAACATTTAATAAGTTTAGTTCGCTATTTTTTCTTGTAAATATTATTTTTGGTTTTATTAAAGATTTTGTGTCTGTTTCGTGTTTAATATTTTAAAAATTCTATTAAAGGGTTTAATATTTTAAAAGCCGTCACAAGTCTCAAAACGTTAAATAAGTCCATTTTCTAATATTGAAAGTCCGATAAGGGATTCATGTTTTTTAAACCCGTCCAAATATAATAACCAAAATCCGATATGAATTCAATAATCTCATGCCCACAAGTCAAGAAACCGAGTTTTAAATTTTTCCCAAAGAAACCGAAACGTACCAATATCTAAAAACTAAACCAAAAACGTTTTTGTATCAACACACTTTTTTAAATTTTTTAAAAAAACGAACCCTTTTTACCACTTCGGGCTTGGGCCCACAACATTAAAAAAATAACCCCATTAGTTTTACTTTGGGGCCCAAATGACCCTTTTTAAACCCAAAAGAAAAAATCATTGGGCTTCGGCCCATTTTTTTAAAACCAAACAAAACCCTATTTTTAAACAAAACGCGCCCCTAGTTGGGTTTGTCGAGCCCCTTTACAAAACCAAAAACCCAAAACCGAGACTCAATCCAAAATCAAAAAAATATTAAAACCTAGTCTCAACTGAGATATAAACCCCCGGGGCAAGGACGATGCAACCGAACACCCTAGTGGGCTGTAAACCGAAACAAAAAGAATAACGCAACAACGACACAACCAAAGAGTAAAAAAAACCAAACGGACCCAAAATGAAGTTTAAGGGAAAATTACCCAGGGCCACTTGGTCCGGTTTGAATTTACCCTGTTTCCCAACCATTATCAACCAAAAAACCGCAAAAACCCAAAAAACCCCCACGTGGGTGTTTTTATCTATTCGAGGCCAACAGGGCTACGACCCTATAGGGTTGGAACTAACAGAACCAAACAGCACCCTTGCGACTACGCTAACCAAAAGGATTCGAATAACAGCCAAAACAACAACAAGCACCCCACGGTGGTTTCCCTTATCCGATTACAACACGAGTACAACCATAACTCAAATCCAACACCATTTGATATTAAATCTTACCACACGAAGATTTCAAAATACGTTTTAACTCCGGGTTTTAATCACAAAATAATAGTAACAAGTTTTAATCCACGACAAACACAACAAAATAAATCGGTATATATAAAAAAAATAATAATATCGAACAGGTTTCTCGGTTTTACCATGACGAGAAAAGAGAAAAGAACAAGCGGAGATGGTGGCGCGTAGTGGTGTCGGCAGCAGCAGCAGTGATGGTGGAGGAAGGCTTAGGTGGCGCGTGAGCCATATAAAATAATGAGGAGATCTCAAGGTTTATTTTGGTGGTGGTGGTGTAATAGGGTGAGCGGCTGTGGCGGCTCCACTGGCCGGAAAACGGACGGAAAATGATGAGAGAGGAGAGAGTGAGAGGGAATGCGGCTGGAAGAGTAGAGTGGGTGTTATAAACCTTAGAAAATTTATAACAATATATTTATAGAATTAGGTTTAGGTTAGATAAACTCTAGGGACTAGAATTGTCAACAACTAAAGTCTAGGGAAAATGGTGGAACTTTAATTCAAGGACCAATAATGAAACTTTTGCAATCTTTCTTGAAATGAGGCGCGGAGCTCATTTAGGCTAGTAAACGATCGATTCAAGAGACGAGAATATCACCACTGCGCTCAGAATAATTTTTCCATTAAGAACGACTATTCGTACACCTCGTTTCTCACGAATAATAAAATAATCAAAACAAATATTTGGTTGTGCCAATACGCGTTGTGTACGAATTTCACGTTTCGTGAGATAAATTTCACGTTTTCAAATCAAATAAGTTCAGAAAGGATCCGTTTATGAGAAACGGGAAAAGTCTCGTATAGAAATATATTTGAAAAATTACGGGTGGTTACACATTCCCAAAGGAAACAGATTAGCGGAATGAAAATTATTCTCAAATATCTTCAAAATGCGCTGGACAATTCCGATACTTGTGACGGATAATCACAAGATTTCACATAGGAATAGAAATGAGTATAGCAGATTCTAATAGTGTAGAGGGAACCTTAATACGCTCAGCAAAAGCAAGGGAAACCACAGAAGGTGTCGATCACATCGGATTCATACATATACGAATTCTCTGAACGAACGAAAAGGTATCTAAATGAATCATAAACGAATCGGAGATCAAAATTCTAAAGAATGCGGTCACATAAGAAAGTGAAACTTGTAAGGCATTACTACAAAAGTCTCAAAGCATTCTAAACTTATGTTGCGTATCTTGCTAAATTTTCTAAATCTCTGGAACGAATAATCTTATAAAGGGTGATGCGGAAGAAAGATATCTAACAAACGCCTTATCGTATAATCTACCCAATCCTCACCAGTCGTACTAAAGTTTTCTGCAAGGGAAACCTAAGGCAAAACTTCAAGGGTCATTTCATAAGCTCCTATAGTGCAAACCTAAGGGTCCAAATCTTCACAGGCCATAACTTATGAGCTACAAGTCGCAGCCTGGTCTCTGATACCATAATTGTAACACCCCAACCCGACCTTGGTTAAGATGCCACATTATGGTGTCTATCAGAACATACAATATAAACGCAAGCGGAAGACTTCATAATTAAAGTAGAGTCAAGAACTTCATGACTTACAAATTACAATCTCCCAAAAGTCTAAACAATATCAAATGAAATGAAATAATATCCAACATATGTCTAAATTATATCCAAGACAATGGGGAATCTAAACAAGGTAGGTCTTCTACTCCTACTCACATCACTCTTGCCCCGCATCCCGCTTATAACCTGCCGCATGGAAAAGAAAACACGGCTGAGCTTAAAAAGCCCAGTGAACAGATATATATACACAAAGCAGAAAAGGTAATAAGCATAAGTAAACGAATATGAATCAAATGGATCAGATGCATAAATATCATGAGTCAGAATAGCACTAAGAGTCAAATAAGAATGGAAACGAACGCGTCCAAACGAGCCACTCGAATAGACCAAAGAAACCTAACAGATAGCAACGAGCCTGTCTAAATGAGCCACTCGAATAGACCACATAATCACATATACATATCATATCAAATCATAAGTGTACGAAGAGGGGAGACCTCTTAAGTACCAAATGGAGTAGCTAGCTCCAAGAAGTGAAAGGGGGTACATGGCACGTACAACCAGTCACTAAGTCGTATCATATCATATCCATATCAAATCATATACCTAGGATGCATCCATACGCCCCCCACAAAACAAATCATATATGTACTGATTCGCGAAAATCAATGTGTAATTATTTCCAAGGAAACACAAGTGAAGTATGTGTAACCCGACTCGTTATCCCCGATGAAGGATGAATGGAATTCGTGATCTCGATTCGTGCTTGTGTGGATTGAATAGTGTAAAAGAATGGATATGGATTTCTATGCTAGGATGGATAAAAAAGATTCGAACAATTTTCTAAAGCAACGTGAGAAAATCTAGAAACGTGAATTATAGCGAACGAGAATTGGAAAAGTAACTTGGAAAATGGAATCTCATGTAACTTATAACTACGGGAAACATAAATAGGCTAAGGATAACTTATAACTACGGGAAGCAAAGACTAAGGATAAAGGACTAATAAGCTAATTATAAGCTAACTAGACATGGAAATAAGCTGAGGTAACTTAATACCACCTAAGTAAGCAGAAATGAGCAGAATAAGAAACACTCTAAGCTAATAAGCACTGATTGAACCAAATAAGCCTAAGGGGTCTGCTGTTGTACTATGGTGCAGGGGAAAAAAATGGCTTTTCTTCAAGCCACTGAAAAGCACTAATAAGCTGTTTATAAAAAATCATAAAAATATGGACCAACTAGATTAGCAACACAATATTAACTGTACCAAATTATAGCTTATGAGGACTTATATCTAACAAATGAAAAATAAAAGGAAACTGCTGAAAAGTGAAAAAAAACAAAAAATGCAGTCTGCTAATGGACTGAGGTGATCAGTGAGCATGCAAAGGGCACAAACCAAATTGAGCCTAATCCAACTCTTGTGTATCCACTAATTGGACTCAAAGGACCATAGAAATGCAACAAGAAAGGTCAAAATGAGCTTATTGCCATAATAAGCTGTTTTGATCAGTTCATAGCCTAGGATTGCCACAGTCCATACAAATCTATAGTACCTATCTAAAGGGCTTAAAAGAACTTAAAAACAGCTTATCTAACCTATTTTTAGCAAGATTAAAGTTTCTCAAATGGTCAATGAACAGTGATTATGCTAGATTGGCCCTAAATAAGCTTAACCCAAACACCCCTTAATGAAGGGCTGTTTTGGATTTTCAAATGCAACAGACCAAAATAAGCTAAGATATGAAAGACACCTTAACAACTAGATGTAATTAGCATTAAAAAAAAACATTTATCTAATAAAAATATGCACTGAGATAAGCTCTGAAATGACTAGAATAAGCTAAATTAAACGGTAAACAAACAAGTAACACAGATCTATGCTATTAAACTATATTATGCACTATTAAGCTAATAATTGAAAAGAAACAAGCTCACTTGAGACCTCAGCTTAACAGAGGCTCCAACTATGGTAGCTACAAGCTCCTAGCTTGTAAACAAGCTAGGTACAGTCCATCTTGCCTATCCATTTCAGGCAACTTCCCATGCTTTCCACTCATATGCTAAGGTAAACTGATTTTTGATTATTTCTCTCTCTCTTTTTTTTTTTTTTTTTTTTTTTTTTTTTGTTAATGGAATAAGAGTGCTTGTAAATGACTTATAACAAGCTCAAATATTTAGAGTTGATGCTAGTTTAAAGTAAAGACAGTGAATTTTAAAGAAAATGGAAATTTGCATTAATTTGAAGTAAAATGAGTACAATGCTATTAAAACTTGAAGAAACAGAATTTAAAGTAAAATTAATCTAAAAACTACTGAAAACTACTTAAAAATTCTCCTTATGAATGGCTACACATGGTCCTATTTATACTAAAATAGCACAGCCTTGGTCTTCCTTGTTTGTGCTTCTTTTGTGAGATAAAACAGGCTGAATCATCAATTGTGTTTCTTTGGAGAAAATCCCAGCCATTGAATCGCTTTGAAGTAATCTTAGCCATTAAAAGTTATTTTGGACCCCAAAATGGTTATGGATTGCCAGATTGGCATCTTGAGCTGTGGTATCATGTGATGGGGTTGTCTTGAAGCAAGTGAAGAGGGGTGCTTTTGAGGAAGGGAGATGGAGTGTAGCAGGTTAAATCAGGGGGAGGGTTAAGGTTTGGCGGGTAAAAGTAGTGAAAGGGATGAAGTTGACTGGGGTGTTTGACTGGATCTTTATTAATAAAAGGGGAATGGGCCGGGTTATGATTGGGCTGGAAGGGATTGTAGCTGGGTTTTATTTGTTTAGTGGATTTGGGATAAAAGGGTTACGTTTTAGTTTAGGATTAGATTTGGAATTAGTCTTTAACTTTGAGGGACCAAATCTGCCATATGCTGAAAGTTTACACCAAGGACTGTTTTTGTAAACTTGAGATGATCCAAGGGCTATTCTTCAAACATATCTTTCTTTGATGAATTCTTCCCCGGTTTCGGCTTTTTAATCCTCTTTCCATATCTCGTGCTCATTTTTGCCGATTTTGTTTGATTTTGTCATTTTTCACATATCCGTTGTCTGCACAATCATAAACACAAAAACACAAATATCTCTTGGCATTTTGGTTAGTTTTTGATCGTTTTAGTCTGATTTTGGTCAAATAAATGTATATGTTTAAATATATACCAAAA
Organism: Artemisia tridentata subsp. tridentata; assembly: GCA_021014915.2. Taxonomy (NCBI): domain Eukaryota; kingdom Viridiplantae; phylum Streptophyta; class Magnoliopsida; order Asterales; family Asteraceae; genus Artemisia; species Artemisia tridentata. Next base: position 171,360,150 of record CP139508.1, on the reverse strand, counting down.
TCCCCCAGACTAAGATATTATTGTGTCCTCACACAATGTTATAAAAACACGTTTTTTGAAACCAAAAATTTCCAATCTCTTTTTACTAACTTTGGGAAGTAGCAAAATTTTCAAAAGAGATTAAGAAATCTTAAGTTCTAAAAACTCCCCGATTTTCCTTTTTATTCTATTTTTATATTTTTATCATGTGACGGCTTTGTTGACAATCATTATCTATCAATAACTTTTAGGGTCAATGAGTAGGAAACACGACTCATAAAGAAGTGACCATACGGATAAAATTCATCATCCTTGATTTTTCACGAGTCCCCAAACTAAGCTTAAAAACGAAATCATTGTTATTTACAAGTTAGATTGCCAACACTACTCATGGAAGTTAATTGTGTAGAACTCTTTGTCCCCAAATTCCTATTTTCCTCTATTTATTTTATTTTTGGTGAGATATGAATTTCTTCATATTCTCGTTTCAATAATTTTTAGTCTGATAAAAGCACTTTAGTTTAGACGCTAAGTAGTTTAAATTCCTTCCCTCGAGAATCGTTGCAAAAAAAATGAGGTCCACATCAAGGTGATTTAAAATGGGGCTTATTATTCTATTTTTTTATTTTGACTTTTGCATTATTATTTTTTTTTTTTTACCTAACTTTTTACTGAAGTTGTGTACCATAAACTATGGAGCTTCACGGGGAAGTTCCAAGACCTTAAACCTTCCGGAATAAAGGATCTAAGGGCCGTTACAACGGAGAGTTCCAAGACCTTAACGCCTTTCAGGATTAAGGGTCCAAGGGCCGGTGTAAAAGGGAAGCCAAGACCTAAATACCTTCTGGAAATAAGAATCCAAGGACCGATCTCGAATCCGTAGCTTATAGCACATAAATTTAAGTTTTATTTATTTATATTTATTTTTGGTGCCAACATTCCAAATCCCGTGTATCATAAACTAAACGGAACTTTACGGAGAATTCCAAGACTCTAGACATTCCTGAAATGAGGATCCAAGGTCGTTAGATCAAGACCTCACACATTCCTGAATTAGAGATCCAAGGGCCGCTTTATGAACCGTCGCTTATGTCACACGACACTTGTAGTAACCTTGATGTGTACCCAACTCTTACAAGCAAGGATTCTTTTAAGAAGGAATAAAAACTAATTATCGCCAAAACCAAAATACTTTTAATTAGATTATTATTATTATTATAGGGTGAAACAAGCTGATGGGAACAAAAAGCCACAATTAGCTTCGATGAGCTCTAAAGAGAACCAACTACTCTACGTTTAGCAATCTAACTTATAAACAACTCTATCATTTCTCGTTCTTCGCAAATTTAAAATCTTAAATAATAAGACCCGCGAATGCTTAGCCGAATGGTTAAGGAAACAAGCTAGGGCTCAACACGCCCGATCAAGTCAAAATTTTATTCCTACTCTCACCAGCGGAAAGTCAACAAAATGTCAAAATTTATTATATTTTTGCACAAAATTTTTAAATTTTTCTCTTTTTTTTTTTTTTTTTTTTTTTTTTTTTTTTTTTTTTTTTGAGGAAAAACGGGGTTGCATGAGTAAACGACAAAAAATGCAAGGCATAAATCAAATCGAAAAATTACCCCCCCCCCCAGACTAAAACGAGACATTGTCCTCAATGTCTTGAAGGTAAGGGTTTTCCTAACTAAATCTAGGGCCGTTTATTAATTATGCCAAAGATAAACGTTAGACGATAAGATTTAGGATATCGGATGAGCAACGAATGATGAACTCGAGTGGAGAGAAACATAACCACGAGCACAAGAGTCTTCATTATTCGGGCAAACCTGGACACATCACAAAAAACCACGAAACACGACAAATGGAAGAGGAAGCCCTCCTCACGTCACTTATTAGAAAATAGATAGAAATAGAAGGATAAGCATGGGGTGCCTCCCACGAAGCGCTTTGTTTTTGTTAACCGAGTCACGTAGCTTGACTCGGCCCCGAATTTAGTTGTCCATGGGGAAAGTTTGGAGATCCGGGACAACCATGGATGGTATGTCCCCTCCAAAATAGTGTTTGATCCTATGACCGTTCACCTTGAAGTTTGGACCGTCGTTTTGAGCTAACTCGACGGTTCCATATGGAAAAACTTGAGCAACGGTGAACGGCCCAGACCAGCGGGTTTTGAGTTTGCCCGAGAAAATCTTTAATCGAGAATTGAAGAGGAGGACTCGATCACCAACATTAAAGATGCGGTTTTTAATCTTAGAGTCATGAATCCTCTTCGTTTTCTCTTTGTAGATTAAAGAGTTCTCGTAGGCTTGATCCCGAAGTTCGTTTAATTCATTCAATTGAACTTTGCGGTGATCACCCGCGGTCTTAAGGTCAAAATTGGCATGTTTCAAGGCCCAATATGCCTTATGTTCGAGCTCGATGGGCAGATGGCAAGCCTTTCCGTAAACCAGCTTGTAAGGGGTACACCCGATGGGTGTCTTGTAAGCGGTTCGGAAAGCCCATAATGCATCATCCAATTTGTCTGCCCACGAGGCTCGGTTTTCACCAATGGTTCTTTTAAGGATACGTTTCAATCCACGATTCAAAACCTCAACTTGACCGCTTGTTTGCGGGTGATACGCGGTAGAAAGTCGGTGGGTGACACCATACTTGAGCATAACTTTTGCAAATTGATCATTGCAGAAGTGAGTACCGCGATCACTGATTATAGCCCGAGGAGTTCCGAATCGGGAGAAGAGATTTTTCAAGAACTTAACCACAACTCGGGCGTCGTTAGTGGGGAGCGCTTTCGCTTCGACCCATTTGGACAAGTAGTCGACGGCCACAAGTATATACTTATTCCCTCGTGAAGACGGGAATGGCCCCATAAAATCGATGCCCCACACGTCAAAAATCTCGCAGACTTGAATTGCATTTTGAGGCATTTCGTCTTTTTGCGAGATTTTTCCTTGAAGTTGGCAAGAGTCATATGACTTTACCAAGTCGTGGGCATCGCGGTAGATAGTCGGCCAATAAAACCCAGAATCAAAGACTTTTTTAGCGGTGTAGCTGGCACCATGATGTCCCCCCGTGGGTCCATTATGGCAAGCCGTGAGAATGTCAACGGCTTCTTGGCCATGCACACACCGTCTAATCACTTGATCGGCACATATTCTGAACAAGTAGGGGTCGTCCCAGAAATAATGTTTAACATCTTTGAAAAATTTCTTTTTCTGCTGGGACGACATCCCTTTCACCACAAAATTCCCCGCATGGTAATTTGCATAGTCGGCAAACCATGGAGTACTCGGATCATTCTTTAAAGATACCATCCCAAGTGTCTCGAGAGGAAATGTTTCGGTGATTTCCTTTTTCTCGAGAACACTTTGATGGGGATTTTCAAGTCTGGATAAGTGATCAGCGGCCAGATTCTCTGCTCCTTTTTTATCACGAATGATAATATCAAATTCCTGGAGCAGAAGAATCCACCGGAGTAATCTCGGCTTAGCATCTTGCTTCGCTAAGAGATACTTGTGAGCAGAATGGTCCGTATACACTATGCTTTTGGATAAGACAAGATATGGTCTAAATTTCTCAAAAGCGTAGACAACGGCCAATAACTCTTTCTCGGTAGTAGTATAATGAGATTGAGCATTGGTCATTGTCTTGCTAGCATAGTGTATCGGCTGAAAGTGCTTAGATTTGCGTTGCCCCAGGACTGCACCAATAGCATAATCACTTGCATCACACATGAGCTCAAAGGGCAAGTCCTAATCGGGGGCAACCAAGATCGGTGCTTCCGTTAATTTACTTTTAAGAACCTCGAATGCTTCGATGCATTCGGGAGAGAAGAAGAATGGAGCATCTTTTTCAAGAAGATGGGTCAGAGGCCGGACGATTTTAGAAAAATCTTGAATAAATCATCGGTAGAAACCAGCATGACCAAGGAAACTTCGGATTCCTTTGACGGTGGTGGGATGAGGTAGCTTAGCGATAACATCGACTTTAGCTCGATCGACCTCAATCCCGGATTTGGAAATCTTATGGCCGAGGACAATGCCCTCTTTAACCATGAAGTGGCACTTCTCCCAATTTAGAACGAGATTGGTGTTTTCGCACCGTTCAAGCATTTTGTCTAAATGGGAGAGGCAAGATGAGAAAGAATTTCCATATACCGAGAAATCATCCATAAAGACTTCCATTGTCTTCTCGATCATATCATGGAATATTGCCATCATGCACCTTTGGAACGTGCCTGGGGCGTTGCATAAACCGAAAGGCATACGTCGGTAGGCAAACGTACCATAAGGGCAAGTGAAGGTGGTCTTTTCCTGATCTTGGGGATCAATTGGTATTTGAAAATACCCGGAAAAGCCATCGAGAAAACAATAGAACTCATTTCCCGCTAAACGCTCAAGCATTTGATCCATAAAAGGAAGCGGGAAATGGTCTTTACGGGTAGCATCATTGAGTTTACGGTAATCAATACACACTCTCCATCCGGTGATGAGACGTGTGGGAATCAACTCATTATCTTCATTTGTAACAACGGTTATACCCCCCTTTTTGGGTACACAATGGACGAGACTCACCCACGGGCTATCAGAGATCGGGTAAATCATTCCGGCATCAAGAAGTTTGAGAACTTCCTTTTTGATCACCTCATGAATTTTCGGGTTTACCCTTCTCTGTTGTTGAACCGCGGGTTTGAAGTCATCCTCCATTAAGATCTTATGGGTACAGAATTTAGGGTCAATGCCCTTGATATCAGAGATTTTCCAAGCGATGGCACTCTTATGCTTTTTAAGCACGTCTAAGAGTTGGGTCTTCTCCTCATCTTTAAGGTCTTTGGAAATGATGACGGGAAATTTGTCGGTATCTCCCAAGAAAGCATACTCAAGATGAGGAGGTAAATCCTTGAGCTCGAGCTCCGGAGGATTCTCAGTAGACGGCTTAATTTCTTTAATTTCTTCATGTTTAATTTTCGTCGGAGGGAGTGAAGATGTCGGATCTTCATTCAATAATCTTTCAAGCAAAAGAATATCTCCCTCCGGATCAAGATAAGAGTCATCAACTTCCGGTGAAGTTGGTGTCTCAATAGCAAGAAAGTCCTCGACCTCTTCCAAGAAGAAATCACCTCCCTCAAACGGAGTGAGGGACGGGGAAGGGTCGGAAAGAATAGGTTGAGAAGAAGGAGTGGGATTGCCACTCAAGGATTTGTCGGAAAATCCAAGAACTTCTTGAGAATACTCCTCCGAGGCAACATCAATCACATCAATTCTATTAACCGAATTAGAGTCCTGATTGGAGGAGTATTTGAAAGTTCGATCAAGGTTGAAGGTCACGGTTTCATCATCCACCCGTAACGTTATTTCTTCACCATAAACGTCAATTATAGCACGACTGGTTCTCAAGAATGATCTTCCGAGTATTAGAGGAACTCGGGGATCAGCATCAAATTTAACCACCACAAAATCAGCGGGAAAATGAAACTTCCCTACTTTGACAAAGACATCCTCGGCTATTCCCAGTGGATGAGTTATAGAACGATCCGCTAGCTCGAGGGTCATACAAGTAGGAGTAAGCTCAGGGAGAGAAAGCTTTTTCCAAACGGAAAATGGCATTAGGTTGATGCTTGCACCAAGATCGGCCAAGGCGTAGCAATCAACCATTCCCGGAAAATCACATGGAATGAGAAATTTTTCGGGGTCTCCGAGCTTTTCGGGAAGCTTCTTGAGGAGAACTGCTGAGCAATTCTCATTCAGAGGTGTTTTTGCTAACTCAAATAATTTTTCTTTGTTGCTTAATAACCCCTTAATTGTGGAAGCAAACTTGGGCATCAACAGTAAAGCATCCGCGAAGCTTATGTCAAAATGCAAATCTTGAAAGATTTGGAAGAATTTCTCCATTTGATTTGTGGCTTTTTCACGAAGCTTTTGATCATTCAATCTTGAAGGATATGGAAGTTTGGCTTTGATTGGAGTTTCTTTTGGGTCAAAAACAATTTTTGGTTTGGATGGTTGGACAACCTGAGGTTGGACGTCTTTGGTACTTCCGTTGTTAGTAGGAAGCATCGTGTCCTTTGTCACCTCGGTCTTACGGTCAACTACCTTGGGAGGAAGAGAAGAAGAGGTAGCCGGAGCCGTGGGTCCATCATATGATACACCACTCCTTGTAGTGATCGCTTTCACATCGCCCCTCGGGTTAGCGATCATGTTGCTAGGAAGAGTTCCTGAGCCCGAGGGTCGATCATTTAAAGACTTCTTGATCTCAGCTATTTGGTTAACCAACATCCGATTGGTTTCTTCTTGGGATTTCATGAATTGTTTCAACAACTCATCCGAGGACGTCTGATTTTGATTAAAACCTTGGTTTTGATTGAAATTTTGCCCTCGGTTTTGAACATTCCCCAGATTTTGGTTGAAATTTCCCTGATTTTGAACTCGGTTTTGAAAACCTTGGTTTTGACCTTGATTTTGAAAACCTTGGTTTTGGAAACCTTGGTTCACCTGACTTTGATTTTGATTGAATTGGGCATTTCGGTTTTGCCCATTTGGATTTTGATGATTGAAACCGGGTGGTCTGAGAAAATTGTTAGAACGGTAGCTAAGAAGATTACGGTCTCCTTGGGGTTGGTAGCCGTTACCTCCCTGATTATAGGATCCCGAAGCAGCATAAACGCTCTCTTGAGTGTTGCCACCGGTGGCTGGACACTCGAAATACGGGTGTGGACCACCACATGTTTCACAGCTTTGATTTACCACATTTGCTTGATGATTATTGTTGTTTTGATTTGCTTGATGCAATCTCAACATAGCGGTGGCTAAATCATCTACCTTTTTGGTGAGTGCGGCCATTTGGGGTGAAGAGTCCGTAGTGATAGATTTAGTTGACTCGTTCCTCTCGGCAGAGGAATCCCAATAATTATGGTGGGCGGTCATATTTTCGATTAACTCTTGGCACTCTTCGGGTCGCCTTTTCATAAAGGTACCACCCGCCGCAGCATTGATCGTGTCACGGTGTCTTAGTGTTAAACCATTATAGAACGTGTCTATTATGGTGACTAATAACATATTGTGATTAGGACACCGATCAATCGAAAGTTTGTAGCGTTCCCATGCTTCGAATAAAGATTCGTCGGGAAGCTGGCGAAAGTTGCTTATATCATTTCTCAATTTCGTCACCATCGACGGTGGGAAATATTTCGCCAAGAATTTTGAAGTCATTTCATCAAAACTATGAATTGAATTATTGGGAAGACGATCAAACCATGCGGTGGCATGATGCGTCAAGGAATATGGGAAAACATACAAGCGAAGGGCGTCATCGGATACCCCATTTTGTTTCATACTTTGGGTGACGGTAATGAATTTATCAAGATACTTATTTGCATCTTCACCCGGTAAACCGTGGAATTGGCAGGAATTTTGGACTTGTTAGATCATATGATGTTTAAGTCCAAAATCCGCAGCTTGGATGTTAACGGGAGCAATAGGTCTGCCCCGTCCTTGCATGGTTGGTTGGCACAACTCCTCCATCGTTCGGAGATCGGGAGCTGGCTCATCATTGTTTGGATTAGTATCCATCTCTTCGATGTCATGAAAATCAAGACGTCGACCTCGACAAATAATTCTTTCGGGATTGGAAACTGGTGAACGAAGATTTGGTGTAGAAGAACGTGTGTTCATACACCAAAGAGAATTGAACGTTTAAAAAGAAAACAGAATTTGGAAATGAAAATATTTTTGGATTTTTGAAGAAAAACACAATATTTTTGGTATCGATTTGTCAACTGAAATTCGTTTCTCTCAAAACTACTCGCAGAGTGGCGGAGAAGCAAAGGTCCGCTCGAAAGCTGATTAAAAACACGCCTCTTTCGGTTTGTCAATTTAATGTCAAACCATCCTTAAACCACTTGTATAGGTTGTAATTTCAAGATAATCCGAAAACAATTAACTTACGATTTGTTTTGTTGATTTTTATTTATTTAGTATTGTAAACACTTTAGGAAAAGTGTTAGTGGTGATTTTTTTTTTTTTTTTTTTTTTTTTTTTTTTAAGAAAATATTCACAAAGAAATTGAAAACTTCACAAAGAAGGTTTTCAAAACATGATTCGACAAACGAGAGTTTAAAAATTTGCTTCTCCCCTCCCCGGCAACGGCGCCAAAAATTGATTCGCGAAAATCAATGTGTAATTATTTCCAAGGAAACACAAGTGAAGTATGTGTAACCCGGTTCGTTATCCCCGATGAAGGATGAATGGAATTCGTGATCTCGATTCGTGCTTGTGTGGATTGAATAGTGTAAAAGAATGGATATGGATTTCTATGCTAGGATGGATAAAAAAGATTCGAACAATTTTCTAAAGCAACGTGAGAAAATCTAGAAACGTGAATTATAGCGAACGAGAATTGGAAAAGTAACTTGGAAAATGGAATCTCATGTAACTTATAACTACGGGAAACATAAATAGGCTAAGGATAACTTATAACTACGGGAAGCAAAGACTAAGGATAAAGGACTAATAAGCTAATTATAAGCTAACTAGACATGGAAATAAGCTGAGGTAACTTAATACCACCTAAGTAAGCAAAAATGAGCAGAATAAGAAACACTGTAAGCTAATAAGCACTGATTGAACCAAATAAGCCTAAGGGGTCTGCTGTTGTACTATGGTGCAGGGGAAAAAATGGCTTTTTTTCAAGCCACTGAAAAGCACTAATAAGCTGTTTATAAAAAATCATAAAAATATGGACCAACTAGATTAGCAACACAATATTAACTGTGCCAAATTATAGCTTATGAGGACTTATATCTAACAAATGAAAAATAAAAGGAAACTGCTGAAAAGTGAAAAAAAAAAAACAAAAAATGCAGTCTGCTAATGGACTGAGGTGATCAGTGAGCATGCAAAGGGCACAAACCAAATTGAGCCTAATCCAACTCGTATATAAATATATTTGAAAAATTACGGGTGGTTACACATTCCCAAAGGAAACAGATTAGCGGAACGAAAATTATTCTCAAATATCTTCAAAATGTGCTGGACAATTCCGATACTTGTGACGGATAATCACAAGATTTCACATAGGAATAGAAATGAGTATAGCAGATTCTAATAGTGTAGAGGGAACCTTAATACACTCAGCAAAAGCAAGGGAAACCACAGAAGGTGTCGATCACATCGGATTCATACATATACGAATTCTCTGAACGAACGAAAAGGTATCTAAACGAATCATAAACGAATTGGAGATCAAAATTCTAAAGAATGCGGTCACATAAGTAAGTGAAACTTGTAAGGCATTACTACAAAAGTCTCAAAGCATTCTAAACTTATGTTGCGTATCTTGCAAAATTTTCTAAATCTCTGGAACGAATAATCTTATAAAGGGTGACGCGGAAGAAAGATATCTAACAAACGCATTATCGTATAATCTACCAAATCCTCACCAGTCGTACTAAAGTTTTCTGCAAGGGAAACCTAAGGCAAAACTTCAAGGGTCATTTCATAAGCTCCTATAGTGCAAACCTAAGGGTCCAAATCTTCACAGGCCATAACTTATGAGCTACAAGTCGCAGCCTGGTCTCTGATACCATAATTGTAACACCCCAACCCGACCTTGGTTAAGATGCCATACTATGGTGTCTATCAGAATATACAATATAAACTCAAGCGGAAGACTTCATAAGCAAAGTAGAGTCAAGAACTTCATGACTTACAAATTACAATCTCCCAAAAGTCTAAACAATATCAAATGAAATGAAATAATATCCAACATATGTCTAAATTATATCCAAGACAATGGGGAATCTAAACAAGGTAGGTCTTCTACTCCTACTCACATCACTCTTGCCCCGCATCCCGCTTATTACCTGCCGCATGGAAAAGAAAACACGGCTGAGCTTAAAAAGCCCAGTGAACAGATATATATATACAAAGCAGAAAAGGTAATAAGCATAAGTAAACGAATATGAATCAAATGGATCAGATGCATAAATATCATGAGTCAGAATAGCACTAAGAGTCAAATAAGAACGGCAACGAACGCGTCCAAACGAGCCACTCGAATAGACCAAAGAAACCTAACGGATAGCCACGAGCCTGTCTAAATGAGCCACTTGAATAGACCACATAATCACATATACATATCATATCAAATCATAAGTGTACGAAGAGGGGAGACCTCTTAAGTACCAAATGGAGTAGCTAGCTCCCAGAAGTGAAAGGGGGTACATGGCACGTACAACCAGTCACTAAGTCGTATCATATCATATCCATATCAAATCATATACCTAGGATGCATCCATACGCCCCCCACAAAACAAATCATATATGTACTGATTCGCGAAAATCAATGTGTAATTATTTCCAAGGAAACACAAGTGAAGTATGTGTAACCCGGTTCGTTATCCCCGATGAAGGATGAATGGAATTCGTGATCTCGATTCGTGCTTGTGTGGATTGAATAGTGTAAAAGAATGGATATGGATTTCTATGCTAGGATGGATAAAAAAGATTCGAACAATTTTCTAAAGCAACTTGAGAAAATCTAGAAACGTGAATTATAGCGAACGAGAATTGGAAAAGTAACTTGGAAAATGGAATCTCATGTAACTTATAACTACGGGGAAACATAAATAGGCTAAGGATAACTTATAACTACGGGAAGCAAAGACTAAGGATAAAGGACTAATAAGCTAATTATAAGCTAACTAGACATGGAAATAAGCTGAGGTAACTTAATACCACCTAAGTAAGCAGAAATGAGCAGAATAAGAAACACTCTAAGCTAATAAGCACTGATTGAACCAAATAAGCCTAAGGGGTCTGCTGTTGTACTATGGTGCAGGGGAAAAAATGGCTTTTTTTCAAGCCACTGAAAAGCACTAATAAGCTGTTTATAAAAAATCATAAAAATATGGACCAACTAGATTAGCAACACAATATTAACTGTACCAAATTATAGCTTATGAGGACTTATATCTAACAAATGAAAAATAAAAGGAAACTGCTGAAAAGTGAAAAAAAAAAACAAAAAATGCAGTCTGCTAATGGACTGAGGTGATCAGTGAGCATGCAAAGGGCACAAACCAAATTGAGCCTAATCCAACTCTTGTGTATCCACTAATTGGACTCAAAGGACCATAGAAATGCAACAAGAAAGGTCAAAATGAGCTTATTGCCATAATAAGCTGTTTTGATCAGTTCATAGCCTAGGATTGCCACAGTCCATACAAATCTATAGTACCTATCTAAAGGGCTTAAAAGAACTTAAAAACAGCTTATCTAACGTATTTTTAGCAAGATTAAAGTTTCTCAAATGGTCAATGAACAGTGATTATGCTAGATTGGCCCTAAATAAGCTTAACCCAAACACCCCTTAATGAAGGGCTGTTTTGGATTTTCAAATGCAACAGACCAAAATAAGCTAAGATATGAAAGACAGCTTAACAACTAGATGTAATTAGCATTAAAAAAAACATTTATCTAATAAAAATAAGCACTGAGATAAGCTCTGAAATGACTAGAATAAGCTAAATTAAACGGTAAACAAACAAGTAACACAGATCTATGCTATTAAACTATATTATGCACTATTAAGCTAATAATTGAAAAGAAACAAGCTCACTTGAGACCTCAGCTTAACAGAGGCTCCAACTATGGCAGCTACAAGCTCCTAGCTTGTAAACAAGCTAGGTACAGTCCATCTTGCCTATCCATTTCAGGCAACTTCCCATGCTTTCCACTCATATGCTAAGGTAAACTGATTTTTGATTATTTTTCTTTTTTTTTTCTTTTTTTTTTTGTTAATGGAATAAGAGTGCTTGTAAATGACTTATAACAAGCTCAAATATTTAGAGTTGATGCTAGTTTAAAGTAAAGACAGTGAATTTTAAAGAAAATGGAAATTTGCATTAATTTGAAGTAAAATGAGTACAATGCTATTAAAACTTGAAGAAACTGAATTTAAAGTAAACTTAAGCTAAAAACTACTGAAAACTACTTAAAAATTCTCCTTATGAATGGCTACACATGGTCCTATTTATACTAAAATAGCTCAGCCTTGGTCTTCCTTGTTTGTGCTTCTTTTGTGAGATAAAACAGGCTGAATCATCAATTGTGTTTCTTTGGAGAAAATCCCAGCCATTGAATCGCTTTGAAGTAATCTTAGCCATTAAAAGTTATTTTGGCGCCCAAAATGGTTGTGGATTGCCAGCTTGGCATCTTGAGCTGTGGTATCATGTGATGGGGTTGTCTTGGAGCAGGTGAAGAGGGGTGCTTTTGAGGAAGGGAGATGGAGTGTAGCAGGTTAAAGCAGGGGGAGGGTTAAGGTTTGGCGGGTAAAAGCAGTGAAAGGGATGAAGTTGACTGGGGTGTTTGACTGGATCTTTATTAATAAAAGGGGAATGGGCCGGGTTATGATTGGGCTGGAAGGGATTGTAGCTGGGTTTTATTTGTTTAGTGGATTTGGGATAAAAGGGTTAGGTTTTAGTTTAGGATTAGATTTGGAATTAGTCTTTAGCTTTGAGGGACCAAATCTGCCATATGCTGAAAGTTTACACCAAGGACTGTTTTTGTAAACTTGAGATGATCCAAGGGCTATTTTTCAAACATATCTTTCTTTGACGAATTCTTCCCCGGCTTCGGATTTTTAATCCTCTTTCCATATCTCGTGCTCGTTTTTGCCGATTTTGTTTGATTTTGTCATTTTTCACATATCCGTTGCCTGCACAATCTTAAACACAAAAACACAAATATCTCTTGGCATTTTGGTTAGTTTTTAGTCGTTTTAGTCTGATTTTGGTCAAATAAAGGTATATGTTTAAACATATACCATGTACTAGACAAGTATACATATATATCAAAATGGCCAAGAGATCTCATATCATATCATATCATAACAAATGGGGACGTCGTGGATCAATCACACCTCCACAGAAAGTGTCATGCCATTGATGCCTCAATGACATGGTCATGGTACCTCCATGGCTAGTTAGCTCGGGTGACTAAATAGAAAAAATCATATCATGTCATAGAATCATATCAAAGGGAATCATAGCAATGGCTCATATCAACTGAATCATAACAAAGGATCACATAAATAGGATCATAGCAAAGCTCATATCAAAAGGGATCATAGCAAAGGATCATATCATACCAAAGCAAACGAATCAAATCAAGGATCAAGAGTCATGAGGAAAGACACCCTTACTGAGAAAGGGTAGAATATTTGTACCTTAAACCGCAAATGAAACCATATCACAAAGATCGGAAGTTACTCCTTCTTCAGCGAATCTACACGAATTAATGACCGTCTTATTATTTAAGAACCATTTCATAAGTTATTACTGATTCATCACTTGTTGCTGAGCAGATTAACATATTAGGGTTTCTTTCTATTTTTAGAAACTTTCCATTTTTAGTAACTTTCCGTATTTAGTAACTTTCCATATTTAGTAACTTCCCCAATTTAGTAACTTTCCGAATTAAGTGAGTTTCCCGAATTAAGTAACTTGCCCAAATTAGTAACTTTCTATAATTAGCAACTTTCCTAAATTAGTAACTTTCCATAATTAGCAAGTTTCCATCATTAGTAAGTTTCCAAATTCAGTAAGTTTCCAACCTCGGGCCACACTTCACAATTAAACAACTTAGGGTTTCATTATCAAAAATTAGGTTAACATATGACTAAAAGTATCCGCATTAACGTTACAAAGTAGGTTAACACATGTTTAAGAGTATCCGAATTAATGTTACAATGTTATTAAGGTCAAAACACATTCAATGGTTTTAGGTTATACTAAATTCCTAACTTGAAAGATGGTTCAGATTTTATCCCATTCTGGTCCTGATATTATGAATTTTTAAACCATACTTAAGTGTCTAATGGGAAGCTAAGATTTTTATCAAAGGTACCTATACATGTTGGGAACCCACTGTAATTTTATTAGATTTTATTTCCAAGTGATAGTACCCTTTCAAAAATTGTTTTCCCAGACTTGCCCAGAAAGATGACTGTACAGACGCCCAGAAAGTTTGCATTTGGCTACCCCATGAGAGCCATTCAGAAAATTTTACAAAAATTCTAGTAAGTCCCTTATATCCTAAATATCCTACCTATAAAAGGAGACCTCCTAATTCCTCACCGTTTGGAAATTAAAATTCAAAAACACCAGATGAATTTCCAGACTCCTAAACTCAGGATTGACATCTAATGTTATAAAAATCAAAAAGTCATCTTCCCGACCTCCAAAAATTATGAAATTTTATATGTAGATAGTACACAACCTGAAATTAGTTTTAGGCTCAATAATCATGCAAAAACACGTTGTCATCATCAATTTATGACCCTTGCAACACGACCCAAAATCTGGACAGCATCACAAACAAAACCCTAACCCTAACCCACGCAAGATAAAACCTCTAACACATCCCTAATTATGTTTTAAGGATCAAACATACTTAATTACTGAGATTTTAATAAACTCTAATCATATCCATCAATTATAGTTACATAAAAGAATTAAAAATAGAAGATGTTTAAGAAAATAGGTGATTAATCATACCAAACCTTCGCAGGATTATCACGAATCTTGATCTTGAATTCTTGATGATAACCAATTTTGGAGGATAGTTTTTTTTTTTTTTTTTTTTTTTTTTTTTTTTTTTTTTTTTTTCTTTTCTGTATTTTTTTTATGGGAGGGGGGAACACCGAATTTTGTTTTCTTTTTTGTTTAATGGGTTTATCAATTTTTAGTTGGGCTTGGGGTGTATGGGTTTAAATAAGAAAAGTAAGCCCAAAACATTTTTTTAACCAATTTGCCCAATGTTATATTTATATTACTATTTATTTTTTTAACTTATGGTATAATTAAAGTAGATAATTAAAATGTTAATCCGAATTCTATGGCGTTATACATAACATATGCAAATTTATCCCCATAAGCGATCAATATATTTTTAGACCTTCAAAAGCAATTGAAGTTACACTACTGTTTTTATAATCAATGTTAATTTGGAATAAACACAAGTGCCTACTTACCGAGTTGCCCTATGCATTTCAATTGAACGTAGCACGTGCTAGTAAACAGAGTTTGCTAAAATGAAAATACAAGATTACTTTCAGTTGAGCTACAATCATCAATGTTTTCACATAAACATTATGAAACTACTATGTATTAGTAGAACGGTAGAACCTTAATTACGTACCACTGGTAGCAAGCATGAATCTATGAAGAAGAAAATAGTAATTCTGGAATGTGCTTCATCGTTTCTTGAAGCCGCAATTTACATAAGGTCCAACATCATAATCATTCTTCGGCAGCTCACCAATAGTTTTCTAGTCCAACGAGTTCTAGGGGGATTCGTTCTCATTGTAGCTCAATAGGCTGCATTTCAGGTACAACCAACAAAACATTTAGAAAGGGATTTTGTCTATTTAAGAACATATAAGATCAGTTGCACATACTCAAGTTACACTGAAGGTTCTACATCTAAAGTATACATGTGTAACTATAGATTATTGACAGCTATTGTGGCTATAAATTGATGATCAATTGTCAATGCATTTCATCAAACACATTGTGTACAAACACACGTTTTCAAAAGACAATATCTTTCATAGGATAAGTTCATAAAAGCCATAACACAGGTTATCCATTAGGTTCTGGATTTTTTGGGGTTTAACCGAAGAGCATGCTCTTTGGCGGACGGTTATTAAATGTTTTTATGGTGATGATGGTGGTTTTAGCTTGTCCAGTAACTCTCGTGGTTTTAATGGTACTTGGATAGATATTCTTAAAGCTATTAAGTCCATCGAAGCTATTGACCCCAACTTTAAAAGTTCTTTCATTCGTAAAGTGTTAAGTGGGGATGATACCTCCTTTTGGCATGATCCATGGTGTGGTAATGGCATGTCTCTTAAGGAGCTTTTTCCTAGGTTATATGCGTTAGAGAATAATAAGGATTGCAAGGTTTCTGATAGATTCCGTTTGGTTAATCGTTTCTGGGGGCGTTTGGGACCGGAGATTAACGCCTCGTGGTAGAGCTACTGGTGATCTTGCTTCCTTTGGTTTCTCATATGGGTAACATATCTTTGTCCCCCTCTGGTTGTGACAAGTGGTTATGGACGCACGACCCTTCAGGGCTATTTAAAGTTCGTTCCCTTTCCAAGATTCTTCAGAAATTATCCCTTAACAGCTTTGGTTTAGGTATTCACCACTCATGGAATTCCTGGATTCCTCGAAAGGTAAACGTTGGTGTGTGGAGAGCCTCTTTAAATCGTTAGCCACTCGTGTTAACCTTATTCGGAAGGGAATTCACATGGACTCTATGAGTTGCCCTCTTTGTGGTCTGGAAGACGAACATGTCAATCACGTCCTCATCTCTTTCTCGTGTTTTACCGGTGTGGAGGAAGGTTTGGAGTTGGTAGAATCTCGACCCTCCGGTCTCTTTTCCGTCCTTCTCTATTGGTGACGCGGCTTGTGGGAACCTACCGGCTATTGGTGACGCTTCTCTTACCAAGGTTCTTCAGGGTGTTTTCCAAATCACTTTGTGGGTCCTGTGGAATTAGAGGAATCGAGTTGTAAACGCGCCGATTGACTTGGTTTATAAACTTAAAATGGAGGATGTTTTCCCAAGTATCCAACGCCTTTCTATCCTTTGGATCTCTGCTAAGAAGAAGGCGAATTGGACCTGTTGGACGTCAAATCCTTTTTAGCTTTTTTGTAATAATGGGTTATTTATGGTGTTGTTGTCACTTTTCTTTCTTGCACACGGTTTTTGTACAGACTTTGTTTCTTGTGTGTCTCCTGCTTGGAGCTTTTTAATGCAATTCAGCCTTTCAAAAAAAAAAAACATACATCTCTACTAATTATAAAGAGTGTATGTGTTTTCTTGAATCTTAAAAATTGAAACTTAAATTAATGTAATGTGCTTAAATTACCCCTAAGTACCCTTTAAACAAGCTGCTATTGGATGTTTGAGCTATAAGGCTGGTATTCACGAGTTTGGTAAAATGGTTATCAGAATTCAAGAGAGTTTAGCAGTTGTATGTTTGGAAGAGCGGATGGCTAGTATCTTGTCTGTTCTTTCTATAAACTTGAAGGTCTATGTATTTATGGTATGTGGCTTTGATTGGTCAGTGCATTTGATCATGGATCTTGTTTGTTCTATAGTTTTAGCATGGACATAAAGTAGTTTTGAGCTGAATTAGTATTGCTAGGTCTGTAAAAGTTAATGCAAATGAAGTGATACTAGGTTGAATGGATTGATCATCTATCAAAGCGATCTACATGGATGCAGACATGCAGTATCCAAAAATAGCAAAGATGAGGTTCAAGTAAGCTCTGGACTTTATGGTTTCTAAACTTGTTTCTCAGTTCTTACCAAACTGCTTTTGAGAATTGAGATTTATAAACTCACTTCACCAGATTGGCCTTATATCTTGAATTCTCTGCATTTTTGTAACACCCCCTAATTTGTTTTGTGGCAGCGGAAAAGTAATTAGGATGTTACGGTGAGGATCGAAGTTAAAATTTCAGAAAACGGCCCGGAAGAGGCGTTTTGAAAGTTGTATGTCATTCAAATCATACTTTTGATATAAAGGTGAAATATCTGATTTGAAAATCCCATGAAAAGATGTGATAATTTGGAAAGAATGACATATTTGCTTTTACACCATTTTATTTATCAGAGTATACGATGCCTGCTCCGTGTCTTGTCCTGCTTCGTTAATTACCTGAGACAAACATGCTTAAAACGTCAACACAATGGTTGGTGAGTTCGTGGAGTTTAATAGGAAATAACTTTCTTTCAATAAATTCAAGAGGCATACAGTGATAGTTGAAATACTAGTACTTCATGAAGTAAATATCAAGTTGCGTTGGGTAAAAATCCACGAGTAAATCATTTATGAACTCAGATGATCATAAGTTTCAAGTTTTAAATGAAAATGAGCTACGTTGTTATATGCTCGAAATGAAATGATGGGTCAACTTTTAAAAGTAACGATATACTAAGCAATTTAGTTGTCTTTATTAGAAGTCACAATTAGGTCACATATGATAACAATTAAGTTCCAAGTACAGGATACATAATCCAAACACATAGTGAAAACAATAGTATAAAGTCTGAAGTCTATCAGTGTGGAGTGGTGTTTAACTAATACAGTTGTATCTAAATATATATGAAACATTCATATAATTATAAAGTTATATTGCCCTAAGCCTCATGACACGCAAAACATTAACAAAGTACCGTAAGACGGCGAAGTCCACATCAGGTTACTAATGGGTTTTGCCCTCAAGTAATAGGTGACTTGCCAGTTCCTATTTTTCTCAAATATAGTACATCACGACTAAATACGACTAACCAATAGGCATTCCGTCAAAGTATTTAGTGGGATAGGTCGTCAACCTCCAACAGGTTTCGAAGCTGTTTACTATATTCGCGCTCACCGCAGTGATTAATGGCTCATGATAGAGGGACTTTATGGCAATAAAGTAAACTTAGGCAATATAGGTTTCAAGGGTTCATAGAATATGCGTACTTTAGTCTTGGCAATTATTTCCAGTGAAATGTAGAAATATCATAGTAAAGTTAGATGTGCCTTCAATTGCTATATGAATGCATATAATGAGTCTCAGTATCATGTTACAACAAGTAGTTTGTTATCTTTCAAACACAGTGTTTCAGCTAGCAAACAATTTGCAAGTATAACGAGCATATATCCCTTCCAAAGGATGGTTCAAAACATGTAAAGCATAGTTGATGATTTTGAGTAAATCATGAGAGTTTTCAAAGTATAAAAGTAAACTTAAAACAGTTGAAGCATGTATCTCCCCCAAAAGAGTTATTAAAACAAATATTAAAAGTAGGGGCCACGACTCACCTTGAGTGTATCTGATAAGGTGGAATTATAAGATCAAGTAAGGCTTATGATCACGGAAATGTCCTCAATACGAGACCTGAATATGAGGGAAGTCTAAGATTCTGACTTGCTACTAACAATGAGTGTGAAAGTGAGAAATCGTATAACGATTGGATGATATGAGTGTGATATGCTTAAATATACTATTATCTTGACTCTTATGTCAATTGACTCCAAATATTAATTCCTCAAAATATGATGAAATGATATGCAAGTGAAATCGTTAAATTTCTAATGAATAACGAAAATTAAATAATACCTAACTAAAATGTATAAAAATGCATATGAAGTGATGGAATGATGAAAAATGAAAAATGAAATAAGAATGTCAAGTAAATACAGTAGGTCCTTGTTCTTTTCCAGATTTTATACTTTCACCCTAACTGCGATTGCGTCACACCGTTAGTCCTTGGTTAAGTCCATAGTCCATAAATAGTCCAAAAATTGTCCAAAAGTACAAATAAGGCTTGTCATTCAATAATATGTCCATTTATACTCTATATGTTCTATTTTCACAGTCTCAGTCCTTTTTTTTCACGGTTTGGCAGTTTTAGTCCTCCTAGGTGACTTTGCGTTACATGTTTAGTCCAAAGGTGTAAATAATGGTGGGAAAAAGGTGGCGAGTTTTTCTGTTGCTTATTTAAGTCAAATGAAACTTATTTCATCTGCTTATTTTTTGTTATCTTATTTTTACATTGAATGGGCTTTAACGAGCCATAAAGGTTAGCCCATTAGTGTTTATTGACCCGTGGGTCTTGGTAAGAGTTTGGTTTGTCAAAAGTGCTTATTTTCCAATCTTAGGCTTATACTAAAGTGTGCCATTAAGCTGGCTTATTCATGGCTTATGAAAACAGTGAGATGGGCTTGAATCCCACTCGTTATAGTTTTATAGCTTTCAAAAGTGATCTCTTGCAAAAGCTTTGGTTCTTTTTAAGGGTCGAGGCTAGCGTATTCTTACAAGATGTTTATACGAAATGTGTAGTTAGTCATGCCGTTTAATAGTTCATATAAGAAAAGACGTGGTTATTTTGTTGAATCATGAGATATGGGGTCATTCTTAAGGCTACTTGGACTGTTTTATACGCACCAAACACTTAGAATGTATTTAGTGTTTTTCAGTTTAGTATTAACGTGTGATGTAAAATTTGCATATGTTCGAATGATGCATGAAATGAAACGTTAACGTGAGGGTAGTGTGAGAGGGGTGAGTGACGACTTCTAAGCCTCCCATGATGGTGGCTCGTCACCTCATGTGGGTTGCTCTAAAAGAAGTGCATGTAGACCTAATATTGAATATATATACGTGACAAGTTACATGGTGATGCATGGTGATTTGTGTGCGTAAGTAATGAAAGCAAAGGAAGTTATTAGACACTTACTACACCTTTCAAAGGTGGTGGAGGATCTGTGGAAGTCGAATGGGGCACAAGGACGAAGGCAGTTTACTTGTTAGGTTCGAAATACGTTTTAACGTGTCTTCTGGTTTGCTCGGTTGCTTCCATACGTTTC
The DNA here is from genome assembly GCA_021014915.2 of Artemisia tridentata subsp. tridentata. NCBI lineage: Eukaryota > Viridiplantae > Streptophyta > Magnoliopsida > Asterales > Asteraceae > Artemisia > Artemisia tridentata. The sequence goes on along the minus strand of CP139508.1, from coordinate 171,339,744 downwards.
TGGGTCTTTAGTGTGTTTAGTGAGGGTGAAATAAGTGGAGAGTAGGCAAGGAAAAATAGCTAGAAGGGGTAGGATATATATATAGAGGAAGTTACCCACGTTTGTTGACCTATTGACCCTCAAACCTAACCATGGGTAGTTACTGTGGATTAACAGTGTATTGCAATCATTCTCCTGATCTTACAATATCATAAGAAGGGTATGAAAGTTTGGTATGGTCTTATCTTAATTGATATTACATATATGCCACGTTTTCTTTTATTCGAGTCTAAAGGAAAGAGTTAACGAGCCATTTTGATTCCCTGCTGTCCTAACCTTGTTCTATACGTTACATATTGTCAAAAATGTCATTAGAGGGTCGTGAGAACAGTCGGGGTGAAGTTTGGTTGAGTTTTGGAATATTTGTTCATACGCATGGAGAAAAATGGGTCGTATGAAATGGCCTTGGATACTATAGGAATATTCGACATATGGGGCTGGGATTTGGCACAAATATGGCTTGGTGGGTGGTGATTGTCATGGTGCAAAAACATGGGCGTGTCGTGTTTGAGAATGATGAGAACGAGTCGTGTTTTGGATGGGGTGTGGCTGGTCGAGTGTGCATGATTAACAAGGAAAAGGGTGGCTCAAGTTTGGGCCTGGTGTTCGTGGGGCGTGATGTGGTGATGGGCTGGACGAATTAAGGGTCCGGTTGGGTTGTGTTGTGAAAAAGAAATTAGTGTAAATTTGAATGTGATTAGTGTATTGAATTAAGGTAAGTCGTAATTAGCAAAAATGTGATTTTTGTATTCGTCGTAATTAGTGAAATCTTGAATTTAGGGAGAATGGGAATTTGTGAAATATCAGTCCTCGTGAAATAAATATGTCTTGTAATACGCGTTGAGAACTAGTGTCGTTATTTGGTGATTTTCGTGACGACGTGATATTGTTGGAATAAGATAATAATAAAAGTTTAAATTTTTCCCTAAAAATGGGATTTATTAAACAGTAACTCGAGGTTATTATTAACTAACGAAGCTTATTACAATGGATTTTTGCAGTGTCTTACAGTATCCACCCCTCAATTTTGAACTTTGTCCCGAAGTTCAGTCCGTGATAGGTGTTGAAAAATGTGGTGTTCAGGAATGAGAGTTTATGGAAAAATGTTGTCGAGGGATTTCTATTCGAAAATTTAGAAAACGAGATCCAACTAGATTTATTCGTACTAAAGGAAATAAATTTGAACGTTTGGTCAACTAATGAATTCATAGGCTGCGAATAGTTGAAATAACGGTCGAGAGTAGGAAGTATTTAACACTTAATATTCAGTGTTCTAGCGGTCGAGACTAGTGGATTTTTAATGGTAGTGATTTGTAACTTAATGGTCGTGAATAGTAAAATAATGGCTAGTTGTTCCCTATAAATACCCTATTTACTTTCCCCTTTTTCATTCCCCATTTTACCTTTTTCACTCCATCTCTCCCAAAAATAAAATAATGCCGCCGTTCGCCATTATTTTCGCCACTGTGTTCATCGTCATTGCCGCCGCTTGCTTGGCTCTCTTCCCCGGCGAAGATTCCGACCACTTGATCGGGTTCTTGTTGGTTATCGTACCCCTCACAATCCTAGCCGTTGTTGTGGATAAGTTTTGGGGGTAATAGCTTTTAAGCTAGTGTTGTTTGTAATGGGTCTTTGTTGTGTTTCTATGTAACCTTTAATAAGTGTGGAATAAAACTCATTTACCTTTATGTTTACGAATTAGTCTCGTTGTGGCTTTTAATATTTTGTTGCATTTGCGACGCAGAATAATCAAGGTGATTCATCCTGTGGTGGCTCTTGCTATCGCTGGGTTGGTGGTGGTTTTTGTTGCTATGGTGGGCCAACCTATTGAAAACTCTATGCCTTTTATTGTGTTCATTGTATTATTAGCACTTCCGATGTTAATCATCTCGCTATGTATTAATTTTCGTGGTTTTTAATAAAATTTATGTTATTTGTGTTTGTCACATATTGTTGTGAATTCTTATAGTTTCTAAATTCGAACTTTTCTCGACTTCTTATAATAAAGTAATAGGTAATAAGTGTAGATCTTACTGAGGTTGATTTATGAACAATTTATTTTGTCTCGAGATTCTGTCTTTGAATGAAAATTGTTATTAAAGACTTTGAAAAGATAACTGTTCCATTTATAACATGATTCTTCCTAAATTATACATAGGTAGCTAGGCTATGTATAATTGAGGACCAAATGATGTAATGCTTGGTTCAGTCATTATGATATTTATGCTTCTTCAAAGAGTTTCATATGGTTCAATTATAATGGTTCCGTCACAAAGTCGGACACCCTCTGATTATTTTTAAAAGAATTAGAAAGTTTTTGTTCATACTCCAATGATAAGTCAGGAATTTCTAAAGTGATACTAGAATATCTTTGGTATAAACTTAGGTTTCAGATGAAGTTTTCTTACATTGTGGTATTAGTCTATTGTTTGATCAGATATGGTGTTTAGTCAAATTCTTAGGGTGATATCGAGGTATTGTTACATATCAACTATGAATAGGGAAAGTGGAATAGAAGTGGAAATAGACGTAGATTACGATGATTACTAAAATATTACAAGGTAGAGATTCATACGGTAGAAAGATAGTTGTTGCACTTAGGTTATATCCATCATACTTAAGGAAAAGTACATAAGGAAATACAACTTAGAAAATCTTAAACTAGAGTTTATTTTTATTACAGCAGGAATTTATTCTTCTGCTTAAACATAGGTGTCATTTCTTGACACTGTTGAGGTCCTTTAACGAGTCTTCATTTCTCTTGCATCCACTTTGGCCTTCCAACTGACATTGTAGTTTGGGCAATGACTCTTGTAATGCCCTATTCCACCACATCTGTGGCATTTTATGGATGATGGTTGTTCCCTTCCGTTCATAGTTTTGCAATCTCTGGTCTTGTGACCTATTTTCTGGCACTTCCCGCATTTTGCAATGCATTGTCCGGTATGATGCATCTTGCATCTCTGACACAGAGGCTGCTTCCCATGGTAGTTGTCCTCAATAGTAAGGGTTGTTAGGTTGTTCTCTCCAACTCCTTGTCTGGACCTTTGTTGGCGATAGTAGTCGATACGATCTTGTAGGTGATTGCGGGTACAGATGTCGTTGTGAAATTCGCATTCGTTGAGGATAAAGGTTCTTTTCTTCTCGAGTTTTCGCTTTTGGTTATTTTTCTTAAGTGCAAAATCTTGCCTAATCCTTTGGGCACATGTGCGGATAGGTTTAGTCATCTTTCTTGAATCCTTTAGGCGAACTGGCCTACGTCCCATTAAACTTTCATGGTTGTGTTTACAAGGTATAGCCATCCTTCTTTCTTTCCTGGCTATGTCGTTGTCTCTCGGATGAACTATTGTAGTTACTTCGTGTACCACCATAACGATATTGTTGTCAAATTCCCCGATGGTTTTAGGAGTCATGGTTGTGGTGGGCACTGGGCTGTTCATGTGGGCCATTTCCTATATCATAAACGACGTTGATTTAGTATTCACTTTATTGTTAGAATATTTCAAATAATGAAATATTTGTATATTAGTGCTAACAATGTGGTCTCAATACGTATCAAACTAGCTAAGGATCATAAAGATACGATATGCCTAAGTAGTATCATAAGATAATAATCTATTCTTTTTATGAGATTGCTAGGGAGCAACTATGATTTATTTGCAAAGCTGAAGTTCAACAATTTTCTCTTCATTCATCAAGTTCTCTTCTGAAAATTTGTTCTCGGAATTCTATGGTTTATTGTTTAGTCGTGGTACATTTGATTTACAATCATAATAAGTTTGAATATAATCATCAAAGTTGACATAACTCTAATAACTTGGTTGATTGATTTTTGCAAAACAACCAACACAAGGTCTTTTATTAATGTCTCATTGATTTACGTAGAGTCATTTGTTCACCTAAGGGAGTAACAAATGGTGAGGTTTTGCATGGCTCTTTGCACTTATAGCATTATAATAGGGCTTGATGGAAGGAATTTGTTTATAACAGAAAGATATAATGGAAAAAGACTGTCATAGCTTAAAAGTCGATTACAATTTCTGAGAGTTACAGAATTATTGCGAAATACATGGAATACTAACCAAAACTATTTGGTTTATTGAGTACAACAACGATACTTAAGATCAGTTACGTCTCTGACGTAGACGTCTAACTTCTGCCTCAAGATCCAGTTGTGCAGTTTCCATGGTTGAGAAACGTTCCTGGCACGCATTCATCTGATTAGCCAACATGTTTTCCAAGGCTGCAATCTTTTGGCTTTGGATTCTTGCTGTGTCTCTGGCCAACCATAATGCTCTTTCGACGTCTTCAATCCTAATGTGTGTTTGGGTATGGCCTCTACCCAAACAGCGGGTTCTGGCATCCAATTTTCTAAGTTCCTGTTCGTAATTGTCCTTCATGTTACCAACATTCACTCCTAAACCAAACACTTCTCGTCTCTCAGCATCTGTCCTCTTGAACAGGGTGTCAATGTTACGATCATACCATTCGAATCGTAATGGGTGTAACTCTTTTAGCTGTTCAGAGTGAGCGTCTAGTATGCTGGCGTGTTGGTGAAGGCGAGTCCATATGGAGTCACGGGTGTCTACATTGTAGTCAGGAGAATTGGGTGAGGATACATCGTCTGGGATGTCGGGTATTGAGGAGTCTAGAGTGTTAGGTAAGGGAGAATTCAGATCAACATCCTTCCAAGTCATTTCTTGACGTGAACTCTGTCCAGTCTCAAATGTTGCCTGCCCACCAATCAAGTCTCCATAAGATTCGGTAGCTCTCCTAAGTTTTTGGTGTGGGGGTGAGTAGGTAGGTGATGATGAGAGTGGTTTCTGAGTAAGTTCTATGTTGAATTGGGATTGTGACATAAGTACATAGGGATCTTCGGTATCCGGAGCAATTTGTTGAGTAGGTGATGTACGGAGGGCAGTCTTAGTAATGTCGACTGGTATGGAAGACATGGTACTGCAGCACCCGAATATAGTAATTATGAATATTCATACGTTTAAGGTGTAACATTGAGTGTGAAATAATACGGTGTGTAATGTGTGAAGAGTAAACATTAAGCATGTAAAGATTAGTGCAAAGTAATCTTAATAGGTAATGTATTGAGCACGGCAGTCTGCAGACACGGAAGGCATAAGATGATATGGTGTAAAATCATTTATTTTGAAAATATAGTTATAGTTCAATGTTTTAAAACATTTTATTCTCTATAACCTGAGGCTCTGATGCCAATCTGTAACACCCCCTAATTTGTTTTGTGGCAGCGGAAAAGTAATTAGGGTGTTACGGTGAGGATCGAAGTTAAAATTTCAGAAAACGGCCCGGAAGAGGCGTTTTGAAAGTTGTATGTCATTCAAAATCATACTTTTGATATAAAGGTGAAATATCTGATTTGAAAATCCCATGAAAAGATGTGATAATTTGGAAAGAATGACATATTTGATTTTACACCATTTTATTTATCAGAGTATACGATGCCCGCTCCGTGTCTTGTCCTGCTTCGTTAATTACCTGAGATAAACATGCTTAAAACGTCAACACAATGGTTGGTGAGTTCGTGGAGTTTAATAGGAAATAACTTTCTTTCAATAAATTCAAGAGGTGTACAGTGATAGTTGAAATAAATACTAGTACTTCATGAAGTAAATAACAAGTTGCGTTGGGTAAAAATACCACAAGTAAATCATTTATGAACTCAGATGATCATAAGTTTCAAGTTTTAAATGAAAATGAGCTACGTTGATATACGCTCGAAATGAAATGATGGGTCAACTTTTAAAAGTAACGATATACTAAGCAATTTAGCTGTCTTTATTAGAAAACACAATTAGGTCACATATGATAACAATTAAGTCTCAAGTACAGGAAACATTCATATACTTATAAAGTTATATTGCCCTAAGCCTCATGACACGCAAAACGTTAACAAAGTACCGTAAGACGGCGGAGTCCACATCAGGTTACTGATGGGTTTTGCCCTCAAGTAATAGGTGACTTGCCAGTTCCTATTTTTCTCAAATATAGTACATCACGACTAAATACGACTAACCAATAGGCATTCCGTCAAAGTATTTAGTGGGACAGGTCGTCAACCTCCAACAGGTTTCGAAGCTGTTTACTATATTCGCGCTCACCGCAGTGATTAATGGCTCATGATAGAGGGACTTTATGGCAATAAAGTAAACTTAGGCAATATAGGTTTCAAGGGTTCATAGAATATGCGTACTTTAGTCTTGGCAATTATTTCCAGTGAAATGTAGAAATATCATAGTAAAGTTAGATGTGCCTTCAATTGCTATATGAATGCATATAATGAGTCTCAGTATCATGTTACAACAAGTAGTTTGTTATCTTTCAAACACAGTGTTTCAGCTAGCAAACAATTTGCAAGTATAACGAGCATATATCCCTTCCAAAGGATGGTTCAAAACATGTAAAGCATAGTTGATGATTTTGAGTAAATCATGAGAGTTTTCAAAGTATAAAAGTAAACTTAAAACAGTTGAAGCATGTATCTCCCCCAAAAGAGTTATTAAAACAAATATTAAAAGTAGGGGCCACGACTCACCTTGAGGGTATCTGATAAGGTGGAATTATAAGATCAAGTAAGGATTATGATCACGGAAACGTCCTCAATACGAGACCTGAATATGAGGGAAGTATAAGATTCTGACTTGCTACTAACAATGAGTGTGAAAGTGAGAAATCGTATAACGATTGGATGATATGAGTGTGATATGCTTAAATATACTATTATCTTGACTCTTATGTCAATTGACTCCAAATATTAATTCCTCAAAATATGATGAAATGATATGCAAGTGAAATCGTTAAATTTCTAATGAATAACGAAAATTAAATAATACCTAACTAAAATGTATAAAAATGCATATGAAGTGATGGAATGATGAAAAATGAAAAATGAAATAAGAATGTCAAGTAAATACAGTAGGTCCTTGTTCTTTTCCAAATTTTATACTTTCACCCTAATTGCGATTGCGTCACACCGTTAGTCCTTGGTTAAGTCCATAGTCCATAAATAGTCTAAAAATTGTCCAAAAGTACAAATAAGGCTTGTCATTCAATAATATGTCCATTTATACTCTATATGTTCTATTTTCACAGTCTCAGTCCTTTTGTTTCACGGTTTGGCAGTTTTAGTCCTCCTAGGTGACTTTGCGTTACATGTTTAGTCCAAAGGTGTAAATAATGGTGGGAAAAAGGTGGCGAGTTTTTCTGTTGCTTATTTAAGTCAAATGAAACTTATTTCATCTGCTTATTTTTTGTTATCTTATTTTTACATTGAATGGGATTTAACGAGCCATAAAGGTTAGCCCATTAGTGTTTATTGACCCGTGGGTCTTGGTAAGAGTTTGGTTTGTCAAAAGTGCTTATTTTCCCATCTTAGGCTTATACTAAAGGTTCCATTAAGCTGGCTTATTCATGGCTTATGAAAACAGTGAGATGGGCTTGAATCCCACTCGTTATAGTTTTATAGCTTTCAAAAGTGATCTCTTGCAAAAGCTTTGGTTCTTTTTAAGGGTCGAGGCTAGCGTATTCTTACAAGATGTTTATACGAAATGTGTAGTTAGTCATGCCGTTTAATAGTTAATATAAGAAAAGACGTGGTTATTTTGTTGAATCATGAGATATGGGGTCATTCTTAAGGCTACTTGGACTGTTTTATACGCACCAAACACTTAGAATGTATTTAGTGTTTTTCAGTTTAGTATTAACGTGTGATGTAAAATTTGCATATGTTCGAATGATGCATGAAATGAAACGTTAACGTGAGGGTAGTGTGAGAGGGGTGAGTGACGACTTCTAAGCCTCCCATGATGGTGGCTCGTCACCTCATGTGGGTTGCTCTAAAAGAAGTGCATGTAGACCTAATATTGAATATATATACGTGACAAGTTACATGGTGATGCATGGTGATTTGTGTGCGTGAGTAATGAAAACAAAGGAAGTTATTAGACACTTACTACACCTTTCAAAGGTGGTGGAGGATCTGTGGAAGTCGAATGGGGCACAAGGACGAAGGTAGTTTACTTGTTAGGTTCGAAATACGTTTTAACGTGTCTTCTGGTTTGCTCGGTTGCTTCCATACGTTTCTGGGTTTTTAGTGTGTTTAGTGAGGGTGAAATAAGTGGAGAGTAGGCAAGGAAAAATAGCTAGAAGGGGTAGGATATATATATAGAGGAAGTTACCCACGTTTGTTGACCTATTGACCCTCAAACCTAACCATGGGTAGTTACTGTGGATTAACAGTGTATTGCAATCATTCTCCTGATCTTACAATATCATAAGAAGGGTATGAAAGTTTGGTATGGTCTTATCTTAATCGATATTACATATATGCCACGTTTTCTTTTATTCGAGTCTAAAGGAAAGAGTTAACGGGCCATTTTGATTCCCTGCTGTCCTAACCTTGTTCTGTACGTTACATATTGTCAAAAATGTCATTAGAGGGTCGTGAGAACAATCGGGGTGAATTTTGGTTGAGTTTTGGAATATTTGTTCATACGCATGGAGAAAAATGGGTCGTATGAAATGGCCTTGGATACTATAGGAATATTCGACATATGGGGCTGGGATTTGGCACAAATATGGCTTGGTGTGTGGTGATTGTCATGGTGCAAAAACATGGGCGTGTCGTGTTTGAGAATGATGAGAACGAGTCGTGTTTTGGATGGGGTGTGGCTGGTCGAGTGTGCATGATTAACAAGGAAAAGGGTGGCTCAAGTTTGGGCCTGGTGTTCATGGGGCGTGATGTGGTGATGGGCTGGACAAATTAAGGGTCCGGTTGGGTTGTGTTGTGAAAAAGAAATTAGTGTAAATTTGAATGTGATTAGTGTATTGAATTAAGGTAAGTCGTAATTAGCAAAAATGTGATTTTTGTATTCGTCGTAATTAGTGAAATCTTGAATTTAGGGAGAATGGGAATTTGTGAAATATCAGTCCTCGTGGAATAAATATGTCTTGTAATACACGTTGAGAACTAGTGTCGTTATTTGGTGATTTTCGTGACGATGTGATATTGTTGGAATAAGATAATAATAAAAGTTTAAATTTTTCCGTAAAAATGGGATTTATTAAACAGTAACTCGAGGTTATTATTAACTAACGAAGCTTATTACAATGGATTTTTGCAGTGTCTTACATCTTGGATTCTCTGCATTTTATACTGTTTGGCTATCCTATACATGTCCTCAGTAGGCCTTGGTAAGGTAACTATGCGTCTGTTTAGCATAGCCATTGTGTTAAGGTGCATAGTTATCCATAAAGCAGGTTTCCTAGTGAGAAGGGTAAGTGAGTTTGGAGGACAATGTATGATGTGTGGAATAGAGAGGTGTGAAAGATGAACCTTTTTGGTCCATGTAATGCATTGTTATTGGAGGTTAGGTTGGGATCACAATGGAGAGATCTATATGTGTGTTGAGGCATTCAATTTGTAGAAGTTTATACTTTCTAGAAAGGTTGATGCTGCTAGTTAGTATGGTTTTTGCAGATGTACAGGAAATGTAGATATCACAGCAGTGTCTCTTCATTGATGAGGTCAGGGTTGCTATAATCATCATGATGATGCCTCTTTATGAGTAAATGTAGTCATGTGATTATGTCAGGATGAATTTGTGGTGAACTTGTCAAAGGGTTATAGTATCTTTGTATGTTTCTTGATTGGATTAGTGCAGTTATGTAGTACAGACTGGATGCAATTCTCATAGGAAAATTGTTAGTAGTTTTCTTGAGCTTGTATTAGGATTCTTGGGCAAGTCCAAAATCCTTGAGTATGAGAGTTGAGATCAATATAGATCTCATATTTGTCATAAATCAAAATAACCAATTTTAGTCATCCATTTTTCATCTAGATTAATAAAAAACCATTTTCACCCTTTTTTTAAAAAAACAATATATTTTGCAAACGATAAATCTTCAAGCTACAAAAAATACACCATTGCGACGAGAATTAAATTATCTATTTATACTTTCGACAAACCTTTTTTTTTTTAATTTTCACCCAGAAAAATCATATGTGATTTGTAAAAATCACATGTGATTCGTAAAAATCAAATCACATGTGATTTTTACAAATCACGTGCGATTTTTCTAGGCGGAAATTTAGAGAAAAAAAATTTTGTTGAAAGTATACAATAATGCATATCTATAGAAAGATAATTTAATTCTCGTCGCGATGGTATGATTTTTTTTCGCGTAACGATTAACGTTGCGAAATATTTAATTTTTAAAAAAATGGTGAAAGTTTATATTTTTTGTTTTGAACAAAAAAATGAATGGTTAGAATTGCTTCATTGAATCTATGACAAATATGAGATTTATATTGAACTTTTGCCTCGATGTATAAGGTTGGTATTACTAATATATTCACCATTTCACTCGAAAAAAAAAAATTAAAAAATTAATAAAAAATTGACAACTTAAATTATAGAGTAAATTGCAGAAATCGTCCCTGTGGTTTGCCAAGATTGCAGAAATTGTCCCTGGTCTTCCATAAGTGTAAGCGGCCTCCCTGTGGCGAAACTTTTGGATCATTTTGGTCCCTGGTTTTAACCGTTGTAAAGTAGATTCCGTTAACAGTTACAAGTTATCCCTTTTGGCCAACGACCGTTGCAGCATTCATCCTTTAAACTAACAACTGTTAATTATTTAATTTTATTGGTTTATTTAAATTTTTCTATTTTTTATATACACTTTTTATAAAGACATATACGTTTTTATATAAGTTATTTTATATGTTTCTATATATGTTTCTATATAAGTTTTTTTATATGTTTCTATATACATTTTTATATACGTTTTCTTATACGTTTCTATATACGTTTTTATACACGTTCTTATATACGTTTTTGTATGTATTCTTATATACTTATTATACTTTTTAAATATGTTCTTATATACATTTTATACGTTTTAATATACGTTTCTATATACGTTTTTGTATACGTTTTTATATACGTTTTTTTTTATATTTTTTATATACGTTTTTATACACTTTTATATACGTATTTATAAAATATACTTTTTATACGCTTTTTTATATACAAATTTTTATATACTTTTTATACGTTTTATATACGTTTTTGCATACGTTTATATATACGTTTGTGTATACGTTTTTATATATGTTTTTGTATACGTATATATACGTATACAAAAACGTATATATACGTATACCAAAACGTATATAAAAACGTATACACAAACGTATATAAAAACGTAGACAAAAATGTATATAAAAACATATAAAAAGGTATATAAAAACGTATATATTTTTATAAATACGTATATAAAAACGTATATAAAAGCGTATAAAACGTATATAAGAATGTATACAAAAACGTATATAAGAACGTGTATAAAAACGTATATAAAAACATTTACAAAAACTTATGTAAAAGCATGTACAAAAACAAATATAAAAACGTATAAAAGTATAGAATAACGTATATAAAAACGTATATAAAAAGGTATATAATAGCGTATATGTTGTTATAAATACGTATATAATAACTTATATAAAAACATATATGTTTTTATAAAAAATGAATATAAAAAACGAAAAACTTTAAATAAAAAAAAAAAAATATATATATATATATATATATATATATATATATATATATATATATATATATATATATATATATATATATATATATATATATATAAACAGTCATTAGTTTAAAGGATGAACGTTGCAACGGTCGTTGGCCAAAAGGGGCTAACGTGTAACTGCTAATGGAATTCACTTAACGCCGGTTAAAACCAGGGACCAAAATGATCCAAAAGTTTCGCCACAGGGAGGCCGCCTGCACTCTTGGCAAACCAGGGATGATTTCTGCAATTTACTCTAAATTATATATTTTCTTGATCAATTCTAAACTTTCAACTTTTCAAAAACACATACTATATTAATTTTAAAAAAACACACGCTTTGCATCAATGGTCGAATCAGAATCACGATTTCGCAAGTATTATTATTTACCGCTATACACCGTTGCTTTGCGCGGATATTCATCAAGTATTAGTAAAAGATTACAATAACTGACTTCAAATAAATATATAATTTTTTTTCCAAATGCTTTACTCTTGTGATTTTCTTCAACAAAATCTATAAATAGAACATACGATCGAGCATATTGCCGATCATATTCACATATAACTTTATAAAATAAAACACAAAAAATGATTTAAAAAAGCAACTGAAATAAGCAATCCCATAAAACCCCTATAAGCGCTTTAAATAAGCAATCTCATACAACCCCTGTATAAACATTATGCAGTTTGAAGAAGCAATCCCAAACATCACCTAAACGAATCTTCAAAAGTCAATAAACAAACTCAAAACAAACCTTGTGTGGTTTCGGTTCCGGAAACAAATCACTAAAAACTTTCAGTTACATCTCTCTTTAACATAGGTGTCGTTCGGTTTTTTTCAATAAGCACTTTTTTTCTCTTTTCACTTCTTTTGTCTGCGGGAGGGCAGAGGTTTATGTTTGTTTTTTTGCAGACATAAGTGCTTCTTTTCACTTCTTTCCTCTTCTAAATTTCAGACATTATCTTTCACTTTTAACCTCTTTTTCACAAATCCTACATCTCCTTCTCAATATCCGTTTTAGTACGTTTTTGTCCGTTTTTATACGTTTTTTTACGTTTTCGACTGTTTTTTTAAGTTTTCGTCCGTTTTTTACGTTTTCGTCCGTTTTTTACATTTTCGTCCATTATATTACGTTTTCTTCAGTTTTTTTTTTTTACATTTTAGTCCGATTTCGTCCGTTTTTTAACATTTTCGCCAATTTTTTTACGTTTTTGTTTTTTTTCGACCGTTTTTTTACGTTTTTGACCGTTTTTTACGTTTTCATCTGTTTCTTTACGTTTTCGACTATTTATTTTTGGGCATTTTTTTTATGTTTTTGACTATTTTTTTATGTTTTCGTTCGTTTTCTTACGTTTTCGTCCGTTTTCGCCCCTTTTTTTACGTTTCGACCATTTTTTTTACGTTTTGCCCCCTTTTTTTTACGTTTTCGTCTGTTTTTTTTATGTTCAGTCCATTTTTTAACGTTTTCGTCCATTTTTTTACGTTTCTTACCGTTTTTAATGTTTTTGTCAGTTTTATACGTTTTCGTACGTTTTTTTTACATTTTTGATATTTTTTTACGTTTTCGACCTTGTTTTACGTTTTCGTCTTTTTTTTACGTTTTCGTCTGTTTTTTTTACCTTTTAGTCTGTTTTCGTCATTTTTTTACGTCTTCGTTCGCATTTTTGACGTTTTCGTTCGTTTTTTTACGTTTTTGTCTATTTTTAGGTTTGCGACCGGTTTTTACACGTTTTCGTCCGTTTTTATACGTTTTCGACCGTTTTTTTACGTTTTCATTTGTTTCGTCCAGTTTGTTACGTAAGAAATGTACAATAACGTTCAAAAACGTAAAAATACTTACGAAATCATATGAAAATGGACGAAAACGTAAAAAATAAACAAAAACGTAATAAAACAGACGAAAACGTAAAAACACTGACAAAAATGTAAAAAACACGGACGAAAATGTCAAAAAATAGACGAAAACGTAAAAAGACAGACGAAAACGTAAAAAACGGATGAAAACGTAGAAAAACAGACGAAAACGTACTAAAACAGAAGAAAATGTAAAAAATAGACGAAAACGTAAAATACAGACGAAAACGTAAAAAAAGTCAAAACGTAAAAAAACAGAAAAAAGGTAAAAAAAAACACACGAAAACGTAAAAAAACGGACGAAAAACTAAAAAAAAAATGAAAAAAAACGTAAAAAAAATGCACGAAATATAAAAAAGAGCTGAAAACATAAAAAAACATACGAAAACGTAAAAAAACGATCTAAAAGGTAAAAAAACGATCGAAAACGTAAAAAAAAGGACGAAAACGTAAGAAAACATACAAAAACATTAAAAAAAGACAAAAACGTAAAAAACTGACAAAAACGTAATAAAACGGACGAAAATGTAAAAAAAAACATACGAGAACGTAAAAACGGATGAGAAAGTAGAAAAACAGACGAAAACGTAAAAAAAAACTGATGAAAATGTAAAAAAAGGGGCGAAAACGTAAAAAAAAACGTAGAAAACGTAAAAAACGGATGACAACGTAGAAAAAGAGACGAAAACGTAAAAAAAAAGACGAAAACGTAAAAAAGGGTCGAAAGCATGGAAAACGTACCAAAATGTAAAACAAGCAAACAAAAACGTATAAAACGGACGAAAATTTATCTTTGACACTCCGTATTTTAAGCGATTGTTTGTTTCACACTCAACATTTTAGTATCATTTGACAAAAGGGTTTATATTCCCGAATCACAAAACAATAGTTAAAAAAATAAAAAAAATAAATAAATAAATAAATACTTCAATTGCACAAAAAAAAAAACAGTCTTCTACCAGGAAAGAGATAAATTTTGCAGATGTCGATTCAATCTCAACTCTCCTCAAGTTGCCAAAATCCGATGAGCATCATGTGAGCTATGATTCTTCGAAACACATCAAGTCAAAATTGCATCCAGAGTTAGATTGCAAGTTAAACAAACTATTTTATAACTATCATAAGATAAGATATTACATTACATCATGTAAACCTTACTTTGTTTACTTGGTTTCAATTAAAAGAGTGGGGGAGGTGAGGTGGTGTGGCCTAGTGATACATGGTTAAACATTGTTAGATATACATTTTGAGAGTGAATGAGAAACCGTTTGGGAGATATCATGTTAAGTGTTAACAGTGTGTACATATATTTTAAAAGACTTGTACTCCTCAAATAATTTAGAGTTTTAGACAGAAAAACATCATTCACTTTTTAACTAAAATGGAGGGGAGAGCACTAAGATACATTTCTAAAGTAGGATTAATTATTTTATGATGTTGTTAGCAAAATTATATATTTAAGCTCTTTCAAATTGTTTACATTTTACAACATTTATCACTCAGAGTTTTCAAAACCCCATTTTCGATATAGTAATAAAACCAAAGGGCTTTAACAAGATAGCACCCGTGGCCTAATGGATAAGGCGTCTGACTTCTAATCAGGCGATTGTGGGTTCGAGTCCCACCGGGTGTGCATATCTATTTTTTATTTATTTTTAAACTTTTATCCATTTATCTATACAAAATATCTGTACGTTAATTTACTACCTCAATCATTAACAATACCTGGCACCCCATATGGCCAGCCAAAATTCAAAATAAAAGAAAACGTGCTATTTCATTAATCATGTCTCGATCCAGTTGTTGTCATGTTAATATCAACGGACCCATATTTGTCTAAAATCTTTCTGTGGTCTTTCCTCATCACCACCACAATTCACTAACTCAAACATTGTGTATCACAGATCCTGATGGCTTCTGCTTCTTGTGCTTACTCTTTGGTAGCTCGACCTTATCGACGTTTGACGTCCCAACAACAGATTAAAAGTTCTTTTGCTTTCTCTTTTCGGGTTCCTAAAAATCAACGTAGTCTTAATGTCATTTCTATGCGCCAGGAATCCCAAGGTATCATTTTGTTTACATTGTTATAAACAACGCTTATGTGATTTGATTTTAGATATAAAGAAGTATTTTTTAATGAGGAAATTGTTGGTGACATGAAATGAGAGATAGTGTCACAAAAGAATAAGCTTTTTTTCTTTTTTGGTTTAAATAGATATACTTTGGTAGTAATAAATTGTGGGATGAATGTAGATGTTTAGCTCAGATGTATCCAATGGCCTTGCAAACAAGTACTCGGTCACTTTATTCCCTTAGACGGAAATGCCAAATTGCCAACGGCAGAGTTTCACAATGACTACTTGGGTATGCCCAAAAGCCCGGTCGAACCAGAAAGTCCTAAGTCACTCATAATAGTCGACCAGAAAACCCGCTCATGCTCACTACCTAGACCGCTTAAGCCTGGATATGAGACCTGTTGTGGTCAAGGCCTGATTTTGGTGTCCTAAAACCTAGTTAAATTGTTTTTTTAGAAATTTCATAGTGCACATGATTTTAGTTTATCATTACTATAAGGTGCGGAGTATTAGAACATTTGGTTAATGGTCAAATGTTGGAGAATTAGACTGTGGGTTGTGGCTTGCTAATTGTGCATCAAGTGCTTTTGTAACTCTATTACAGTACAAATTATGTCGCTCTTTATAAATTGTGTGCCATCAGTGAACTAAAATTTGCAAAAACGTCTTGGTAGTTTCAGTTTCTGAAGCAACACCCAAGTCATGGAACCCATCGATTTTGAAAAGTGATACTCCAGTGCTAGTTGAGTTCTACACAAGTTGGTGTGAACCATGCCAGATGGTGCACCAAATGATCGATGCTATAGCCACTGATTATGACGGCAAGCTCAAATGTGTTGCAGTCAATGTTGAGGAGGAGCCTCGAGTTGCTGAGGAATATGACGTAAAGGCCGTGCCCATTGTTCTGTTGTTCAAAGATGGCGAGAAATGCGAGTCTGTGGTTGGCACTATGCCTAAAGAGTTCTTTGTGGCTGCTATTGAAAGAGTTTTGGCTAATTAACCTTTTGTACTCTTGTACTTACTGTTTAATCCGTAGCCGGTTTGGTATAACAGACCAAGGCGGTTGAAGGTTTCAATTTGGAAATGCTTGTAAAGTTTAGTTGTTGGGAAAATTCCAATAATACATCATATATTCTATGCAAGTTTTGAGTATGTTCGAGTTGTATTTTTATATTACGAGTCTGTGATAGATTAATTCGTTAACGATGGTTGCAGACACAGTGGTAAATATAAAAACACAGGGAACATAAACTTAACTAAATTGTCCAAAGCTGTTATTTATATGTAATTCTAAGGGTGTGTTTTTTTTTTTTTTTTTTTTTTTTTTTAAATCTTACCAGCCCTCTTACTCTTACTAGTAAGAGGTGGTCAGACGTTTTGCTTGTTTGTTTTTTTCTTTTGAGTCAGACCCAGTTAGACATATAACATCTTACTCAGTAAGAGGTGGGGGACTTGTCTTACTGCCTCTTACTCGATAAGAGATTGAAGACTCGTGTTAATATAATTTATTTGATGGTTTATTAACTATGTTATATTTATGATAAAAAAAGTCTTGTTTCATATCTACATAAGTAACTTAAATAAATTGCAGAAATGGGCACTTAAAATCATTCGGACAATTATAAAAAAATAAACAACATTATTTAGTTTAGATTTAGACTTTCTAGCCACCTCTTACTACTAATATGTGGTAGTCAGATTCAGACCTAAAATATCTTAATGAAAAAAACACGCTCTAAGATTTTGCTTGATAATAATTAGTCCTTGCGACCATAGCAGTCAAACTCGCGAGTTTACACGTAAGATCGTACGATCTTACGTGCACACCAGCAAAAATCGTGTAAACTCGTCATAGGATCGCACTTTAGGTGGAATTGTACGATCTTACGTAAACTCGTTCGTAAACGCGCGAGTTTACACGTAAGATCATACGATCTTACGTGCTCACCAGCTCTTGTTTCTGGAAAATGGGAAACGGGAAACGCCTGAAAACGCCTAGAAACGCGGCGGAAACATTTCTGAAAAATGGAAAACGTTTCAAATCTTTTGGAAACGCCTGAAAACGTTTTTGGGACATTTATTTGCGTTTCTGGGCCATTTAAAAGCCCAGTTGACGGCGGTGAAACAGATTTTCCGGTTAAATTCTCGTTGGAGATGGCTCCGGTCCGGTGGAGGATTGTTGCTGGAGCTCTAAGAAATTGTTTTTGTTAGTTGAAATGTGAATAACAGTGTTTTGAGTGATGAGTATGAAGTAAAAAGATAATGGTGATAAATTAGTGTGGATTTGTAGCCGTTGGATGGTGTGACACGTGGAGTATTGAACTTTGAGTCTATCTTTTTGTCTACTGTGTTTAGGTGAGTTTTGGCACTGTATCTTTTTGACACGTGAAGTATTGAACTTTCATAGGCTGTTGTAATTGAATAAGGATGAAGAGTAGGTAGAGAACATCTCATGAAGAGTAGAAATATAAAAAGTTTGACTTGTTTATCATTTGCTTATAAAATATGATAAATTGGTAGGATCGTAGGATCTCGATCCGATCCTACGATCTCGATCTTGCAAAGACAAAAACGATCTTGTGCGATATCGCGATCTTGACAGTCTTGCTTGTGACAGTAGCCGAACTATGAAAATCCCCAACGTAAAGATTATGGGAGAAAACCTTGTTCACATGTTTTTTATTGAGGATGTATGCGCGATCGGTAGAGCCTCAAAGGTTCATTGACTTCGTTTCCCTACCAATAATTGAATCTCTGGAATATCTAGTTAAACTGAGAAGAAAAAAAGCTTAAGACCATAATCAATTCATTAGAATATTGTAATTGATACGAGATATATTATGATTTAAGATAAGATAACATATAATAATAACATTGATGTTTGGGACCATATCTATTGTTTTCTTCTGTCTATGAGCAGAGATGAAAGATGTTACATGTGAATACAATGCCATAAAAAAATTTAGGTAATTAACAACTACCTACTTGAGTTAGAGAGAATTTGGCAAATACGAGTTGGAGCTCATTAAATCTTTAGCTCGGACTCAATATGCATAATTTAGGTAATTTCACAAGCCGTCTAAACTTTAAGATACTCTTTAAAATTCATTTATAACGAGTTTTATGAGACCTAAGATCATGATAGTCATACAGATAGTCATGCTACTAATTCCTCGGGCTCTACAGCTAACATGAACCTAAGACTTAACAAGATAATCAGGGTCTTAAACTAGTAAAATAACGGGCTTATGTTCAGGTCACAGTTTTATGAGAAATCTATGTTTAGGCTACCCGAAGAAAATCGAGTTTCTTTTTTGTCTCCGACGGTGGCCTAACTGGTACTTCCTTTAAAATAGCAAAGAGGTATATTATTGATTGTGTGATTGTTGAAGTAAAACCTCGCAGATAGGTCTCACTTCTATGCTTTGTCCTTCGGATGGGCTCCTTCGGACCTTGTTCACTCCTGCACAAGAAGAACACGCGTTAGGCTCGCCCCGGGTTTGATCCCAGGACCAACCTCCGGCATGAGAATGAGTATCGGGTAATATGAATAGTGGTATGAGAGTAACAGTAGTAGGTGTAAATTAAATTCTATTGCAAATGAGATGTGGGTATTTATACTACCCACATCTATTGTACCTGTTTACCTTGAAACTTGTGCGTTGACCTATGTCTGACTTAGCAGCTAGATGTCAGATCACGTGGTGGACATAATCCCGCAAAATCTGGGGAAGTGACAGCTTGATGGGACTACTCAATACGC
Organism: Artemisia tridentata subsp. tridentata; assembly: GCA_021014915.2. Classification (NCBI taxonomy): domain Eukaryota; kingdom Viridiplantae; phylum Streptophyta; class Magnoliopsida; order Asterales; family Asteraceae; genus Artemisia; species Artemisia tridentata. The sequence goes on along the minus strand of CP139508.1, from coordinate 171,320,396 downwards.
CTGACGGCAGTTCTGTCGGAAGTATGGCCGAACGTTTAACATAAATCCGGACATAATGTGGCGTCCGGCTCCGAGGGCTTCGTCCGGACCAAGTATGTATCGTCCGGACGAGCATGACGTCCGGACATATACACCAACATGTCCCCCCAGTATTGTAGTATCGGTTGGAGATCGATGGTGCAATACTTTAACACTATCTTTTTGGTTTCGACGCAAGTCGTCCGGACACATACACCAACATGTCCCCCCCCCCCCCCAGTATTGTGGCATCGGCCCTTAGTCGATGGTGCGATACTTAAGCAACTTTGGTCCTTCAGTGTTTTACGGGCGATCAGTTGTCCTTTAAATGTATCCGGGTCAGGGACGTCGGTTCGGGTAAGAGTATTAGAGCCTGTTAGGTCCTAATGGGCTGCTTGGACCCCAGGCCCATGGGCCGAATATAAAAATATTTTTACTATATGTTACACAGCTGTCTGCCACGCGCACCCTTTGCCCTAGAGATCCAATGTCCCAGAGTTTGCCACGTCAGTGACTGGCAGGCTGATTCGACGTTTCGCTTCTTTCCAGGTTTGCCCTATATATATACCGCTTAACGCTTCCTCATTTTTCTTACTTTTACTGTGTGTATTTTCCTTGCGTTCGGAAATTTTCGGCTTCTATCTCCGATTGTTCTTGTGAGGTGCGTTTCGTTTTCTTAGCTTTATCATATATATTCCTCGGCATCCCTTTATTGACGACCGTAGAGATGAGTACTTCAAATAATCCTCCGTTAGGTAATAGGCCTGGGCCTTCATCCGATAGGATAGTCCCTAAATGCGACATGCATATTCATACTTCTAAAATGACGCAAGGAGACCTAGATAGGGTGGTAGGGGAGTTTGGGATTCCGGGGGATCTGCGTCCCACTCTTCCGCCGGATGGTATGACAATGGATAGTTTGCCGGACCATAAAATAGGTATTTACGTTCAGCAGTTGAGAACCGGAGGTGTACGGATTCCCTTTTCGACTTTCTTATTAGCGGTGATAGCGCATTTCCGAGTACATATTTCTCAGCTTGTACCAATAGGTTTAAATAGGGTAACTATGTTTGAGATCCGGTGCTATAGTTTAGATGTACAACCGACCGTTCCATTATTCCGGGTTTTCTATAGGCTCTGCAAGCAAGGGCATTGGTTTTCATTTGAGAATCGGACGGGTCGGAGGGCTAAGAAATGTTTTACGGAGTTGCTTAGTGGGCTGAAGAATTGGAAGAACCATTTTTTCTTGATAGATCGGAGAGCTATACCGAATGCCATGCCGTGGAGGCATAGAGATTCGAAGATTACGGATGACTTTCCGGAGACTTATTCCGAAAGAGATGCTAGACGGGTCGCTGCGAAAGTGATTCCCCTTAGGCAACCCTCTGTCGCCCTTTTATGGATGACAGGTTTATCTAAAGGGGGTTTCCCCGTTGCTTGTTTTGAGTGAAGTCCGGAAGGCCCATAGAACGTTTGGTAACTCATCCACCCATCCGGCTCTTTCTCTCCCGAGGCGGGTTTTGATACCGTGCATGAGGCTTTTGTTGGCCCTTTCGACTAGTCCATTTGCCTGAGCATGAGCCACCGCTGTGTTAATCTGCTTAATTTTTAACTTCTCACACCAGCTTTTGAACGGGTCTTTGACAAAATTTGTTCCGTTGTCTGTGACTATAATGCCCGGGAGTCCGAACCTACAAACGATATTCTCCCACACAAATTTCTTTACGTCTTTGCCAGTGGTTTTGGCGAGGGGCTTCGCCTCGATCCACTTTGTGAAGTAATCGACAGCCACAATGACGAACTTTATTTTCCCTGGAGCCTCCGGTAGGGGGCCCAGTACGTCCATTCCCCATTGGTAAAAGGGCCATGGTGCCATGATAGATGTCATGGTGGTTTTAGGTAGCTTCGGAACCGGAGCGTGGATCTGACAGGCATCGCATTTGTTGATTTCCTCCCTGGCGTCTCTGTGCATGGTTGGCCAGTAATATCCTTGCCGCATTAGTTTGGCTACGACCGACCTTGGACCGGGGTGCATCCTACATGCCCCTTCGTGTACCTCTCGTATGACGTAGTTTGCTTGGAGAGGGCCGACGCATCTTAGCATCGGACTGAGGTATGATTTCTTGAACAACACATCTCCTTCCATTGTGTACTGAGGGATTTTCATCCGTAGTGCCCTTGCTTCATTGGGGTCATCAGGCCACACCCCTTCTTTCAGACATCGGATAATCGGTGTCATCCAGTTATCCTCTTCTTCTTCTACGATTGCTCCGACCTGTTTCTCTTCGGTTGACGGCTTTTCCAACACTTCGACCAGAATTTCCTTGGTCAAATGATTAAAAGCTACCGAAGCTAGTTTGCTCAAAACGTCCGCCTTTTGATTCTGTGTTCTCGGTATGTTACAGATTTTGAACTTTTTGAAACCGCCGATGTATTCTTTCGCTTTTGCCAAGTATCGGATCATACTTTCCTTGGTCGCTACAAAGTCCCCATTAATCTGACTTGCTACCAATTTTGAGTCCACTCGGACCTCTAGGTATTCCACCATCATCTTTTTGGCGAGCCGCAGACCGGCGAGGAGCGCCTCGTATTCCGCTTCGTTGTTGGTACTTTTGAAGTTCAAACGGAGAGCGTAAGTGTGTTCGGTCTGACACGGTCCGATCAACACGAGGCCCGCTCCGGAACCCTTACTGCTTGACGCACCGTCTGTGTAGAGTATCCAGTTCTCCGGATTGGAGATGTCATGAACTCCTTTTTCCTGTTTTCTCGGATGTGACTCTTCCATTCCGACGGGAATCTCCGATATGAAGTCTGCGAGGACTTGCCCCTTAACTGCGTTCCTTGGTATGTAGGTGATGTTGTAAGCTCCTAACTCTATGGAAAATTTTGTCAACCTTCCGGAGGCCTCAGGCTTACTTAGAACTTGCTTTATCGGTTGATCCGTTATTACTCGGATGGGATGGGCCTCAAAATACCTTCTTAATCTTCTCGACATGTGTAACAGCGACAGCGCCAGTTTTTCGACCGGAGAGTAGTTCTTTTCAGCTTCTTGTAAGGTTCGGCTTACGTAGTGAATAGGCGACTGCTTCCCGTCCCTCTCGGTAAGCAGAACCGCACTGATTGCCTCTTTTGCCGCTGCCAGGTACACATATAAGGTCTCTTTTGTTTTAGGTGTTGATAGGGATGGGAGATCTAAGATGAGCTTCTTGAGTGACTGGAACGCCTCTTCAGCCTTATCGGTCCATCTATATTCGTCCTTGTTTTCTTTGGTAATGTTTTTCAGAGTTTCAAAGAACGGAAGGGACCTCTCGGCAGATTTTGCCAGAAATCTGTTCAGAGCGGCCAATTTGCCACTTAGGCTCTGCATTTCTTTTAAAGTCGAAGGGGATTTCATTTGTGCAATGACTTTTGTTTTACTTGGGTTTACCCGAATGCCCTCGGAGGTTACCATGTAACCTAAAAATTTTCCTTCTTCAACGCCGAAGGAGCATTTCTTCGGGTTCAACTTCATGTTAATTTTTCGCAGGTTGTAGAAGGTTTCAGCGATATCTGCCAACATTTCCTTTTCTCCTTTGCTTTTGATCACCATATCGTCCACATAGGCTTCCAGATTCCTACCAATCTGACTCCGGAAAGCCGAATCAACGAGTCGCTGGTAGGTAGCTCCGGCATTCTTTAAGCCGAATGGCATTTTGGTATAGCAGTACGTTCCTTGTTTCGTATAGAACGCCGTCTTTTCTTCATCTTCTTCGGCCATTTGGACTTGGTGGTAGCCCTTGTATGCGTCTAGAAAGCACTTGTATCTGAACCCCATTACCGACTCGATCTTCCAATCAATTTTCGGGAGCGGATAGTAATCCTTCGGACATGAGGAGTTTAAGTTATTGAAATCAATACACATTCGCCAATTTCCATCGCTCTTTTTTACTAGTACTGGGTTGGAAATCCACGTGGGATAGCAAACTGGCCGAACGATTCCCGCTCTCAGCCATTCATCCACCTCCTTTAGTACCACTTGATTCTTTTCTTCGGATAAGTTACGCTTCTTCTGAGCTACCGGCGTGTCGTCAACGTTGACATTCAGGTGGTGCTTGATCAGTCGTCGTGGAACTCCGGTCATATCCGAGGGTTGCCACGCGAACACGTCCTTATTCTTCCTCAACAGCTCGACTAGATGTTTCCGGCATTCCCTTGAAAACCCCGTTCCTATGGTGACCAGTTGTTCCGGATGCGCGGGGTTCACTAGGATTTCCTCAGTCCTACCCACTTCCGATTTGACAATTTCTGCCTCTCGAGGCACCTCCATTATTTGTTTCTTTTCTAGTCGCCTGCATTCTAGCACCATAGCCGACCGTGCGACCAATGTCGCCACACCTTTTGGTGTGGGGAACTTGACCATCGAATGAATTGTCGACGGGATTGCCCTTAACTCCTTAAGGCCGGTTCGGCCCAGTATCACATTATAGGGAGACGGGGACTGTACCACACAAAATTTCATAGTTGTTTTTCGTAACATACCGCGGTTGCCGAAACACACATCCAATTCGATTTTGCCCAACGGCCTGCTTGTCTCTCCGGAGAATCCCACCAGAGAAGTGCTCGTTTCTTTGAGCCTTGCCCTTATGTCTGAGCTGAGGTTATTGAAACAATGCTCATACATTACATTCACGGAGGATCCTTCATCGATGTATATCCTTCGGACTAAATACCCCTCTATGTCACCTTCGACGATGAGTGTTCCTCCGATAGGTCACCGGTCGCGACCGGGGGGAAAACTATCGGAAAGTTCATCCATTCCTCATCATGCCCCCCGTACCTTCTCTTTCTATTCTCCGGCTGGCTCCTTACCATGCTGATCGTTTCGGATTTTTCGAGGCGTTTCGGTTTTTTCGGTCGTTGGTTCCGGTTGTTATCGGTTTCGTTTGGGAAGTGAGAGGAAGGACCGGCCATTTCAACGCTCTGGTAGATTGAATAGCGGGTCCCACGGATGGCGCCAATTTGTTGAAGTAAAACCTTGCAGGTAGGTCCCACTTCTATGCTTTGTCCTTCGGATGGGCTCCTTCGGACCTTGTTCACTCCTACACAAGAAGAACACGCGTTAGGCTCGCCCCGGGTTTGATCCCAGGACCAACCTCCGGCGTGAGAATGAGTATCGGGTAATATGAATAGTGGTATGAGAGTAACAGTAGTAGGTGTAAATTAAATTCTATTGCAAATGAGATGTGGGTATTTATACTACCCACATCTACTGTACCTGTTTACCTTGAAACTTGTGCGTTGACCTATGTCTGACTTAGCAGGTAGATGTCAGATCACGTGGTGGACATAATCCCGCAAAATCTGGGGAAGTGACAGCTTGATGGGACTACTCAATACGCCTGACGGCAGTTTTGTCGGAAGTATGGCCGAACGTTTAACATAAATCCGGACATAATGTGGCGTCCGGCTCCGAGGGCTTCGTCCGGACCAAGTATGTATCGTCCGGACGAGCATAACGTCCGGACATATACACCAAAATTGATTGTGTGATCATTTGACATTAAAATTAACAACCCATAATTTTGGTGAATAAGTTATATAATCCTATCTGAAAACAAATAAACTTAGATTATGTTTGGCACCAAACATTTATGAGCGTTTTAGAGCAATTAGCGACAAACGACTAGCGGTTTAAATATAATGTTTGTTTGGCAACAAGCAACTAGCGGTTAAATATAATGTTTGTAAGCGTTTGTAACCGCTCTCATCAAGAAGTATTTAGATCTGACCGCAAACATTTTGGCTCTCAAATTACATATATGCCCTTTTTATTTATTTAAAGAATTTTTATGTTAATGTGTATATGCATTTTTACATCGTTTTACACTTTATAATTAAATCTACAACTACGTTATGAAACATTTTTACTTCTTTTATTTAACAGACAACTATTGCTGACTGGTACTGCTTGTTGTTAGTGCCTACTGTTTCTGCTACGTTTAGCCAAGCATACCCTAATAAAAATTAAGATAAATATAAACTCTAAACATATTTTGTTTTCTAATACTCTCCCGTAGTTTGAACGAGAGGCTCCGAACGGACAAACTAGCACGAATGTTAAGATTATAAATACGAAAATGAAAGCCGGAGTTAATCTGATATGCAAATAAACATGAATTGTATGTATATCAACATGTTATAAATTCATTTTTTAGTAGTTTACTATTATATTTAACACGAGGTTATAATAATATAATGCAACGATTCGTAATATATCCAAAAATTATAATTTTTATAACATGCGTTTAATAAATCGTACGCGCACAAGTTAAAAGGTTAGATATCATAATTAAAATCCGCGTGCACAAGTAACAAGACTACTAGATAGTACTCCTTTCGTCTCATATTTATTTTTCATATTTCCTTTTATAGATGTCTCAAATTAATTGTTTACTTGCCATTTTTAGTAAAAAAAAATGAGAATTTGGTGAGGGAATATTCTATTTGAGTGGTTGAGAATTATAATGGTTTCATTTTTATTAAATTTTGTGATTTTGTCTTCTGACAATAATTTTGAAACGGAGGGAGTAATAGGATAGTGTGATCTTTAAACTAATATATCATAATCTAGTGTTTAAACATAAGTATAAACTTACCTACAAATTCATATATTTTATAATTATAAATTTTTAATCATTTTCAACATAAAATGTGATGTTAAATAAAAGATGCTTATGCTGATTAAATGTTTTGTAACCATTAAATCAGAAATTAATTTTCTCAAAATCCTAGCCTTTAACCACTCGTTAATACCACCGATTTAATATTAAATCGGCCCAACAATGATAACAAAAAACACGCGTACGTAAATAACTCGTTTACTATTGTAGGAAAGTTCAATACGAAACAAAAAAAAAAACAAAAGAACAAATTGCTTCATCCTGGCCATTAATCTCAATTTGATCTGACGGTTGGATCTATTTTTCATCTGTCATATAGAAGGGTAAATCGGTCAATTTATAATCACACACACCCCCTCACTCACTCTCATTCTCTCACACAGACTGTCCTTTTACTCACTCTCTCACACACACTCACACACATACATAACTTTTATATCACAACCACCCTTCTTCTACAGTGCTCCGACGAGTCCCAGCCACCGGATTTCAACGTTAGAAACGGCGGCCGGAGGTTCGTTCGAGTTTGAGTTAACCACTGGATCACCGGTTATCGGAACGATGACGTCAGTAGATGAGGTTATCTTCTCATCTTCAATGTCCACAAGACGTGATGATGACGTTAGATGACGGTGACGGTAGAGGTCGTAATTTAACGGCGCGTGATCGTCGGAGACGCGCTAGATCTATGTCTCCGTTGAGAAGCAACGTGAGTCTAATGAAATCGATGTAATTAACGAGGAGTTGAAAGAGCAAGAGGAAATGCACGTGCCGGTGGGACATAACTCGAAGCGGTGATGTTGCTGGAAATGTTACTAAGCTTTAATAAGAGCAAAAGGAAAAGCTCATTTGGATTAGTGAGTGACTACACTAATTTTCGTGGGTTTAACAGGAATAAAGATTATGTGTCTTGGTGTGTCCTAAATTAATAAGAAATGAACAAAAGAAATATAATCGTGTGTGAGAATGCTGTGGGGAAGCATGACTGTGAAAAGTGGAAATAAAGTAGCTGTTGGTGATTTCTATGCAAAACTAGGGTGTGTTTATAGTGATTTATTACGAATCCTGTATGGTTCGGATTCATAATTAATCATATGGATTCAAATGAATCCCATTAGATTAAAGATTGACTAATGAATCACATGTGATTCATAATGAATCACATGTAATTCACATGTCATTCATGTTGAATCCCATGGGATTGACTAATCAATCACATGTGATTCATGTTGAATCCCATGTGATTCATTATTAATCTCATGTGATTGATTATGAATCTCATGGGATTCATTATTAATCTCATGTTATACAGAATCACATGGGATTCTGTATAAAAACATACAACTTTTTAATAAAGAGATTCAAAGAGCTCATTTCAACAATCATATAAAAAACATCTACCCTTAAAAAGCTGTGACATAAAAGTATAAAACTCAAAAATAGTGATTTACTCATTTTTACAAATCACTTGTGATTTTTTTAAAATAACAAATCACAAGTGATTTTTTTACGAATCCCGTGGGATTTTTCTGGATGGAAATTTTGAAAAAAAAATCGTCTTTTTACGAATCCCGTGGGATTTTTTTACGAATCCCGTGGGATTTCTGGACGGAAATTTTGAAAAAAAAGTTCGTCGAAAGTATATAAAAGTGCATATCTATAGAAAGATGATTTAATTCTCGTCGCGATTGTGTATTTTTCGTAGCTTGAAGATTTACCGTTTGCAAGATATGTTGTTTTTTAAAAAAAGGTGGAAAGTGGGTTTTTATATTAAATGAGCTAAAATGTCAATTTTGCCCTCCCTTTGTTATTTTTGGCTTCATCTCAGCCATTAGATGAAAGGTGAATGGATGGTTGAGATTGACTTATTTGTTCTTTAAATGATACATGTTTTGCAAGGATCTCACCTACAATACATGTAATATTGTGTATAAGGATCTCAAAAAGTTTCACTTTCATGATGTCTAAAGTTGATAATTGCAATGTTGCTAAATATATTCATGATAATACATATTAACACACTTTCCGTCAATTGTTTACTAAGTTTAATGTTATCAATAATCAATCGTGTATATTCAATTTTTTTTTTTTTTAATTTTGAGTCAAAATTATTTATGGAACTAGCCCACCCATTGAGCGGGTCTTGGTACGAGGCTTGTTATGTTTGTATACTAACATTTGCCTATATAAAATTGATGTTTGCAAATCATCTCATAAACATAAACCACCATGGCACCATCAAACTACTAATTTGATAAAGATGAATTATTCACATTAATAATTCACTAGCTACCATTCTTTAGCTTTTCTTGATGATGTATATATTGACTAGGCTTTATCAGTTTTAGCCATGGAACTGAACTTGAAATATAGTAATTTAATTTAACGGTATTTGGACATAGAGAAAGTATTCCGAACTCCATTTCCACTTGGCCTTTTGGACATAGTTCAACCCATAAGAAATTCAAATATAATTTGAACGAGTCTGGCTCCGGTCGGCCGCGTTGCGGCCTCGCGAGTTTTTTACGGAATTTTTTTGCTATTTTTTTGAGAATTTTTTGTTATCTTTAAATTGTTTTTGTTTTATACCATAGATTGTTCAATAAGGATAGTTACTTTTGCATAGCTTGATCATAACTCTTAATCAGATTAGAAACCTGGTTTATCATCACCAGGTCAAAAGGATCAATAAACGATTTAACAATTTCTAGTCCTTAACAACATCCTATATGTGAAAGAAGAATGGGCATGTATGTTCTAATACCTTGTTGCTAAAAGTTGCATTGATTCAGGCTCGAATGTAATCCTCATGAACTTGAAACGTATTTGCAGCACGACTGTTGTCTAGTAAATTCAGCATGCACCGAAGAATCTAACCTCCAAAAATAAATCTAATTAAAATCAGAAACACCAAAATTCATAAAAAATTGATACGATTTTTTGAACAAAACACTTACTGAGGTCATGCTTTGCATGTTAGTTACCTGTTTTGTAGCTTCAATGATTAACTGATCCAGTTGCGGAGTTGCATCAGCTTGAAATCCTGGTCCAGAAACCACAGTGTCAGCATTTAAGTAAGCAACAACCTTTGATGATAGCATTTCTCTGTTATTTTCTAACCATTCTGTCGATCCAACCTGAAAAGCAGTGTAATACTTGGGTAAGGTTTTTACTATTCCGCATAAAATGCATGTTTTTTTTTTTTTTTTTTTTTTTTTTTTTTTTTTTTTTTTTTTTTTTTGCGAGAGTGATAGAGACCAGTCCATATTCCTCTGCATCCCAATTTAAAAAAATGATACTTCTTCGTGGTTTCGAACCTTGTTTCCGTAGCTATCATAGCGGTTCGCATTAGTTTTAACAATAATGAATCAAGAGTTGGGGAATCAATGCTTCAGATAAAACTAATGCGAACCGCTATAATTTCTGCTACACTTAACCCAAAATTCATTCAACTGGAAAATCCACACAACACATGGTATTTAATTAATTGAGCACCTATAAATCGGTAAACCAAACTTAAAAATTAAAACTAATCTTAATGTAAAAGTAACCTGAGTATAGCAAAACCCGGGGCTGAAGATGAAGCAGCGACAACAAAACAAACCGGAAACATAATATTTGGGATTACGCCGCTGGTTTTTGACCCGCAACAAATTGAAAGCCTGTCTTCCGAAACAACTACAAAAGAATTTTGCAGAATTAAACAATAGAGTATGAATAATGCACCTTTAAATCCTCAAGTCAGATACAAAAACATAATTGAAGAAATAGCCCGAATAGAGTCGGACATTAAATATTTAGAAAATAGACTCTTTAGTTTACCATTTTTAAACATAAGTCGAAATTCAAAAATTACTATATAGAACAATTCTTACATAAAAACTTGTTTCTTGGTCATAGACTGTAGTCGCAAATAAGGGTTGTAAAACATATTATATATAGAAGCTGCTCCAAACGGGTCAAATTCAAATGTAATTCAAATAGAATCTGCTACGGGTCAAATTCATATTTACCCCATATATACCTGATTCTGAATGAAAGTCGTTGCCACCTAAGACTTTAATACGCATACCTGCATAAATGAGCAGGTAGTCATCAAAATATCTAGTTCATTATAATCCTATGCAAACATAATTATTATATACTATCATATTATATTGAAGTAACCACAGTAACAAAAATTAGTGTAATGCCAAACAGTTGCTGAAACTCAATGAACCAAATACTTTGTAAAACTTGTTGAAACTCAATAATTATCACATGCTTGTCTCGTACACACCGAATAACAAATGATCAGGCAAATGAAGACATACCAACAGATAAATCGCAAACGCACCGGCAAAGCTAACCGACCCTGCGAAGATGATGAATATCCAAAAGACAAAAAAAACATATGAAGTAAACCATAGGCTCAGATCGGATTACACATATGTACCCGAAGTCGGAAAACTACAGTGGCTGCAACCCACAGGTTGCCTGGCCAAGGTACCGACTTCTAGAAGGAACATGTTTCAGTTATGCAACTGCAAACATGCATCATCATCGCCAATTTTTTGTATATACATTAAACAATAATTTACTGCCATAGCAAACCACGAATGAGCAGTTGCGGCGCCATAGCTGTTCATAGTGCGATTGACACTACACAATCATACCGAAATTCATTCTCCATGTCCATCTTGCAACATAAATGGTTGACTAACCTGCATTCACAGAACCAACGACTGGTAAATGCTGTTCCAAGCAGTCGGACAATGCATTTGTCGTTAGTACTTAGAGTTTCTTACCTGCTGTTGCTTTCTACAATCTCCAAAAAGCTACTTATCAGTTCTCCATGTCCATCTTGCAACAGAAATGGTTGACTAACCTGCATTGACAGAACCAACAACTGGTAAACGGTGTTCCAAGCAGTCGGAGAATGCATTTGTAAAATAAAAATAAAATAATCAATTGAAGACAAACATTATCTCCAATTGAACATCGTGTAGACCAAAATCTTTCCAACCTTGTTGTAGCTCGTCCTTGGTTATGTATCTGCTACCATCTTTGTCAAAAAAAGTGAAAACCGTAAGTAAATTCTGCTCTCGTTCGATCTTGTTCAAGTGCAAAGCGGTAGATTGGCGGTTCGACTAAACCTGCAGTAGCAACTTATTTAGAAAAATATTAGCACGGGAAAAAAAAACATGGGAAGAATTTCTAGAACTCTATTCACCTATACAGTGAGACCTTGTGCACCTGTTATATACTTACCCTGCAATTATTTTAGACATCTAAGTTTTCTTTAGTCTCTTGTTGATTTCATTAGTTGCACGCCATAACAGACTCTGCAATAGAGTAGAAACACTGCAATTTGTCAAAATAAATTAGCCCAAAATAGAGTAGAAACACTGCTAGTTGATTTCATTAGTTTCAGACCATTTCAACAGCCACTGCAGTCCCCATTTTAGGACCCAAATGCACCCGTCTTAGCCCTCATTTTAGCTCCCAATCCCACACTCATTTCAGTCCCCAAGTTGACCCATGTTAACCCCCATTTGAACCACCAAAGACACCCAATTCTGGCCCATTTCATCAGCCAAACCTACCCATTTCACCGGGTTTCTAAACAGAATTAATTTGGTTGGAAGGCGATAAATGCGCAAGTCTTACACATTAGATATATACATAAGCTCAAAAGTCATACCGTGCAAACTTTTATCCAACTCACGTAACAACTCATACTTCCTATGCAATATATTCGGCAATGGCTCCAAACCTACACAAATGAACCACATTAATAAAGTTTATTAATTGTTTTCATAAAGACTACAACTTTTAGACAGATGATTTCGCTTTAGTTTATATCAGGCAACGACGCACCTCTATACATTACAAAGCAAGGCAACACATGCTGCATTCCAATACTGTAGCCTAGATACTTCGTATTCAGGTTTTGGGAGGCGAGAGGGCAGGCCACAATAGATACCTACATGCCTGAAATGAAACGAAGACATCAGAATCCATTAGACACACGAATTTTGAGCATTGAGTAAGCAGATAACAGATTTTTGGCAAGGGTAACAAATTTTCAGCTACTTGACTTTATCAAATTCAATGTAGTCTGCCTGAGTTATATAGTTCTTACTTCCTCTTCTTTGTAGAGATGGTACATCTTTTGGACTCAACTCTCTTGATACACCCATAAGTTCATGTATACGATCCGCATAAGTATCCAAATATTGATTCCAAAGGAAATCATACAACAAATCAAGTGCTCCCACTTGATTGTGATGTTTCCAGTTGGGTGAAGTGCATCGTATGCTTCTGCAAATTAACAAACAAATAGAAATATCATTAGATAGCTTACACTAAAAAACAACTTCTCAAACCATGCTTGATTAGTAGCATTTTAAAGAACTCTTAACGGTTTAATACCAAGGGTGAATGATCCCGTACGAATTGCACTTGTTCAAAACTATCCAGGTGTACTGTCATTGTTAGTTTCAAATAAGTATCAATAAAACACAAATGCATTCATTCTCAAAGAATCATGGTGCTGCTAACAGATATTTTACTTTCAAGGTCAGTATAATCATCTGATTTGTATCTCGTGTTAATAAGTAATTTTAAGCTTCTTTGTCCGGCTTATGAGCTTATTAAACTTTTAAAAACCTAATAATTTCAGTTTTTGGGCTTATGAGCTTATCAACTTGAACTTTGTGAACTTGCATAAACCATAAGCTGAATTTGATAACCTAACAGCCATACCCCAGCAGCCACTCGGTAGTAAAGCTTAATATTTTCTAACAAATTAAAAAAAAAAAAAAATGAATAATTGATTAGTACCTTGTATTGTTGTGGGGATAAAGAAGATTCAAGGAGACGATGAAGAGATTCAAATCCACAAATTGAACCGTCTCTAATTTCTGATTCTGATTGTGATGAATCTCCATTTACTATCTTAATTGCATAACTAATAAGATTAGCACGTCCCTCGTACGAATTCACTGCAATAACTTACCTAATCAGTAAAACCAATCAAACACATTATCCAAAAAATAAGCCAATCGCAACGAACCTCGGTTGGCGCGCGTACGCCTGCCAGATGCCGTGCTCGTACCAGCTCGTATTTATCTAACATCATACCTTAAACACACAAAGCAAAGAGAGCAGATGCACATAGAAAGAGTATACCCAAAGGAAAACCAAGAAAACCACCAACAACAGTGAGACATGCCAAGTTTACCTACAAACTCAAAATAAAAAACCCATCTAAATAATTAATCAATAAGCATACATACCTCGCTATTTTTCCCACTAATCTTCCGGCCAGATATTGAAAGCAAAAGGAGCCCCAAAAATTGAAACCCTAACTGTTAAAAAAAGATCTCATAAAAATTAAATCTTTACAAACATCGATAAATTAAAACCTTCCCCAACAATTAAGTGGAAGCTGAAAGTTTGAACTCACTTAAGATTTCGGATTTATTGTTGCAACCTTGTTGATCCGAGCTTCTGAAGTCCAAGGATTTCATGGTTTATTGGTTGATTTGAAAAACCGGGAGCAAGATGACGCAACGGTGTGGGGGACGATCAAGATGACGCTACCATGTTCTAGGTTATTCTCTTCATCTTCATGATATACTCAGTGGTTGGACTGGACAAAACTGGAAGCAAAGTGGACTAAAGTCATCAGGCCTAAGGAGCCCAAAAAAAAAAGCGGGGAGCTACTGTTCATAGAGCGACGTCGTATCATTTGGCATATAATATATATAGTAATAGTTGGCATGGTTACTTAACTTAGGGTTTGTTTGTTATGAGGTTTTGGGTTAAATGGAATGGACTCAACGTAAAAGAAATTGTTTGTTTAGTATCGATAGGTTTTGAAAATGGGACTCAGACCCTTATGTAAGGGGTTCTAGAAAACCCATTAAAGAGGCCTGGGTTATACTTATTCGCCGACAATTTCTTTCCCGCTACTCTTTCTCCCTTTCCCTCCTTTCGTCTTTTTGTCCCCATGTAATAAGGGCATGTTTGGTACAGGGAATTGGGCCCAAAGAAATGGAAATGGGCTCATTTCCCATGTTTGGTTTGACAAAGAAATGGAAAGGGAAATGGGCTTAATTCTCGGGCTAATTCTCGAGAATCTGTTTGGTATGTCAGAGAAATAAAAAGGTGGAGAATTGTGGGGAATTGGTGGAGAATTGGTAGTGCAATTTTTTGAGTTTCATTTCCACTACTTTTAGTGAGGAAATGGGAGAAATGATGGGAACTTTGTAAGTTTTTTTTTTTTTTTTTTTTTTTTAGTTGCAAACCGATTTACGTAAATGTATTTTTTATAAAAAAAATTAATAATTTTTTTAAAATATATTTTTTATAAAATAAGTTTAAAAAAAAATAAATAAATAAATTTTTTATAAAATATAATTTAAAAAAATATATTTTTTTTAAAATATATTTTTTATAGAATTGTTATTTATAAAAAATAATTTTTTTTAAATAATTTTTTTAATTAATTTTATAAAAAATAAATTAAAAAAAATAATTTTTTTTTTAAATAAGTTTTTTTAAAAAATAAAAAAATAAATAAAAAAAATATTTTTTTTAAATATATATTTTTTAAAATAAGTTTTTTTTAAAAAACAAACAAAAGTTCTAATTCTTTCAATAAAAAGTTTTTTTTTTTTTTTTTTTTTTTTTTTTTTTTTTTTTTTTTTGTGTCAATTCTCGAGTTTATTTCTCATGTTACCAAACACTAGAATTGACTTTAAATTTCTCTACCCATTTCTATTCTCTGAATTCTATTCTCTACTTCATTTCTATTCTCTGAAATTCTCTGTACCAAACGTGCCCTAAAGGTCTCTTTACTTTTTTGTCTTCATGTGATAAATCAAAGAGCCATACATAAAGTAATTCTTAAATATTGAAGAAACCAAACATCAATTTGCAAACAATGAAATCTAATCCTAAACCAGTCACTTATTAATCAATGCCTATAGTAAATCCTTACCCCATACCAAGCCCTTACTTTATTATACAAAACTACCATAAAATAATTGAGCCAAACAAACCACTACACCAAAAATGCTTTGCTTGCGGTATAGCTTTGTAAAAATATATAATTTCAGAGACACTTGTAGATCAAGGTTAGAGTCATTAGTATCAAGTCAGGATTACTAAATGGTAAAATTTCAAACGGGATTTACTACCTAATCTACGTTAGTACATTGTGCATGAGTAATTACTACAGAGATACCATTATTGTTTTTGATGTTGCGTGTATGTGATATATATGTTGTACAAAAACGAAACTAGTGAAAGATTGTTACATAACGTATCAACAACTAAATATCGTCCCGTGTAGGGAGTGTGTATGATTATACGATTCAATCAAAATCAAGTTGATTATATTGAAGCGATTTGGTCGGTTTGAAAATTCCCTATTGCATTTGCCTGGTATGAAATTGAATAATGTAGTTTCCTCCATGAAAGCTCTAATAACGTGGTATGAAATTGAATAATGTAGTTTCCTCCATGAAAGCTCTAATAACGTAATTTCAATTTTATGTTTTTTATTTATTTTTTTTTTTCTTTTTTTTCTTCAAATTTTATGGGTCGCTCTTTTTTATATGGCATCAATTTTTTTCTGAACGGAAATATAATAATCTAACTAGCAAGGAGCTACAATTTGTTTATACATGTAGAATACCTATCACAAGTCCAATCAAACCACTTTGATTTGTTAGTTCTATGCCTATTGAGAATCTAAGAATGCGAGAAAACCTTGATGTCGTCCATGAAAGAGTCATTCGTAGGCGGCTTCAAGTCAAAGCAGACCCGGTTTCTAAGCTGCCAAAGAGCCCAAGCCACTTGCTTTGAACTACCTCATCAAAGCAAACTTTGATTGATATGCAAGTAATAGAGTTCTTCAAGTCTTTATTAGCTTAACCGCACCAAAGCTGTGATTTGGACCTAGATTTTCAGATATGTAAACTCTGTAATTCCATTATAATTTTCAGGCCGATGGCGGGTGGCAAACTGGCAATGATTATTTTTGTGTTACACGTCCAAAATTCCTAGATCAGCCTTTGATTATCTTGTTGCAGACTAGTTGAAAAATACTTTATCAATTCACATGTTTTTTTAAAAGAAAAAACAAATAGGCGGACCCAGCCGAAAAGCTAAGGTGGTTCCCCATTTGGTTAAGTCGAAAAAATGGGCAAGTCAACTAACCAACTTTGTATATTTTGAATCGGGTCGGCTTGGGTCGGAACTAATTTAACTAAATGCGTTGATGAAGCAAGTTAACAAACCCAAATACATTATATAATTGACAATGTCAATTGTGTCTTCATAAGTTTTATAACTCGAAATCAGTATATATTGATTACATCTTACTAATAACTTATAAAGTTATAATATATTTTCTTTAGGCATGACGCTAAAAATCTTTAATCATAATCATATCCACCCCATTTATTTTTATCAAATCAGTGGTTAAACTTCGAAATGATATTCTAAGATAAAAAGATGAGAAATGATAAATCATCTGCTCTAACAAAAACTCCTACTCATCCTCTTTACCCATACATAACTCTAAACATTTATTCATCACTAGTTCTCTCTTTCCATCTTCTAATAAATTTGACAAGTTTTACTATTTTGTGAGTACGAGGAAAAATGTCTTACTAGCCTCTTACTCTTACTGGGTCAGAGGTGGTCAGACATTTACAGTAGAACCTCTATAAATTAATAATGTTGGGACTGGGATATTTTATTAATTTAGCAAGATATTATTATATCGATAAATTAATAAATTATTAATTTAAAGAGGTTCATGTATGACCTTCAAAATTTCCATATCCAATGTACATTCACACATTAAATGAAGTTGTCAAGTTCATTGTTTTGAATTAAAGATAGTTCAATGTATATAGTTCTAAATTGATCACTATAAAATATCAACATGAATAGCCTAGATTGTGAATACCGTGCCAACAAAAGAGCATGGATGACTGGGTTGCTTTTTGAAGAACATGTTCGTTGGCTAGATGATCAAATGCATGGTCGAAAAATTCTCTTGGTAGTGGATAATTGTCCAGCCCATTCAAATAATATTCAAGGGTTGCAAAACATTAAGTTGTTTTTTCTACCGCTAAACATGACTTCAAAAATTCAACCATGTGATGCTGGGATAATTAGAGCATTTAAAATATACTACCGTAAAAGGTTTTATCATAAGATTTTGGAAGGTTATGAGTTGGACATTTCTTCTCCAGAAAAGATTAATGTTTTAGATGCTATCAATTTGGCCGTCTCAGCTTGGAGAAATGTGAAACAAGAGTCTATCGCAAATTGCTTTCGGCACTGTAAAATTTGTTGGGAATTAAATATTCTGAAGATTAAGTAACGGAAAATTCTCTAAGTGATTAAGTCTGGTACTTAAGTCTGCTAGTGTTAATCCTGGTTAAGTCTGGTCGTTAAAGATTAAGTCTGCTAGTGTTAATTCTGGTGAATACAGAATTAAGTCTGCTCTTCTATCGTTAAGTCTGGTTGACTAAAGTCAATTATACACTGTAGATAATATCTTACCCCATGTGCTCAGTCTTTATCTTATACTCACAGAACAAGTTGTAAACATAGATACATGTTGTATCTTAGTTACTGACACACATAAGATAAGCTAGCAAGTTGTTCGACAAGACTTAACATTATTGTAAAGATCTTTCTTGAACTATAAAAGAAAGATCTTTGACTAACTTTATAAGTGTGTTAAAAAGATAGTGCTTAATTAATATCTCTCAAGAACAAACACAAACAATATCACAAGATATAGAAACATAAGATTCAAGGTTGTAACCCTAGTGATAAGAAAAGATCACTCGTATTATTATCTTAGTAATATTGAATCGTTTGGTGTTAACATTGCATGTTCATTGTTCGTTACTAAAGCATTACTTTCCATTTCCATAATACAAATAACCTTCTAAGTGTGATTAAGTAGATTCCGCATACTTAATCATATTAACTCAATATATCATATACACAAAGTCACAAAAGGTTTAACCACCTTAACAGTGTATCGATTCCTCACAAAATTCGTTCGGAGAATACAAATGGCTCAAGTGATTTAAATGATGTAAATTATGGAGAAGACATTCATGAGCTTGAGAACTTGATTACGGGTATGCATTATCGGCATAAAATGGATATGAATGAGTTGTTAGATTATCCTGGTGAAAATAATGAATGTTACAACGTTCAAAACACTGAAGAAATTGTGGCGGATACCGTTCAAAATCCAGTTGATGATGAAGTTGAGGATGATTCGGTAGCTTTGGAACCAGTCACTCGAAAAGAAGCATTGCAAGCGGCAACAACTCTTCATAACTTTTTGTTGCAATACGAGAACACAATGCCTACTCTATTAAGTGCAATTGGAAAATTTAAAGATGAACTCAATATAGATTTGAAGTTTACAAAAAAACAAGTGACTATAGATTCTTTTTTTACTAGACAATCTTAGAATTTTGGAATATTTTGGGGAATTATTAATTTATAGTTTCCTTGGGACCAATATATTTACATTGGGATTTCAAAAAAATTATTATCTTATTATTTTATCGATTTGGGTCCAATTTTGTACTGGTCCCAAGTTGGGACCGGACAAATTATTAGTTTTATCGAGGTTATTAATTTATCGAGTATTAATTTATAGAGGTTCTACTGTATGTTGGTTATTTTTTTTCTTTTGAGTCAGACCCGGTCAGACATAAAACATCTTACTCAATAATAAGTGAGGGACTTGTTTTACTTCCCCTTACCCAATAAGAGATTGAAGACTTACGTTAATATAATATATTTGATGGATTATTAAGTATGTTATATTTATGATTAAAAAAAAAATTTCCTTTTTTTTTTTTTTTTTTTTTTTTTTTTTTTTTTTTTTCATATTTACACAAGCTACTTATTTATGGTATTGCTATGATATAATATATACTTTATAAAAAAGACAATTAAACTCATTCAGATGATTATACGGAAAACAAACAACATTATTTTATTCAGATTCAGACTTTATAGCCAGTAAGATGTGGTAGTTAGATTCATACCCAAAATATGTTAATGAAACAAACACACCCTTACTAAAGGAGTAAAGGGCATTGAGCTAAATCATGACATAATTGATAATTTATAAATTACAGGGGTTAAAGTAGAACTTTGATTAAAAGTAAATATATAAATAAAATAAGAATATATCTTGGGCTTTGAGAGTTTGAGTCATTCATCATTTGTACGAAACTGTCCGACCTCCATTAACACAAGAATTTGGCTTCTTTCTTCAAAAACTACACTATACATCTTTTCTTTCAGTTCTTTTTTACTCCAAGGTGGTTCCCAATCTTATTTCAAGGTAGGTCCCTAATTTTTTCTCGCCAAAAAATGATTTTAGCCTCTAAGGTGGTGCCCGGGCACCGATCGACTACGTCCTACCTGGGGACCGGGGACCTGAATATAACTAGTAACTACCCAACTAAGATTGGAAGATTGAGGTAGAGTGCTTTCTGACGATACTGATTATAGTGTTAACGGGGAGCAAGGTGCACGAGAATTCACGTGTTCGTGTGGAGGACTGGAGGGGACCAAACATATGAAAACTAAATTGATGGATGTACATTAACGGCCGGCGTCAAATACCGTCCTAAGAATGGTGATAGACGTGATCATATGAATCATTAGCAGCCATATATAATGGTGTTGTACAACAAGCATGCATTAAGGTGCTTTGCGGGACCTTTTGTTTCATGAATCGTCTATTTCAACGGTTATACATCATCCAGAAAATTCGTTGAGCACTGTATCATTCCCTAGTCTGTCTGCCATACGCACCCTTTTCATATTAATTGTCCATTCCGTCCCGTTATTTTCATATGCCCTGTGCAACTTTTACAATGTATACCTCTTAAACACGAAAAAACTCGTATATGTGTGTAATGTATTTGGAGAAAAAAAAAAAAAATCGCTTTAATTAAAGCTTCAAAAAAAAAAAAAAAAAAAAAAATCATTAAAACTGGTCAAGTTAATTTTTTTGTTCCACGTTTGAAACAAAGTTCATAATAAATAAGATACTTTTATACACTCACAACCTATGAGAACCTTTAATAACTTTATCAAATCTGAGGGGGGTGAAACTGTCAAATATGTAAAACCAATTTTACACTAGTTTGGAAATAATACTTACAGTATAAAACAATAGTGTCAAAACTTCATAAGCTAAGGGGTGTAAAGTGCATATAGTCCAATGTTATCTTCTTCTTCGTTGTATCAAAACCATTACCCCCTGTTTATGCAGACATTTGAAAATTACCAAAACCAATAGTTCTTCATCTTACTTTGTGTATGGATCAAACTATATCACGTTTCAGAACACATGTGACAAATTTAAGCTAGAAGTCGAACTAAACGTACATACATGCTCAAATCCGGCCATGTGTCCACGCATTTAGTTTTTTTGTTTAAGTTTGTGCTCAGGCTGACACATAATCTCTTATTATAGAAAATACAAAATAGACAATCAAATATTTGAAAAAGATTTTTCAATTGGGCAAATAGTAGAGCTCGAATTTGGAAAAATAAAGTCATCATATTGGACAACAAAAAGTCAAAGTTGAAACAATTTTCGTCAAACCCATCTAAATATCATCCGTAAAAAAATGTATAAAAACACATGTGTCGATTTTGTAAAGAAAAAAAAAATAAAAAAATGGGGGTAATTAATGAAACTTTACTTGTTAAATTTTATAGACTTTAAGTAAACTTATTAGTTTGGCAAAAACATATATTAGTACACTGAACTTGGCAAACTGAATCATTTATTACCTTGAACTTTTAAGGGTACATAATGGTACCCCCGAACTTGGCAGATTGGAATTGATACTTTATACACCCTATACTAAATTATCTCCATAATATATATTATTTTTTAGTTTTTGCTAAAAAATCAATTTACTAAGGTCTAATATAATATAAATGATTTTTAGTTAAACTTAGGATAATTAATCATATTTTTTTTGAAAATTTAGTTAATTTCAATTTTTTTTAATTAATATAATATTATATTTAGATATTGAGAATAAACATATATTTGAAATATACTTTATAGAAAATGAATTTACTACACTACTTTTGATATATATATATATATATATATATATATATATATATATATATATATATATATATATATATATATATATATATATATATATATATATATATATATATATTCGTATTATATACTAAGTGTTTGTTTCCAATATTTTTGAGAGAATAACAATTTAACTATTTATTTGTGCATATGCATATGTTAAATTACAAATTAAAAAAAAAACAAAAAAAAAAAAAAAAAAAAAAAAAAAAAAAAAACAACTCATATATAGTCAGTTATAACTTGATTTAAAAATTATTTGTAGCAAACATTTAATAATATAATATGAAGATATATTAACAACAATGCATTAGAAATATTTTAGAAATAAATACTACATATATATCTTTTATACTCTAAATAATAAATTAAAATAGTATAATAATTTATAAAAAAATGAAAAATAATTAAATACTAGGAAAAAAATTATATATACCTAGCCAAAGTTTTACTATAAATTATTTATTAAAAAAGAATTTAATAATTAGGTTTTTAGAAAGAAAAAAAAAATAATTGTTGAGTTAATTAGTATAGGGTAGTAGAAATTCTATTTTGTCAAGTTCAAGGTATCATTTTGCACTCTTAAAAGTTCAGGGTACTAGACGATCCAGTTTGCCAAATTCAGGGTACTAATATGTGTTTTGGCCTATTAGTATTCATGTTTTTTAATAACTTTATAAATTTATTAAATAACCCATGATTTCAAGTGTTGCGATTTAGATTATGGGTTAATTTTAAAAAGAGTAAACTGCAAAATACATCCATGTGGTTTACATTTTTTGAGACCTTACATTCCTGTCAGAAACAATTGGCATGTTACATAATTCGTTAGCCAAACGCTTGTCACCCTACATCCCTCGTTAATAATGAGAACTAACAGTGCAAATAATTTCTCCGTTATCTCTTAACAAGATAGATAATATTACACCGTTAGTATTCAGGACTAATGGTATTTGCACCGTTAGTCCTTTTATTTATTTATTTGTTTATTTATTTATTTATTATGTTTTCTCCGTTTTTTGTACGTGTTTCCGTTTTTTGTACGTTTTCTCCGTTTTTTGTATGTTTTATCCATTTTTTTTTACGTTTTTTGTACGTTTTATCCATTTTTTTACGTTTTCTATCCTTTTTTTTTTTTTTTTTTTTTTACGTATTCTTAATTATTATATAATTAAGATATAAATAAAAAGATTCGTTGTCTTTTTATCCCTTTTTTTACCTTTTTTTGTACATTTATCCGTTTTTTGTACGGTTTATCAGGTTTTTTGTACGTTTTATCCGTTTTTAACGTTTTTATCAGGTTTTTTTAAGTTTTATCAGTTTTTGTACGTTTTTATCCATTTTTTGTACGTTTAATCATTTTTATACGTTTTTTGTACGTTTTATCTGTTTTTTGTACGTTTTATCCATTTTTAACGTTTTATCCGTTTTTCTACGTTTTATCCATTTTTTGTACGTTTTATCTGTTTATATCCGTTTTTTGTACGTTTTATCCATTTTTTTTACGTTTTATCCGCTTTTGAACGTTTTTATCCGTTTTTTGTACGTTTTATCATTCTTTTTACGTTTTTGTACGTTTTATCCGTTTTTTAACGTTTTTTATCCGTTTTTTTACGTTTTATCCGTTTTGTACGGTTTTTCCGTTTTTTTTTACGTTTTCATCCGTTTTTAACGTTTTATTCATTTTTTTGTGTGTCTTTTACGTTTTTATCCATTTTTTTAGTTTTTATCCATTTTTTTATGGTTTTATCCGTTTTTTCATTTTTTTACGTTTTATCTGTTTTTGTACGGATAAAAACGTATAAAGAATGGTTAAAACGTAAAAAAAGGGATAAAACGTACAAAAAACGGATAGAAATGTAAAAAACAGAGAAAAGCGTACAAAAAACATAAAAAAACGGATAAAACGTACAAAAAATGGATAAAACCTACAAGAAATGTAAAAACGGATAAAACGTACAAAAAATAGATAAAAACGTAAAAAAAGGGAAAAATAAAACATAAAATAAATGGGTAAAACGTACAAAAAAATGGATAAAACGTACAAAAAGCGGATAAAAACGTAAAAAAAGGGATAAAAGAACGTAAAATAACGGGTAAGACGTACAAAAAACGGATAAAACGTACAAAAAATGGATAAAAAACGTAAAAAAAGGCTGGGTAAAACGTACAAAAAATAGATAAAACGTACAAAAAAAGGGAAAAACCCAGATAAAACGTACAAAAAAGGGAAAAAAACGTATAAAAAACTGAGAAAACGTACAAAAAATGAAGAAACGTACAAAAAACAGAGATAACTTAAAAAAATGACTAACGGTGCAAATACCGTTAGTACTGAAGGCTAACGGTGTAATATTATATATCTCGTTAAGAGATAACGGAGAAATTATTTGCACCGTTAGTCCTCATTGTAAACGAGGGATGTAGGGTGGCAAACGTTTGACTAGCGAATGATGTAACATGCCAATAGTTTCTGACAGGGATGTAAGGTCTCAAAAACTGTAAACCACAAGGATGTATTTTGCAGTTTACTCTTTTATAAATGATTATCAAGAATTCAATTAAGTTTTAATGGCGAACAAAGAAGTTATTTTTATTGCAATTGAAAACTTGGTGGCCGTTGACAAGTGGTAAACAACCAGATGTTTAGGGTCATTGGTTGATCGTTGGGAGTGTGGTAGGCGTGCTAAAAAAGATGAATGTTCTCGAGTTGATGTGAAGCGCAAATATACCGAAGATAAGGTTCGTCGTGAGAAGATGTTTGAGCTAAATGAAGCTATCGATGGTGAGAACTCGATGATGAGTTCTTCTCAAGTGAGGGGGAATGATAGGGACAAGATTTGGAAGGGTTTGGAGCAAAGGCCAGATGTTTATTATTCGCTACGACGTAACACTCTTAACCTTGTTACGCCGTAGAGCTCTCGAATAGGATTTAATGTCGGCTTTTAAATTGTTACGCCGTAACAAGTTGGTTTTCCTTGTTACGCCGTAAAGGCTTCAACTGCAGTTTTTCCTTTTATGTTTTATTTGTTTTTTTAGGAAAGTGCACGGATAAGTTTAGGATGTTTTTAATAGGTTTCTTGTTCTCCAAGTTTTATATCCTTATAAACATATGGCCCATTATCATTGTAAGTAACTTTTAGTCATTAATAAAATTGTATTTTAGAGTTTTTACTCTTGTTAGGGTTTTATTCCTTGGAGGTTTTATCCTCGTTAACAACACTCGGATTAGGGTTAACTCCACACTGGATAAATAATTCGAGATGCCATTGAAAATTATCAACTAACAAATCAAGTCTTCTTTTCCAAAATCAAGATATGCAAAAGACTCTTGATAAATGTACAAACGATAAAGGCGTGTACCGTGAATTTCTGATTTCCAGATCCCAAACTTTAAGTGTACTCGTAACATATCCTTTTCACATATTAAATAAAAAAATTGACCGGGTTTTTCTACCGCGGTAAATATACTTTCAAAGGAGTGGAAACTGAAAAAACGCGATAAATGATCTCTACCATAAACAAGAGTTGGCGTACTACCAAATCACGCTCCTATTGTCACAACAGTAGATATAGGTATTTTGAGAATATGCCTTAACGACCAATGGCTAACTATGGCTTTGATGGGTGGTTTTGCTAGAATAGGTAATAATGAGATCACTGTTTTAGTAAATGATGCAGAGAAAAATGGTGACATTGATCCAGAAGAAGCTTAAAAAAAAAAATAATAATAATAAAAAAAAAAAAATCTTGCAGCAAAGACAAGAAAAAGGATAGATTCCTTCAAATCTTTATAGTATGATGGAGAGAATCTCAAAGGAAAACTCTAGAGAGAAGCCCTAAGAACGCTTAAGGTTTCTGTTCAAAGTCAACTAATTGTTAGTTTTTCTTTATAACATTAACCACACACACATTTATTATACACATGTTTTATAAGTGGGACTTGAACCCTATTTAAACACTTGGTTTAAAAACCGGTTTTTAGTCGAACCGGCCATGCTTCCGTCACCGGTCGAACCGGCCGAACCGCCCAACAAAAAAAATCAAAAAAAAAAAAAAAAAAAAAAGAAAGTCAAAACCGGTTGAACCGGCCGGTCGAACCGGAAAAACCGGCCGGTTCGCTACAGTAACCGGGATTTATAAAAAACCGGGATTTAAAAACCGGCCGACCAGCCGGAGGCCGGTCGAACCGGCCGGTTCGAACCGGTTTTTAAAACATTGAACCCTATTTAAACACTTGGTTTAAGAACACCTTGTTGATACATACCCTGGACCAAATACCTTTGATATCAACTAAGTTAATGTGACAATTTGTTAAACATCATGTATCTATGTCAATTAATTAAGATACATTCCTTGATTAAGGGCACTTAATTAATAGTGTCCCCATCCCCACAAATCCAACTTATTATTACTACCTTCAACCTTCTAGGCTATTCTTATTGATTTGATGTTACCATTGGCAATATCGACATAGATTTGCAATAATTATAGTATGAGACATTTGTGTTTGTATCCTTAAGTTTTTGTGTTATATACTTATATGACATGTGTATTCCGTAACAGTTACCTTGTATGTGATTCGTTGGACTGATTCGATTTGTAAAATACCAGTGAAACTAGTAAAGTTTGATAAGACAATTTAGTAGTACAAGGACTACAAGACATCCAAATTAATTAGGTATGTACCAGCTAAACGTACAGCCAAAAAATATATTGCACAAGATTAGGCATGCCGAACATTTTCTTTCCTAAAATACGCATTAAATTTTCGATTTCAATAAGGATACATCACTGAGATTGAACTTAACTTTTCGATTTCAATAAGGATACGTCACTGAGATTAGTTAATCGTGCATGGTCCATGGATTACGTGAAAAATTGTAAAAATTGTACATTATTGTTCATATCAAGTTTTACTTGGATAATAATTGGTCAAGTCAAGATCGTTACCTAGCTTTACCAGTTACTCTACTGTTAATATGCATAGTGACCTAGAAGTGTATTAAAATACACCAAAGGTTACTCCCTAAATAGCACAGGATTACATTAGAAACAAGTGTAAATACTTGACAAAAATGTATGAATCAAATAGATTTAGGTGATATATTCGTACAAGTGTACGACTACTGAATGACATTCGTGTAACAATTCATAATTTTGAGGCCATTATTTTTACTATTTTAGTTACTTAATTATTCTATTTTAAGTAAATTAGCTTATGCCGGGAAAGTTACCCGCGTATGTCATAACGCGTACATTTAAACTTTAAATTACTTCAGACTATGCCCAGTCTACCCGTTTATATGATTTATTTCCCCCACGTACTTGTTTTCATATGGAATAATTAAATTTTCCATTTCTACGCGAAGTGTGCACTTTCTACGTTTTACTCGTTTTGGCTCGCGTTTTAAGCTTTAACGACGTTATAACACCCCGGAAGGCTCGAAAAATACATGAAACATCAAATTCACTCATTTTAGGCTAAATGTAACTATTTTTACAAAAATGCTATGTTTTGGTATTTATTTAGCATTCGCGTCTTAAAAACTACACGTTTTAAATTACCGGGATCCAAACTACACTCTATAACACATAATACTCAAATAATATCATCAAAATATCCCACTCACCTCTCCTAGCCATGAGGTGGCCGAATTTTGTGGTATGCATGCTTAAGGATTCAAAATTTTTAACAAGTGTCTTGCACTAACATAAAACCACTAAAACAAAACCATTTCTCTCATTCAACACATGCAAACCACTCCCACTCACCAAAAATCTGCATTCCCTCTCTTGTTCCTGCTGGTGTCGTGGGTTTCCAAGGCCAAAAACACCATCACTTTACAACTTTCTAGCTCATTGGAAGGTAAAAATCACAAGGTGCAAAGTCTAGTATGATTCTAACACCAAAACTCTTTAAAAATGAACTTTTCATGAAGTTTTCTTATGTTTTATGCAAGTTATTATATAATCATTGTAGATCTGAGATTATATGTTTTCCTTATGTATTTTATATGCTCTATATGTTTATTATGTTTAATCATGCTTGGTACATAGACTAAAACACTAGAAAACATAATAAGGACTAGACATGCAAAACTACTTTCTGACCAGGGGTAAAAATGGAATAAAATGATTTTATCAGTGGACTTTGGACCTTAATTAAAAATATACGGTTATAGATCAATGTCTTACGGTCGTTTTTCCGGGTATTTCATTGAATAACTCATTACGGTGATTAAACTAAAAATGTTTTAATGAAACATGTCAAATTATGAGTAACAGATTTGCAACCTATAAAAGTCATTTTTTTCGAATATAACCAACTATTTCTCAAAACATAAAAGTTGTAGCTAACATCTTAACTTAAACGTGGTCACAAAAACGGGGTTAATCGGGCCTGTAGAACTCTAGATATCACATTTTTTCCGGGACTGTTGTGATGTTGATAAAATCATAACTGGATAGTCAAGGGTAAACTGGTAATTTCACTATTGTTAGGTAATTTTTGACTCAGTGGGACCCATAAATATAGTTAGTACACTCAAATACCTTTCCGGGGATATAAAGAACATAATTTTTTGACTTACGATTTGCGAGTAATGAATTTTTAAAGATGGACATGTTTATAAAATTTCTAACAGCTATATACTTAAAATGTGTAAAAAGTTATTAACTTAAAAAAAATGGACAATTGGACTATTAGAAACTTGTCAAATAACACTACTTGACCAATTTTACATAAAAAGCGAAGTGGTAGGACCCACTATCGGAAATAGACCTGTAAATCCTTCATAGACTAAAGAAACTTAAGAACGACTAATTTGAACTCATGACACATATTTGGAACCCTTAAATTTGATTTTGAGCCATTTAATATATTTTGAACTCTTTGACTTAATTTGAACTTTTGAAGTAATTTGAACCCTTTTGACTTAATTTGAACCATTGGACTTAATCGAACCCTTATGACTTGTCTTGACACTGATTTATATATTATGTACCAAACATAATTGAAATAATAATCTATAAGGCATATAGACATACTTACCTTATTATTTTAGAATCTGAGACATGCGTATATGTCTAGGTTGTTTGTAGGACACTTGCGGTTTATTCATCACTACATTCACTTTGATTGTTCATTTGGCTTTTGGTGAGTTCATAGCCCCACTTTAACTCTTTAAATTGTTTAAAAACCCATTGGGGGAGATACATGCTATTTTACAATTTGGACACAAGTGTTTTGAACTGTATGCTTACCTGAATGTATTATTGCCTAAGCACCGTTATTGCAAAAAATAAGTCCCTAGCATCATGAACTATTAATCATTTCAATGTGAGCGCGAATATTGTGAATAGGCCTATTGGGATTTACGAATCTCGTTTGTGTTGATCAGATGGATATCACAAACGCACTATATTTGAATACCTAGGTATAATGGCAAATTACCTACTTCTAGGGCTTTATTATCATCTCTATGATACACCCAGTTAACGTTTTGAGTGTCATGAGCTTAGTGCAATAATAACTACTTTATCAATTTTTTTTCTTAAACTTGAAATCTTGTGGTCTATTATTTATTTATAAACCTATGAATTTCACTCAACCTTTGTGTTGACTTTTTAGCATGTTTTATCTCAGGTCCTTAAGGTAATTGGCAAGCACGAAGTCGCACAGAGAATGTTTTGATGGCTTGCATTTTGTTATCATTCGATAAACTTTTAAAAACTTTTATGTTTATATATTATGTATTCTAAAACTACTTGGGACCCGTCTTGTAACTCTGATGTTTTATTATTGATCGAATGATAAACTTTTTAAAAACGTCTCATTTAGAGTCGTTTTCTATGATTATGACTGTTGTAATAATAAGTAGCTCCCCAATGATATTATATTCCGCTGCGATATTTTGGAAGTATTACAATTCGGATGTGTCATGTTTTTAGAGTCGGATTTCGGGAAAACGATTGCATAAGCTATGCATGAATCACTATTATTTTGTGAATTTCAATTTGAACATGACTTCCCAAGTACGATCTGTTGGAATAATTATATCATGACAATCATATAAAACAATAACATCAAAGAACATGCGGAAGCGTAGGAAACATAACACATAATTAATTAACCGAATTTAAATGTAAGCGTACCTTAATGATTCTAGCAAAACAAGTATCAAACCAAGCAATAGGAATGATGAACCCTAATTAGGGTTTATACGGATTACACGAATTGCCCCTTACCGTTTTTGCAATTCAATCCAAGAATCAAACAATAGTGTGTTTGATTCACGTTCTTGTACACACGTACTAACACAAACTAAAGTTATGCAAGTAAATAAATCACAAAACTTAAACCAAACTTTTTGTTTAAACAAAAAAATCGATCAGCCCTTATGGAGGGATTTAGTCGATCGATCAAAGAGAAGAAAGAAAGAAAACGTTTAGGGTTTAGTTTGTGTGCACAAGAGATGTCAAAAACTATAACCCTTGGTTTGCTTATATAGTAGAAGAAACTTAGAGTCCAAGTTTGATATGGATTTGGTAACCCAATATACAAACCGATCGGCCGTATGGTTAGAGGGGGATCCGGAACATTCTTGGCATCTAATTTCATTCTAATTCTTTCCTTTTCTTATTTAACGATCGTTAGTCACTTCCGTTAAATACTACCGTTCGTTATACGTTTTGTGATAATTAATAATTAAATATAACGTTTTATATAAAATTATTAATCTTTAGTTCTCATACGTAAAGTGTGCAATCCCGTGATCTCGAGTTCGATCCTAACACACAACTATTATTTTATGTCTATAAAACTAACTCGATCAATATACAAATCAGTATCAACCACTCAAGTTACTATATATCAATTGAATACGCAAACTTGTATACCGTATGCTTGAATAAAAAAAGTACTACAAACTAAAGCGTAATGATAACACGATTAACAAACTTTTTGAAAACACTACTTTTGCAATGAAATGATCACACACAAATCATATTGATAAATATTAGCAATAATGAAACAGAAAATGATAAAACACATGAATTTTATTGGCATGGGATAGACTATTTTCCGTGATTCCAGGTTTGCTTTGTGGATATTTTCTTGTTGCAAACAGAATGTATATGGTATTGATACTAAAGGGCAATAGACCAGGCGGTCATGTTTAACAATATATCGATCAGAATTCAGAACGAGTACTTTTGTACACGTCAAAACAAGTATTGCTGGGATCATTCACAAATGCGTTTTTTCCATGAAAAAAAAAATTATATATATATATATATATATATATATATATATATATATATATATATATATATATATATAGTGTATCTTTATTTTGAGAACCCTGTTAAGTGCGGGAACTGCGAGAACTCCAATTTTGCATTAGAAAACATGCATGTTCATATAAAACATGTATGTTTTCTTACATACACCTTAATACACATACTTGAGTAACACACATGTTCATATAAAACCTGTTAAGTGCAACAGATCAATGCAAAATGGTTTTTATTTTCAGAACCTTGTTAAGTGCGGGAACTGCGAGAACTCCAATGTTGCATTAGAAAACATGCATGTTCATATAAAACATGTATATTTTCTTACATACACCTTAATACACATACTCGTATTAAGGTGTATGTAAGAAAATATACATGTTTTATATGAACATGCATGTTTTTTAATGCAAAATTGGAGTTCTCGCAGTTCCCGCACTTAACAGGGTTCTGAAAATAAAGCTCCCCTATATATATATATATATATATATATATATATATATATATTATATATATATATATGCTTATAAACATCATATCAATGCAGTGAAATATATTTTGAATAAAACCAGTTAAATGTCATCTACGCTAAAGATAAAACGTGGCTGAGATTGAGTCATTACTTGCTAGTCTTCGAAATAACCATCTTCTTGACAAGGAACTTATCACATTTTGAAAATAAGATGCCATGTAAATGCAAAGTTGATAAATCATATTGGTGATTTGTTTCATTGGACCATGCCACTAGCATTGTTGTGAACTTGTGATGGCTAAAGTGGACACACCAAAGGTTATCCATGGCGCATTTTTATAGGACACTTATGCAAAGGGCCTATTTCGTGTGGACAAACAAGCCAAGGTATACAGAAAATCTATCTTAGCCATTCATGGTGTGATGTGACTAGCTCCATATCAAGTAACAGAAAAAGCTTGTACAATAAATATGGTGGTGGCAAGTAAATGCTCAAACTGGTCCTAGCTAAACCTGAATAATTTGGCACTAAGGTTCATATTCATTCGTCACACTGATACAAGATAATCTTGTCATTGTCAGCTAAAAATCAAGTCAGTAAGTACAAAGTTGGTTAATTAACCAAACTTATTGATTTTGATATCCACAAATTTCTAGTCCGTCCGCAGGTCTCAACGACCATGAAGGATTGCATTAAGTCATTCTAGCCTCTAACTAACATTTTTCAAAACTCCAGTTTGGCTCAAAATCTCCTTTTCGGCCACCCAAAACCTTGTTAGTAAAGAATAACAAAAAATAAATCGGACTATTTGGGTCATGATACAAATATTCAAATTAGTTGGGTCGTGGTTCAAATCATGATACATTAGTACATATGGCCATTCATGATCCACTGAGTTGGATAATTGGTTAAATGACCGGTCCAATCCAAATTTCATCCATTAACAGTTCTAACCCATATCTATGTCCCAAGGATATTATATAAAAGAAACATGGTCGGAAGAGCGCAATTATACATCGAGAGATTGTACAATACGTAGTTCTGGATGCGTTAAATTACGAGCCCCTTCTAGATGATCGACCTTTGTGTACTTTTTGCGAGAAAAATCACGAAATCGACCTTAATAACCTTCCCACAATAATTCATTGTGGGCCACCTTAAGTGACATGCATTTTATGCAATTAGTTTTAAAGCACACAACTCATACTTTCCTATTTTGTGAATTTGTTCGCAATTACCAGAAATAGATGTTTTGCTTAATTGAGGCCAACTGGTGTTTGATAGCAACTGAATGGAATGTGACATGCATTTTATGCAATTAGTTTTAAACCACACAACTCATATTTTCCTATTTTGTGAATTTGTTCGCACAATTTGTTACCAGAAATAGATGTTTTGCTTAATTGAGGCCAACGGGTGTTTGATAGCAACTGAATAGAATGGCCCAGCAATTACTCCCTAGTCGGTCAGAGGGGTTCAAAATGGTGGCTCTAATTGGTTTAATTTTGCACTGATAGTAACGAGATGTAGCTCTGCCAGACAATTTATTCATCATAAACAGGTCACACTTTAGCTTATTATCTTTTTATTTTTCTTTGACAGTAATTCCTTTTGTTGCTCATCTTTGATTCTAGCCTTCAACTTACACGCACTAATATTTTGCTATATTTTATGAGCATTGATTGGCATGACTAAATGATATGCCTAATTATATGCCTAATTATATGCCTAAACATATGTGTCAACATCCTATTGGTGACAGGAGGGGGGTCCGCTTTTTCACAAAACAATAACTTATTGCCACATCTATTTAAACACATAATTAATCACATTTTTAGGCCTCTAATCATTTTTCATATTTTATTTACCACTAAATTTACATACTTTATGATGATTATTTTTTCGACTATACAACAGAATGCATCTTTTTTGCATTAACCATTTATTTATATCATCTCACAATTTAGAATTGATGTAACTCCAAATATTGATAAGAGTAAATTACACCGTTGGTCTCTAAACTTATGCCGGATTTCATACGACATCCAAAAATGCTAATCGTTGCCTTTTTGATCCACGATCGAGAAAATATTACGCCGCGAGTCCAAAAATCTAACGGTCGTTAGTTTTGCCAGCTATCTCGGTCCTCACGTGTGCTGCACATGAGGGCAGTTTGGTCCGAATCTTTTGTTTTGACTGGTTGTTCTGTCGTGGCAACTGTTCATAGTAATGTAGGTAATGTACTTTTTGTACTTTTTTTTTTTGTCAAAATTCTTTTTTGTGTTTGTACATTAAATCTTGTATACATATACACAAATTATAATCATCTCATAGTCACACATTCACTCATTCTTTATCACTAAGAATAATGGTGTTTGTTTTTCTTTTTGTTTGGCTTTGTGACAACTAGAAGACCAAAAAGATGATTAAACTTCCAAGTTGATATCTAGTTAATTTCTAGTTGCACAAATTCAATCAAAGAGAATATAAAACACTTCAAAGCGAATGCAATTTGCTTTATCAATATCAATTATTGTTACTCAAACAATTAACAATTAAATTTTGGGGATTTCTCGGGATCATATGACAAATGTAAGTTGTCGTAGTCTATTGAATCCAAATACTCATCATATGTGGAGTATTCGGTTTCCTCATACGCAATATGTTTGCATTTTTTCTTTGCCAAAATCTTCTTCCAATTGTTTGTACTTGTACGCTTACTTCTTGCCTTTTCTTTGATAGCTTTTTCTTGATAATCTTCCTATTGTTTAATTTTTACTTTTGTCTTTTGTTCAAAATACCAATTCACAAAGGTTGTTGCATCCTCATTTTTTTAGATTTTTTGCTTCCTGTCACAAGAAAAGTATGCATTAGGTATAACGTTCATAATATAAACCTTCATCTGAATGTACAACACATGATAAACATACTTGGGTTTTTTTGCTTCTTTCTTTTGGAAAGCAACGTCACATCCAGTTGTTGATAACATATTTGATATATTATTGATGAAATTTGTTGTGTATGATAATGTTGTTTAGGAAGTTGTAAATTTATAGGCATTTTCAACAAGAAAAGTCATCATATTAAGGTAGGAATTCGTATCGTTTATGGTTTAAAGAAAAGTCACAAGTCTTACTACATACTTTGACTATAGTTGAATACTATCTTTCATAATGCAACTGAAATTTATTTAAACCGACATAATCAATATATAAAAGCTTATATGAGATTTATGATATTCTCTCACTGCATTTATCACTTACCTAAACAAGTTTTTTGAATAGACACACACCCTCATTCTGATTCCTCACAACTGTAATATATTTTTTAAAGTAACACAATCATTGGCATCTTCTTTTTCGCCGAATAGTGGGATTTTAGTAAAATGATGGTAACAGATGCTATGGTTGAGTATGTGTTGGGTAAATATGGGAATAAATGGTATGATGACGATGCAATGGATGAGGTGATACTTGAAGACTTGTGGCAAAGGGAGAACAATCAACATGATGTTGCTAAAGGTTAGTGTATATGTTGCTTGTTTTGATCTTTTAAATATATGTGTTTATTATTTGTGGTGACTTACTGTTTTTTCACACATTTATAGATAAGGGATTATAACATCTTGAAGAACTTGGTAAGAGGATTTCAAAGCTTGAAGTTATGTTCGGTAGTCTAAAGGAGGTAAAGGAAGCAAAACTGGCAAAGGAAGCAGAGGCGATTGCAAAGCTTGAACAAGTGTTTGGAAAGGCCAAGAAGTCACAAGAACCTAAGCAAGAAATCATAGTAATTGAGTCTGGCTCTCAAACTAGCCTTGAGTTTTATGAGGATACCCAAAAAAAACCTTTTAGTTCTTTGGTCAAAAATAAACCTTCCACTTCTGCGGTAAAAAAAACACCTTCCAGTTCTTTGGTCAAAAATATTCCTATCAGTTGTTTTCGTAAAAAAAAAACCCTTCCAATTCTAAACCAAAGATGCTCTCATGGTATTTGCCAATAAATTATTCATCAATTTTTGACTCAAGTGGTGATTCAAGTTGTTCTGATGAGAGTTATGATGCAAAAGACCAGGATCAATTGAAGAAATGATCCAAGTCAAAGGTCTCAATTGCAAGCGTTTATGGTACAAGACCCCCTCGAATAAGGAATTGCATTCTTGGTCTTTCAACCGTTAAAACTTGGGAAGCTATTGGTCAGAAAAGTTTTGGAATAACAAAACCTAAAGATGATCTACAAGCAATGAAGTTGGACAAAAAATGTGTTGTGTATTTTTAATGCTATCTTGTGGATGTTATTGAAAAAATATGTTGTGTATTTTTAATGGTACTTTGTTAATGTTATGCAACACATGTGCTGTGTATTTTGCTTCTTGATAAAAGTGGTCAAATCATGAAGACGCATA
The DNA here is from genome assembly GCA_021014915.2 of Artemisia tridentata subsp. tridentata. Lineage (NCBI taxonomy): Eukaryota > Viridiplantae > Streptophyta > Magnoliopsida > Asterales > Asteraceae > Artemisia > Artemisia tridentata. The sequence continues at coordinate 171,284,361 of CP139508.1, read as the reverse complement.
AGCTTCTGTGCAACACATTGCATCAACCTAGCACCCTCATCCAGGTCTTTATGTTGCATACTACGGAGATCAGAAATGGATTCAAGAGATGAATCAGAACCACATAGAAGCTGCAACTCCTTTATCAATTTGGCCCTTCGATTCATACGGTCACTTACCTCTGTAACTTTCCCACTCAACACTTCTTGATCATTGAAAGTGGCTTGAAACTCTTGTTGATAGTGAACCAGCATCATATCTTTCACTAATTTTGAGTTAGCTTTTTCTGCTAATTCATCACATATCACAAGACGAGTATACATGATAAAATTAGTGTGTGTTTTTTAGACTTTTTGTTTTTAAGATAGCATATGGTTATTATCAAGTCAAGCGTTACTTAAATAGAAGATGAATAATGGCGGTAAATGAGCAACTAGTCATCGAGATGCTAAAACTGAAAAGTGAGTAATCATTTCATTATCTTCCCCATGCAACCTACCATATCAATATGTCAAAAAATGATCAATTTACACCATTGGTCCCTAAAAGTTACACAACTATTGTTTGGGAAAAAAATTTACAAACCACAAAAAAAGAGTAACTATTTAATGTACAAATTACATATGTAATAACTGCAAATCAAAAACTTTATGGGATAAAATACAAAAACGAAACAATGTACATAAACCAACTTGTCTAAAATCATAACCCATAAAAAAAAAGCATATAACAAGTTCTTTCTTTTTCCTTGTTTGTTTGGCTCACCATAGTAGTCTTGCCATCTGGTTGAGTTTTTTCTAATGCGACTAGGACCCTTAACTTGCGACTTTCGTACCTTAATTTTACCACTACCACTTGGTTTAACATCATCTACTTTTTTCTCAGCGTATACTTCTCGTCTTAGCTCTTCGAGAATTTCAGCTGGCATTTGGTCCTTCGGTTAAGCATTTGGGTCATATCTCTCATAAATCTCTAGAAATATGACCTCTTTGACTACCTTTATTGACCATTCCCTATCATCAAGGCTATGCTCGAACTTAAGTCTTTTACCAGTGGACATAATGCAAATAAAGTGATACATATATGATGAAAAAAGTGATAAAAATGGTAAAAATGTAAAATGAGATGAAATGAGGGAAACTAATGCAAATATATACACACGTGAGTGCTTTATGAGTGGTTGGGGTTGTTTGCATTTTTCTACACTTTATTCTCACTTTTCAATGATAACTCAGGTTGAAAACTTTTTGTCACTATTGTACATTTCGCTTCTAGTCCGTATCTACCTAGAAAACAGTACACATATCACGCTTGCATGGTTACTTGTTGCATGGTTAGTCCAAAATATAGTATATGTGACCTAATTATCATACTAGGCACACAATAAAACACAACAAAACACAACAAAAGTAAAAAAAGACTAGTAATGAACATATATCTTCCATTTCAATAACAAAAAAGATAGTACATCATGGTTCGATCATAAGAGATTCACAAAAACTGGTGGGACTGATAAACATAAAATATAAATAAAAGCTTGAAAAACAGACTGATGAACCTAGACCGAAAACCTGCATTCGGCCAAGCATCGACCTAAATGTTTCCATTTTGTCGATTGTTAACCTGGAATGTTCAACAAGTTCCAAAAGCACCCTGCATTTATGCAGCTCTTCCCTGACCATCAACCTCTGGAAGGCAATGTTTCAGTCTCCAGTCTCCGTCTAAGGGAGCAGCTCAATCTCATCTATCAGCTCTTGTCTGTTGCCTGAGTCTTTCAGCACCTCCTGACATTGGTTCAACAATTTGTTGCTGGTCAATGTCGTGTTGCAGTTGAACCAACATTTGGTCTTTCAATCAAAATGAACCACATATAGTTTGAAGTTCATTATGTCGATTGCATGGTAGAACTCTTTTGGGGGCCATTTATTGACTTTTTGTTTTCTAGGAAAAAGGGTTTGCTTCTAAAAAGTACACGTAGAGAAATTTTTATAGAAAGTGAATGTGAAGTGTGGGGGTAAATGTAAAGGTTAAGTGCCTATATAAAGAGCCGAGCACTGTTTCACTCTCTGACATGTATCAAGATAGCAAGTATGGATTTACGGCTCTCGTTCTTTGATTTGACCATGCTTGATGATTACACTCTTTCATATATTACCTATTTAGTCCCCAAAGTTACATTGACACAAGAAATTTACATGTAACTTTATCTAACTGACACGTGTATGTTACCCAACTTTTAGAGTTTGTGAGTGCATAACCTTTGGATTAGTCATGCAATTTATCTAAACTATCTACTTTCCACAGTTGGAATGTAAGTAAATTAGTTGGAAACCAATTGAGGGAGTGTGCACGTGGCCAAGTGGGGGTCTTTCTTTAATGCATGTGTTGACTTAACTGACACTTGGACTAAGCTTCTCAACGAAGCTTGATGCCATCTTCGAGAAACTTTGCAAACTACTGGGCGTGTCATGTCACCACTTGTACTAACTCGCGGTATTTTTTCCTTCTTTTTTCTATACTTAGCCATTTATTTAATGCGTCTGTGGTTATTTTTTTTGCTCATTTTAACAATGTTTGTAACAATCATGTTGGTAACATGTACTTTATTTATTTTTGTTCCCCTTTTTTTCCTTCTATGTTAACAACTTGGACAAAGGCTACCATGGACCAACATAACTGTAATTGTTATTGAACACACTAGCAGTACAACATAACTGAAACTTAAGAACAATAATTGTTATTCAAAAAACCAAATTACATATTAATCTGAATAATAATCTGAATCTGAATCATATGGAATGACACCAAATTCCAGTAACAACATCAAGTCATACTCTCGTTCTTTCTTTAATTTTTCCTCCAACTCTTTTTTAGCCCTTGCCTCTTCTTCTAAAGTTTCCCTCAATGCCTCTTCATCTAATTTAAGTTGATATTCCTGTTCCTTAGTAAGCCATCCATCAACATTGATATTTCTAGGAAATTCAGTTGCTTCTTCATAGTATATTTCTTGATAAATAGCTTCCTCTTCTGTTTGATCAAAATTTTCCTCTACCACCACCTCTTTTGCCGCAAATGTTTCCTCCACCACCACCTCTTTTGCAGATTCTGGTTGCATAAAGGGTTTAAACAAATAATAAGCTTTGTAACTAATTTACCTTAAAATAAAGTATACAAAACATAAGAAATTTGTTTACCTTTAGACATTTGCCACTGATTAATGGAGGATTGCGTACTGGGACTAATTGAACAAAACCAATTATAGAAAGAAAGGAATGTGTGTCGTGTGTGTGTGAACAAAATAATATACAAGTACAAAATATATTAAAAATATCAAAGCAATAATGTATTACAATACTTTGGACGGAAAAAAAAAGAAAAGTACAAAAAGTAGATTATCTACAGTATCCATGCACAGTAGCCACAACCAAAACAAAAGATTCGGACCAAACTGCCCTCATGTGCAGCACACGTGAGGACCGAGATAACTGGAAAAACTAACGAGCGTTAGATTTTTGGACTCGCGGCGTAATATTTTTTCCATCGTGGATAAAAAAGGCAACGTTTAGCGTTTTTGGATGTCGTATGAAATCCGGCATAAGTTTAGGGACCAACGGTGTAATTTACTCTATTTATAAATCAAAATGAGTAGTTCATTTGATCATAATTTATAAAAACATTTAGGGGTAAATTGCAAAAATTGTCCCTAAAGTAGTCCAAATGCACAAGGAATACACCGAGAGAAATTTTGTTGCAAAAACGACATTAATGTTTCATTTTTTTTTGCAAAACAGCCACCGAGAGCTACTTTTTGCTAACTTTCGTTATTTTCCTTGTTAAGTGCCTCGTCACTGAGGGTATTATCGTCATTTTGATGTTCTCAGTCTCTCCCGCCAATTATACTTCAAGGACAATATTTGCAAATATAAGTTAACCTCATTTGCAAATATATGATCCAATAGCTTTATCCTGCATTCCTTCATTGCCGTTGTTTGGCATTGTACTTGAAAGCTTGACTGCTGCATTGATCTTGTTGTGCACATATTGCAACTGAATCAAAAGAATCCTTTGCTCCTCTATTTGCTCCTTTGTTCTTGATGCTCTGCTCATAACTGTAGAGTGTTAGGTCAACTAGTGAGGTACCATTTTCTCCCAACTGCTTGCCGCTAATTCCGCTTTTCAAATTACGTTAAATTCCTTCATTTTCTTCATCAAATCTCAACGAATTTAAATTCTATAACTATCAATCGATTCAGCTCATCGTTGCGCACATGATAATGTGATTCGATTTGATTTTCGTTATGATTTGTCCGTTACCCCCAATTTGAAGATTTGGCGCCAAAATTCTTTTTTCACTCATTTTCACTCATTTTAATATTGTGCTTAATGAGAATGGGCAGGATTTGAAATAAAACATATTATATAGATGTTCTTAAAACATATTAATACACCATATCATAGATAGAAAACATATAGATACAGATGTTCTTCAAACATATCTACATAAACTAATATAAATACAACCATATCATAGAGGTACTTCAAATATATTACATAAACATACTTAAAACTGAAATTAATACAACCATAACATAATAGGACATCTTTCATGGTTTTTTGACTCTTTCCTCCATGACTTGCACAATTAAGTTGTTAATTGATGTCCACATAGAGCGCGCCTCTTCCTTAAACACGCGTAGTTCCTGACGACCTTGAAATGTATTTTTGCAACACTGACATTTAGAGGCGTGTGGTTCTAGCATTGGTGGAAGTGGTTTTTCTGGGTCTACGGAGACATACCATGCTTGAGAGCCTCCTACTTTCAATGGGTAACGGACCGCATGGTTGTGACTGTTTGTTGCTAACTTTCTAGATTGTGCATCCTTGGTGAGCTGAGAGTTTGAATGAGTTTGATGAACAAGGTTGATGATATGAGATGGGTAGGTTTGTGTGAAATTGTGAGAAGTAAATGAAGCCAGTGATATGGGTAGCTTGTTGTTCCCTTTACACGATTAGAGTTAACTAAAAAGTTAATCTATTTCGTGTTATGACTAATACAATGTTTAGGATTAATTCTAACAGTTATAAAACGTGAGTATAAAAAAACAATATTTTTCAACGTTTAAATTCTTATTAGAAATAATTCCAAGAATCTATACCCAAGTGTTTTGCGGAACAAACACTTGGGATTGAATAGACAAGGGTATGGGGTGTCTCCTATCGAAACTCAAGTTTTGCTTGAGTGGTAACAATATACCCACTGAGCTATCTCAGTGAGTTGTATACTCTTTGTAGGAGAGAAGTTTCTTTGCAAAAGTCCAAGACTTTAAATATACAAAGCACACTTTAACTTCTCTCACATCTGATCTATTTATACACAAGTAATCTAAGTATAAGTGATTAAATATAATACAAGTTGTTGAGGTTGCGTGTCTGACAATTACAAATAGTAATCGTCATTTCCAAGAACCAATAAGAAAGGGCCAAGAAGACTTTGGGAGTTGTTGGCTGACACTCCATGACTTTTAGCCGCAATAGGGAAGGTTGGATCTGACAAGAGAAGAGTGTTGGGTTTACACTCTTATCTTCTCAGATCTTTTCCCTATCGTTCCCGCCTTTTCTTCAGGCTATGGTTCCTCAGTCTTCAATCACTTTGTTATTGAGGAGACTGGGGTTCAGTGAGTTCTTGTCCAATACTCACTGAACCATCATCTTCTTCTTTGGCTTAAGTCCGACTCAGGGAGTACCGCCTTCCTGAGAAGTGAATCCTTCTTCTTGAATTCGTCTTAAGCATCTTGAAGATGACTCACTGAGAGGCTGTTCTCTCAGTGACTTGAATTGTTCTCGGTTTAAGTTTAACACTTAGTTAATTTGTGTCCAAATCATGTTTTACGTATTCTTGGGTTTTACATAACCCAACAATCTCCCCCTATTTGGATATAAATTATTCCTAAGTGTTTTGATCAGTATGAGTGAGCTAAAGTCTTCTGCTCATACTGAATATACTAGAAAATAAACAAGGATACTGATATAGCAAAACATTCATCAATTTATTCATATCATTACATGTCCTATTATTCTAAGTACAAAATACTCATGGTTCCTCAACAAGACCCATGAGTTCAAGCTTCGCCTTCTTTGACATCAACACCTCTTTGTCAGGTCGTTCTTTCATCAACTGATCCATTAACTTTACAAACTCCTCATTTTCAGGTCTCCTGATATTAAGCGCCATCAGTTTGTAAGCAAGGAGTGTTGTTGTTTCTACTTTGTCGATGTCAGAGATTCTTTGAAAGGCTTCCTGACCAAACTCATCCACAAAGAAGATGCCATACTCAGGTTCCTTAATGACTAGGTTGGGACGGAATTTGACTCCCTGAGGAGGAACTCTATTGCAGTGAAGTGCAGCTATATATTGTTCAGGCTCCATAGCTACAGCTTTCCTTTTCTTCCCAACCTTCTGAGTAAACTCAGGGATAGTTAGACCCTGAGAAGCAAGTGCCTCATCATGGTTAATGCCCAGACTCTTTTCCACTCTTGCAAGTTCCTCATACTTAGCACTCAGTGACTTGATGATGATTAGGGCATTCTTGCTTACGGTTTTCTTCCTTAGGATAGGCATCATCATATCCCATTCTCTTAACCCATAGTCTGAGAATTTGACAGTTGGAAGATGTTCAGACTTTCTTGGACCTCTATGGATTGTTAAGCTCAGAGGTCTGGTGGGGTGAATGGTAATGTCAGTTATTTTGCCTTCACCTTTGGTATTGGTCATGTGCCATACATACCTCTCATAAATCCTCTGCCTCTTTTCTTCCTTAAGTTTGGCTTGTTTGTTGTGTTCCTTAAGGATTTCAGCCTGAAGCTTGAGAAACTCATCCCCTTTGATGTCCTTCTGCTCAGACTCCTTGATCACTTCTTTGGCAACCTTAGAGATTTCAGACCTGTTGAGTACCAGTTCCTTCTCTCTTTCCTTCCTGAGCTCTTCTTGGTGTAAAATTTCAGCCAGTTGATCAGGAGTCCCATAGACCCTTCTCCCATCCTCTAAATCAACATAGAATGGTGCATCAGGATCTGCACGTCTTTCAGAAGAAGCCTTGACTAAGAGTGATTCAGGAGGAGGGTTTGTTTCAGTCACCATGATTTTCTTCCCTTTGTCAATGGGAGGAGGTTGACTGGTGGATGTCTCAGGGACAGTCACTAAAGCAGAATTGGGATCAGGGATTGGAGGATCATCAATTTTCTCCCCCTCAGCAGATGGCGGAGCTTCAGTGGAGACACCTGCTGACTGAGGAGGTGGAGGAGTATGAGAGGCCTGAAGAATGGATAAAATGTTGGAGACCATAGACTTTGTTTCAGAAGTCTCATTCTTCACGGCACTCAGTTCGGTAGCCATTTCCCTCTGGTGGGTGGCGAGTTCAGATACTTGGGTGGTGTAGTGTTTGACCAGCTCATTATGTGTTGTTGAGAGCTGCTTAAAGGCTGAGGAGATTTTGATCAGGTGCTCCTTGGATGTATTAACAGCCTGAGAAATGGACTCTTGCTGTGTCCTTAATCCTTGAAGATCTACCCCCTGAAGGAGCTTTAGAAGCTCAGTTATGCTGGTGGAGGTGTTAGCCTGAGAGGCCAAGTATGCATCCAATCTTGTGACAAAAGTGGGATCATCTGCAAGATGTTCTTGTACTGATTCTATAGCCTTGAGGATGTTGGACAGTTCCTGATGTTGTCCAGTGGCTATGTCATCTACAGATTTGTTTAGGTCGCCAAGTTGTTTATCAGTGAGGGTGGCGGCCTGAAGAATATTTGCCTGAGATTCTTCTACTGAAGCCCTGAAGTCAGCATATGAGGATGCCACTTCAGTGTGCTTATCCCATAGCTCATCCGCAACAGAGTTGTAAAGGCCTTCGTTGGCTTTGCGAAGGACTCTTGCCATTTGTCTTTCAGAATCCGGATGAGCATCGTCATACTTTTGCAACCACTTGGGAGTGGTTGAAGCACCTGATGATGATGATGAGGTTGAGGAAGAGCTGGTTGGTTGATCTTCAGGATGAGGTGAAGAATGTTGTTTCTCAGAGGGCTGAGGAGAGCTTACTTGTGTTTCCATTTCCTCCTCAGCATCAGGGATCTCATCATCACCAAAATCTATCTCCTCCTCTGACTCATCAGCTAACAAATTTTTATAGTCAGCCAGAGAAGGAGCCTTCAGTAAATCCGGCTCCCCCTCAGAAGAGGGCTCACCTTCGGTGTGGCCAGGTCCTGATTCTTTTGTCATAATAACTGGTGGGGTTTGACCAGCCTGACTAGTCATAATAACTGGGGGGGTTTGCCCAGCCTGACTTTTAGAATCAGTTCCTGAGAGAACAAAAATTCCTGAGGTGGGTTTGGGTTCCGTATCGGCAGGTGGTTTAAATCCCTCCGAGTCTTTGTCCCCCTGAGCGCCTTCATTCACTAATGGGTGTTTTTCAGTGGAATCATGAGGCACTCCTTGTGAAGATGTATGGACCCCCTTCCCATCAGGATTGGTCTGTCCTTTTGGGGATTTAGGGTCCTGAACTCCCTGAGACCCTGAGTGTGATTGCTCAGGGACGTTAGCAGGATGTGAGTGGGTATGGGTCCCCTTCTCAGTGGAGTAGTACTGCTCCACCGAGGATATAGAACCCTGAACTCCCTCAGGCTCTGATTGTGATTTATCAGTGCCTTCATTAGGATGTGAGTGGGTGGATGCTCCTGACCCATCTGACTTGTTTTTGTCAGAAGGGACATTAGGAAAGGGTTTGCCCGAGGATACTGAGGATGATTGCTCAGCACCCTCCAGTGGCGTTTGTTTTGTGGCCAATGTGGTCTCTTGTATGGGAGTCTGAGAGGTCAAGGTCACAACAACTTTCTTGGTGCCTGAGGCAACAGTCTCAGTGACGAGTGGTTTAGGTCTAACCACCTTACTGGATTGTCCCCCTTTTCCTTTCTTCTTCTTCACCTTCTTGGTTGGTGAAGGAACTGGTGAGCATACATTTTCACCCTGAATCACCGTTAACATGTAGGTGGTCAGGGCGACCGGTTGTACCTCAGTGATGTCACTACTAAAGTTGGTCTTATGTAAGATGTCAGGTTTTGTACCTTCATCGTCAGACCTTAAGTAGTCAGGACCAAGAAGATCCTGAAGCACACAGGAAATGAACCTAGGATAAGACATATGTCTTTGCCTATGTTTCCCTGAGAGCTTTGACACGAGGTCTCGGAAGATTATTCCTCCGATATCTATTTTTCTACCCTCCAAGAGACTGAACATCATCAATTGTTGTGATGAGTTCAACTGCTCAGTGGAGGATTTGTTTCCTCCGAGTACCTGAATGATGAATGTCATCATAAGTCTCCAGACAGGGTGAAACCATGTCTTCACTATTGGAGCCTTTGCCAACAAGGCTTCAGGAGACTCGCCAGGACGCCTAACATCATGTGGCCCTAGGAAAAGCATTTCCGCTTTTATTTCCTGATCAGTAGGGTTAGCCTCAAAGGTCTCAACAAAGTTAAGACCAGTGGCCATGATGAAGGTCTTGTAGTTCAGGGAGAGAGTCTTAGTTCCATTCATCACAGTGAAAGTGATGATAGACTCTTTGGTGTCCTTAGGGCTAGTAGCCGTTGCGGTACACCAAAACTCCCTGAGATAGTCATTATAGATGACTTCTGGGGTGGTTGTAAAGGCTGTGGCAAGGAAGCAGTTTTGTAAATACTTAACTACATCCTTGTAACCCGCATATTGCTGCGGGTAATGGAAATTTCCAACCACATTGTTTTTGTTCAGGTCCACGCCCTCCATTGTGAAGCTCACATTAGGGGCGGTGGTAATAGCATTAGAGGAAGCCATTTATGATCGGGTTTAGGTCGGAAAAATGGTCGGATATTTCTTAATGCTAAGAACACACACACAATTTGTTTGAGAAATAAAAAGGGCAGAGTTTGCTTATAAATTTCAAAAAACGTGTGTGTGTATTCTTTTGGATGGGTATATATAGGATAGTGGAGATGGGGGTATTTTTGGTATTTGAGTGATCTTATTTTAATCAAAATATAATTTTTGGAAGTTATTTTGAATAAAATGTTTGAGATCCGCATTAAATGCCACCACTCCACTTTTCCTCTTTTTTCTCAATTGGCAGAGTGAACAGTTGAGTAGTTTCTGCAAAAGGAGAAGTTGCAGAGTTTCCATCATCACACAGTGTTTTGTGTGAGAGAGGGCATTGAATGCCAAGTTGGGAAGTGGGGGCCCATTCGGTGTATGCCAGAAAGGCTAAAAGAACAAATATTCTTGAATTAAATATGAGTTCAGTTACCAACCTCGGACATTTACTAACTAGATACTTAGAGCATTTAAGTTAGTATTTAATGTCCTTTTTTTTAGGGCCCTGAATGACTATTCATTCAGTGATGGGCTTTTCAGGGACTTGGGATTAGTCACTGATGATTTAGGAACATGAAAGATTCCTGAGAAGCAAGGATTCAGGAACTTGGGTTTAGTTTCTGAACCCTCAAGATTTCAAGAACTTGGGTTTAGTTCCTGAGGTTGAGGATTAGTGAAATAGTTCACTGACTAACACATTGAGTCAGGGACCTGAGATTTTAAGAATTTACACTTCAGTTGGTAGAAATCAATCAGTGGACTAATTCTCTATATCCAACATTCCTAATTCAGCTTTCAGTCTTGTGAAAGTTGGTTCATCCAAAGGTTTGGTGAAGATATCAGCTAACTGATATTCAGTAGGAATGAAGTGTAATTCAATGTCACCATTCATGATATGGTCCCTGATGAAGTGATATCTGATATCAATGTGTTTTGTTCTCTGATGAAGAACAGGGTTGTTTGAGATTGCAATTGCACTTGTGTTATCACAAAAGATGGGTACCATCTTATACTGAATTCCATAGTCACTGAGTTGACTTTTCATCCAGAGTACATTTGCACAACAACTAGCTGCTGCAACATATTCAGCCTCAGCTGAGGACAAGGCAACTGATTGTTGCTTCTTAGCACTCCAACAGACTAATTTCCCACCAAGGATTTGGCAAGAGCCTGAGGTGCTTTTTCTGTCCATGTTGCATCCAGCATAGTCAGAGTCTGAGTATCCTTTGAGATCAAGTCCTGAGCACTTTGGATAGTATAATCCAAGGTTAGGAGTGCCCTTCAAGTACCTGAATATCCTTTTCACAGCAGTGATATGAGATTCTCTTGGGTCAGATTGATATCTGGCACATAGACATACTGAGAATTGGATATCAGGTCTTGATGCAAGTAGATACATCAGTGATCCTATCATTCCTCTAAAGAGAGTTTGAGTTACTGGTTTACCAGTTAGATCAGGACCAAGGTTGTTTGGGGGTACCATGGGAGTTTTGACTGAGGCACAGTCACTGAGATCATACTTCTTCAGTAGATTCTTTACATACTTCTCTTGACTGATAGTGGTTCCTCTATCAGTCTGCTTGACCTGAAGACCAAGAAAGTATGTCAGTTCTCCCATCATGCTCATTTCAAACTTCTTTGCCATTAGTTTTTCAAATTGTTTGCAAAGTTTGAAACTTGTTGAGCCAAAGATGATGTCATCAACATACACTTGTACTAGTATGACATCATTATTTGTCTTATAGATAAACAATGTGTTGTCTATCTTGCCTCTGACAAATTTGTTTTGGATTAAGAAGGCTGAGAGAGTCTCATACCATGCCCTGGGAGCTTGTTTCAGTCCATAAAGGGCTTTGTTAAGCTTACAGACATGATCAGGAGACTCATGGCTTTCAAATCCAGGAGGTTGCTCAACATAAACTTCTTCTTTCAGTGAACCATTTAAGAATGCACTTTTAACATCCATTTGGTACACCTTGAAGTTCATGTATGTAGCAAAAGCAAGGAAGATCCTGATGGCTTCCATCCTTGCTACTGGTGCAAATGTTTCCTCATAGTCAATGCCTTCTTGTTGATTAAAGCCTTTGGCAACAAGTCTGGCTTTGTTTTTAATGACTATGCCATTTTCATCAGTTTTGTTTTTGAATACCCATTTCATGCCAATGACTGAGACATTTTCAGGACATTTGACCAAGGTCATTACCTTGTTTCTGTCAAATTGTTCCAGTTCATCATGCATGGCCTGAACCCAACTTGGATGTTTTAGTGCTTCTTTAACACTTTTGGGTTCAATTATGGAAATGAAGTCCACAAATAGGCATTCATTGGATGAGGCTGCTCTTAGACTGGCAGCCATGCTCCTGGTGAGCATGCCTTCAGTAGGCTCTCCAATAATATTGACAAGTTCAATGTCCTGAGACCTAGTCCAACTTACTTGAGGTCCTGGATACTGATTTGAACTTGTGGAGGCCTGATTGGGTAGTGGGTTTGGTTCAGGAGTAGACACATGATCATTGACAGGATCTTGAGTGTCTATCAGATCACTGAGATTGTTTGGATCTTGAGTATTTTGAGCAGGCTGATTGATAACATCAATGTGTGTATGTGCCTCAACAAACTCAGTGATGGTTGGGTTGGGTAGGTTGTGGGGGATTATGTAATAGGAGAGATTAGCATCATCTTGATACTGAGTAGAAGAATTGTTTTCAGACAGATATCCATCAGGAGGATATCTTGAAGAATTATCAATTCCTATCTCTTCTACTGAGGCAGTTGAGAACCTGATAGCATCAGTGCTCTCATCAAAGGTAACATGAAATGTTTCCTCAGTCTGCTGTCTCTTTGTATTGAACACTTTGAAGGCTTTTGAGACAAGTGAGTATCCCAAGAAGTATCCATCAACAGCTTTTGCATCAAATTTCCCTAGGTGATCCTTGTGATTATGAATAAACACAGGACACCCAAAGACATGAAAGTAGCTGATGTCAGGGATTCTTCCTTTGAATAACTCATATGGGGTTTTCCCATATCTCTTGACAATTATGGATTTGTTTTGTGTATAACAGGAAGTTTTGACTGCATCAGTCCAAAAATGGTTGGAAAGGACTGATCCACATAGCATTGTCCTAGCAGCTTCAATAAGTGTTCTGTTTTTCCTTTCAGCAACCCCATTTTGTTCAGGTGTGTATGGAGAGGAAAAGTTTTGGGAAATACCTTTCTCATCACAAAAACATTCAAGTTCACTATTTTTGAACTCAGTCCCATTGTCAGTCCTAATTTGTTTGACCTTAATGTCATTTTGATTTTCAATGTTCCTGACAAAGGACATGATTGTTTCAGCTGCCTGACTCTTTTTGATCAGGAAGAATACCCAGGTGTATCTTGAGTATTCATCCACTATGACCAGAGTATACTTCTCATGGTTAATAGACCTTGGACTGACAGGTCCAAATAGATTCATATGGAGAAGCTGTAGGCAGTTCCTGATGGAAAACTTGGTTTTGGTTTTAAAGGATGCTCTGTGATGTTTACCTTTTTCACAAGCTGAGCATGGTTTATCCTTAGAAAACAAAAGAGATGGTAAGCCAAGGACCTTGTTTTGTTTTACAAGATTGTTTATGTTCTTAAAGTTCAGGTGGGTAAGTCTCTTATGCCAAAGCCAGTTGAGTGTATCAGTGGCTTTAGCAAAGAGACAAGTTCCATCCTGAGTTAGACTGGACATGTCTAAGACATAAACATCTTGTCTTCTTGGTGCAATGAGGACTATTTCCTTATTTGCATTGAAGATGGTTCCTTGCTTATCATCAAACTGAACTATGTATTTTGCATCACATAGTTGACTGACACTGATCAGATTATACTTAAGACCATTTACATATGCTATCCTAGTAAAGACAATACCATTGCAGTTTACTGAACCATAGCCTTCAGTGAGACATGATGAATTATCAGCAAATATCACTTTGGGTCCTGATTCTTCCACATATTTGTGCAGACACTCCTTAACACCAGTCATTCTCCTTGAACATCCACTATCTAGATGCCAAATAGGATCCCTGGCATGCTTCTGCACAATTAGTAAACTAGGTCAGTTCTTTCTAGGACTCCATTTCATGGAGGGTTTGGTATTGTAGGCCTTTATGAAAGTATTAATTGATTCATGGTCAGAGGTTGCGTGGACTGAGCTACCACATGTTTTGCATTTGGTTGTAGGGGTAGCCTCAGTAGTCTGAGAGGTTTGTTTCATTCCTCTTTTTGACTGAATGACCTTCTCTTTTTCTGAGGATTTCTGAGTGGAACTTCCACTAGATTCACAATGTTTGTCATACTGACAATCCTCAGGGTGGTGGTCATTGAATCCACACAAAGGGCAGGGTGGAAAAGGCTTGGCCTTTTGCTTCTGTTTCTGCTTAGAATCAGAAGGGTAGTTCAGGCACTGAGCCTTAAGTCCTGAAAAGTTTGACATGACTGAGCATTGTTTATGATCAGAAGTCCTGTGATCTTCCTTTTTGCAAATCATGCAATAAAGGACTCTATAGCAATCATCAGTGAGATGATTTGTATAGTTGCATAGCTCACATCTTTTCAGGGGTTTTGTGGGTTTGGGTTTGGTCTTTGAGGAAGTTGGTTTTTGTTCCTTCTTGGATTGAGAGGATTTCTCAGAAGATGCAATCTTCTCTCCTAGCTTCCTGACCATTTCAGCCAACTGATCAAATTTTGATTCAGGGCTTTGGGTTGATACTTCAGAAGGGACTGAAGTTGATGAGTCATCAGTATTTACTGAGACATCAAGGTTTGCTCTCTTCAGGATGGTTGTTCCCCTTCCTGATCTCTCCTTTGGAGAGTGTGGTGAGAAGACCATAGGTGGGAGGCCTAAGTTAGGTGAAGCACCCTGAAGGGTATTCAGTGGAGGAAGTGGAGGGTATGATTCTGATTCAGACTCATCCAAGGACTCAGTGAGTGGTTCAGTGAGTTCAAGCTTACTGAGTTTTTCAGTGAGTCCAAGCATATTTTTCAAAGCCTGACTTTCAGGAAGCAAGATCTTTCCAGTCTCAAAGTTTGGTAACTTACTGACTGGGTTGTCCCTGACAATCCAGTCATTTGACTTGGGAAGTAGTTCTTGCTCAAAAGATATGCCAGCTGGGACAAAGTTCATTTCATTTTGACATACAGTTGGATCAACCATAAGAGGGTCAATACCAATGGTTTTCTGAGAGATTAATCCCACAGTGTCAAAAACCTTAGGGTTCTTCTTGGTCCAGCTTTGAATGATAGCCTTTTCTTTGTTAAGTTCAGTTTGAAGGACTTGGTTTTGTTTCAAAATCTCAGTGTTCTGAATTTTTAGAGTTATTGTTTCTAGTTTGGCTTGTTTAAGTACAAGCAGTTCATCTCTACATTTGTTTAATTCTGACACAATATTGTTATATTTTGAAAGCAAGTTAAGCCTTTGTTCTTCAACAAACTTTAAATCAACACAAATATAATTCATGTAAGACTGCCAATCAGAATCATCATCCATAAAAAGTAAAGTAGTTACCTTCTTCATGGTGATGTTGACCCACTCTCCATTTCTAGCATGGCCTTTACCCACAGCCACCTGATCCTCTTCTGAAAGTGCCATCAGTGCACTAACTCTTATTTCCTCATCTGAGGAAACCTCTTCATCATCCCAATCATATGCTTCAGCTATTAAAACCTTGTTCTTAGTCTGAATAGGTTTAGATGTTTGAGCAGCCTGAGACAATATGGGGTTAGTTTCAAGAAGTGCAAGTTTAGCTTTGATATTCCTATATTTTGTTTCAAAATCCTTTTGACCCTTGTTTAGGTATTGTTGGGTGGACTGAAACATTTTAGGTTGAAACTTGCTAGTTCCTGAAAATTTGTAAGAGGGTTCTGAGATAGTTTTAGAATAACAGTCCCTAGCAAAATGACCCTTTTTACCACATTTAAAACATTCAGTGGTCTCATTTGCTTTTGATTTTGTAAAGTTGGACTGATTTCTTTTGATGAAACGTTTTGAACTAGCAAGGATTGCCCTCTCTTGGAATTCCAAGTTCAGGTCATTCAGGTATTCCTCATCAGTCCTTTCATCAATTTCTTCTTCAGAATCCTCTTGAGTATCCTGCACAACACCATTAGAATAGAAAGCAGTTGATATGGGTGTGGAGGTTAAGGCCTTTTTGGACTCAAAGGCTTTTGAGTCAGGGTATCTCCTTGAGATCAAGTTGTCTTCATAGACAAACTTCCCATAAATTTCAGGGAGCTCAAGTGTCTGAATGTGATTAGCATTCCTCAGGCCTTGTGAGAAGTTGAGCCACTTCTCAGGGAGACTGTTGACAAAGCCAACATTTGTCTCATGTTTGGTCAGTACAACACCATCATTTGATAATTCATTTATCAAAGTTTTGTATCTGGTGTAGGTCTGTGAGAGACTTTCAGAGTCTTTAGCCCTGAAAGTATTATACTCAAGTTTAAGGTCCATGACCCTATTTTCCTTGGTATCTGAGGGACCCTCAAAGCTGTTTACCAAGTCATCCCAAGTTTGCTTGGCTGTAAGACAGTTGATGACTGATTCCATTATATCGTCAGGAAGACATGATATAAGGATGCTTTTCAGGCGTTGGTCTTGATTGACCACCCTCCTCTCATCAATGGTCCATTGGGCCTCAGGCTTGTTTAGCCCTGTGGCAGTCTTTGGGACAAATGGGCCATCCCTGATACAGGTGATGTAGTAGGGTTCCATACCAGTAAGATAGCAAATCATACGCTTCTTCCATTTGCTAAATTTTCCAGCTTCAAGTCTGGGTGCAACAGCTGAGTAGCTGCCACCCTTTTTGTCGACTAGCTGGGGTACATTGATATCAGCCATAGTAGGATCTTGGTTTTAAAAACCTAGAGCACTCTTGGTTAGTTTAAAAGATTTTATAAACCAGAGGCTCTGATACCACTTGTTGTTCCCTTTACACGATTAGAGTTAACTAGAAAGTTAATCTATTTCGTGTTATGACTAATACAATGTTTAGAATTAATTCTAACAGTTATAAAACGTGAGTATAAAAAAACAATATTTTTCAACGTTTAAATTCTTATTAGAAATAATTCCAAGAATCTATACCCAAGTGTTTTGCGGAACAAACACTTGGGATTGAATAGACAATGGTATGGGGTGTCTCCTATCGAAACTCAAGTTTTGCTTGAGTGGTAACAATATACCCACTGAGCTATCTCAGTGAGTTGTATACTCTTTGTAGGAGAGAAGTTTCTTTGCAAAAGTCCAAGACTTTAAATATACAAAGCACACTTTAACTTCTCTCACATCTGATCTATTTATACACAAGTAATCTAAGTATAAGTGATTAAATATAATACAAGTTGTTGAGGTTGCGTGTCTGACAATTACAAATAGTAATCGTCATTTCCAAGAACCAATAGGAAAGGGCCAAGAAGACTTTGGGAGTTGTTGGCTGACACTCCATGACTTTTAGCCGCAATAGGGAAGGTTGGATCTGACAAGAGAAGAGTGTTGGGTTTACACTCTTATCTTCTCAGATCTTTTCCCTATCGTTCCCGCCTTTTCTTCAGGCTATGGTTCCTCAGTCTTCAATCACTTTGTTATTGAGGAGACTGGGGTTCAGTGAGTTCTTGTCCAATACTCACTGAACCATCATCTTCTTCTTTGGCTTAAGTCCGACTCAGGGAGTACCGCCTTCCTGAGAAGTGAATCCTTCTTCTTGAATTCGTCTTAAGCATCTTGAAGATGACTCACTGAGAGGCTGTTCTCTCAGTGACTTGAATTGTTCTCGGTTTAAGTTTAACACTTAGTTAATTTGTGTCCAAATCATGTTTTACGTATTCTTGGGTTTTACATAACCCAACAGGTTTGTGTGTAAATGTGCAAACTTAATACTCATTTACCTCACACAAAGAAAGTCAAACGGGTTTATTTCAAAGTAGCTTGACCCTATATTTGACTACACAAAAGTAAATCCAAACTAGGTTAGAAAGAGCGTGTGTTACTCCTAAAGTAAATTATCCTACCAACTAGTATGGCACACCGTTCAAGTAAAAAAATGAAGAGAAACAATATGGATTGTACTAATACAGACGTGGGGGTGTTGGATGACAGCAGCGAATCAACTAAAATGAGATGCATTGGCTGTTATATGGAAGTTAAAAATATGGCTGGATTAACTTTTGAAGCAAGGCTACCTAGAGGAGAAAGTATGTGGTATTCTTGTTGGAGGCATGCTTACAAATGCTGGAGGTGGTGGTTCAGTAGCTACAAGTGGTGGTGTTATAGGCTTAGGTGTTAGAAGTGGAAACATAACTAGAGGGGGTGGTGTAGTGGGTAGTGGAGATGGAAGTGGGACAAGAACAACACCTAAAGATCGGGAAGAAAAAGCAAGTCAAGAGGAAAGTGCAGAAGAAACTTGTTCAGGAGCAAGTCAAGAAAAAATAAGCAAATAAACTTCATTCAAAATAACCAAAAAGACCGCATGTAGGTTCATTCCATGATTACCAAATGGTTGTTGGATGTTGATGAAAGTGTGTTACTGTTTTTGTTGGTTTTATGAGATAAATAAAATGCTTATTCCATGGTTGATCATTTATCTATATAATTTGAATACAAATTACATACTTTGTAGGATAACAAAGATAAACCAATGTTAAAACAAGTATGCAGACAATCTCATATGCAAAGAATATGGAAAATAATAAATTTAACCAAACGAAGTTGCATTAATAATAGGATACAAAAGATAAACCACTGTTAAAACAACTGCCATCCAAATACATAATTATTTAGCAACAACCTAATACAACCATTTCAAAAGTTAGGAGGAAATGTTTCATTTTTTTTGCTTGTTCCTTCATTAGCTCCACAAGGTACTTGTGAATGCTTGTCTACATGAAGCGCGCCTCTTCTTTAAACACACGTATTTCCTGACGAAGCTGAAATGTATTTTGGCAACACTGGCAATAAGAGAAATATGGTTCTGGCATTGCTGCAAGTGTTGGTTCAGGGAGACGGGTGTGATAAAGAAGAGAAGATCCCTGTACGGTTCTTTTGATACCATAAGGGTGTGTTTGTGATTGTATGGATTGTGCATAGGGGTGTGTTTTTTAGTTTGAGGATTGTGCATCCATGGTGACTGGTTTTGATGAACAATGTTTATGAGATTAGAGTTGTTGATGTAAGTGTGGTGTGGTGAATATAAAGGGTTAGACCGTTGACTAGTCAATGGGCAGGTTTGTGAATCGTGTGTGAGAAGTTAAAGAAGCCAGTGAGTGACATTGCTAAGTGAATGGGTAGGTTTTGGTATTTGTTGACTTATAAAAGTCAACATGGGTAAATCCAAACAACCCATAAACTGGATATAATATCAAAACATGAAGAGATAGGTACCATTCAGGAGGCCAATTCATATCTGAACACATTCTACAACAACAATCTGGATCAAACGACCCATTTCATTCATTAAACATAACCATATTTTTACAATTTTAAGATAGGGGAAACGACAACAAAACAACCCTAAGTCTACTACCCCTACTTAGTACTTACATTCATCATAAACAAAAAAAACCCATCCCAACCTACCCCCCTCACGTAAACCTCTGCTTCACAGCAAACTCTATCTTCTTAAGAATCTTGTCGTGTATTTGCTTGAGTCATCAACGTCCTCGCCCTACACAAATCAATAGTCTGGAGTCTCCTAAGCTTCTTCATATTGTCCCTTGCATTTCTCGAACGTGAAAAGTTTTGAAGTTCAACAATAAGCTCCACTCTACGACCGAACTTATCAGTAATCTTTTTTGAATAGTTCTCCAAATCGTGTGCCCTCTTCATGTCTTAAAGAATCTTTGTCTGGTAATGGCCAAGCATAATTTCTGTTAGAACAAAGGTGTTACAGACCATTGTGAGGTCAATATCACAATCAGACATGTTCATGGTTAAGGAAATGGGGAATTTGAGCGTATCTTAATAGTGAGTATGGTGGACAGGTGGAGTGTGTGACTGTGTGTAGTGATAACTGATAAACAAGTTGTGTGCTTTTGCAAGTTAAGCCATTGAAATAAAGTCGTGCATTGTGACCGCAAAATAGACAGGTGAATTAAATATGAACAGTGAAATGACGATAATACCCTCAGTGACGAGGCACTTAACGAGGAAAATAACGAAAGTTAGCAAAAAGTAGCTCTCGATGGCTGTTTTGCAAAAAAAATGAAAGATTAATGTCGTTTTTGCAACAAAATTTCTCTCATTTGGGCTACTTTAGGGACCATTTTTGCAATTTACCCAACATTTAGACTTCTAATTCAGTTTTCATATTTAGATTCAGGGTACTAATCAAACGTTAATTTTCATTAAGAACCATGTTCATTCACCATCTTTGATTCATTCACTGTTGATACAAAAGTTGGGCGTTCCTTGTTAAGACTCCTATTCTCGTACCAATTCGATCTTAATGCTTGATGGAACCTGCGCACTAAGAAAAAGAGCAAACACCGTTAGGCTTATCGAGGGATTGTCTCCCCCGATTATCCTCCGGCGTGAGAGTAAGTAATCGAAATTTAGGGTTTAGTGAAGAGTTAGGGTTTGAATGAAGTCGTACCTTTACCGAGGGCTTGGGTGCCCTTTATATACACATGAAACTCTAGTAGGTTTCTTGTTCCCTACTCCTCGGCGTATTCGCCGACCTTGGATATTTGGTATATATCTCCATTATTTAGGAGATACTCCATATATCCATCCGAAAATAACTTTGGGCTTGGGCCTTGTAGGCCCAAGCCGTATAACTGGTAGTCCAGTTATCGCCGTAGCGGCCCATACGTGGTGGGCTTAGATATTAGTATTGTTTACTAATCGGGTTCGTGACCCGGGTGTAGACTATACGTCATCATGTCCCCCCAGTCTAGTGTGCGCAGGGTAAAACCTGCGGATGCTAGACTAAAGACGTCGAAATTATTCCCCACGCGTACGCGGGAAGATTTAAAAAATTTACCGCCAACAACGCACGTATGATGTATCTAGTCCAAAAAAGGTGCAATTCGGGTACCTTGGGAAGTGGAGAAGTTATCCACTTGTCCTGTACCGTCAGCTCTCCCAGCCACACGATTTGAATTAGTGGGGTACACGTGTCAATCATCTGTGGTGGGTGGAAAACTATATAAGCTACCGCCTCCATTCACTGTGATATCCACAGTTAAAAAATTACATTTCCACCATTTTTACATCTTTGAATCCGCTATCAAAGAACTATAATTCGAAGGTAATAGCGCGTGCGCACAATCTTAAACACAAAAATGGTGTTGCAACTCCAGGATTTCACTTCTGATATAACCGAAGAGGAACTGAATCAGTTCGCCTCGGATTATTTTATCCCTTATGATCTGCACCCAGAGGTGCCAGGTCCAAATGACACCATCGCGAATTTCCCCGCAGGGAAGGTGGGGTTATATACGCGCTTTTTTGAGTGGGCGAATCAGCGCGTACCCATTTCCGTGCTCTTGAGTGATATACTCAATTATTACGAGCTCCACATCTCCCAATTGCACTGTATTGGTGCTGGGAAGATCGCCAATTTTGAGGTGAATTGTCGCTTGTTAGCGATTCACCCGACCCTCCAATTATTCCGCGCGTTTTATCACGCAACGTGGTCAAATGGGTGGGTTACCTTCTCTAAGCGCGTAGGCAAGTTACAATGCTATGTGAAGAAGGTAGATAAACTCAAGGACTGGAGGGAGAAATTCTTTTAGGTTGACGTCGCCGTCTTTCCTTCCAACTTTCCATTTTACACCCGTGCTACTCTGCCCAAGGATGAGCGCCCCCCGGAGACATGGTATAACGCGGATCATGCTGGGGTCATTGATGAGAACCGCATTCCCATCAAACCATATCCGGAAGCGTTCCTGGTGCATATGGGCATCAGTCGCAACTATTTTGAGTATGAGACAGAGGTTCCTACATTCTTGGATGCGGATGGCACGGGTGGGTGCTTCTTCTCTCGTCCTACTGTCGTTATAAATGTAAGCGTTTCCTTGTTTTCCATACTTTATGTAACTTGCTTTTCTTTGTCTACTTTATTGCGCAGAGATGGATCTTTTTGCGGTTGTTAACTTGGAGAATCCGCGTGCCGTAGCAGTGGGGGTGCGTCCTCTGAGGGATGGTGAGCAGACCATTCTGGATGCGACGGCTGGGCGCGTCGTGGACTTGGTTCTCCCAGAGTCTGAGGGCTCCCCTAATGTGGTGGCAGCTGAGCCGCTGCAGGGGGTGGCTCCTCCTGTGCAGCAGGGTCCTGATACTGCGCAGTCTACTCCCAGCAAAACGCTTATTCATTTAGAGGAGACTGACAGTGAGGTGGAGGAGTCCTCCCAACTGACGCGCAAGAGGGCGCTTAGTAGTGGTGGTGAAAGTTCTTCCAAGAGGCCGCGCACTGAGGTTGAGAAAAGCCTATCTTTTACTGAAGTGCAGATGGAGTAAGTATCGTAGTTATTAGTTATGAACTTTTGTCAAGTTACACTTTATTCTAACTTTGTTCCTTCGTGTCTTCAGTGTGGATGCTGAGAAATCTGGTGGAGGTACGTCCACGGCTGAGATGGAGAAGGACGTGTCCTCGTCTCCTCCCCCCATGTAAGTATTTTTTAGCAATCCCTTAGGATTTTGCGTATACTTGACTGTTATTCGTGCGCTAACCTTGCTTCTTGATCCTTTGTGCAGTGAACAGCCTGTGGAGGATGCTGGCGTTGTAGATGGAAGTGCGCCTCCCAAGGCGACTTCCTCTTTGGATAAGGCGCCTTCTCCCAGGGATGTTGGAGGGGAGTCAAGTTCGTTTGACTCTATGATGGAGGAGCTGGCCTCCCTCGCTGTGCGCCAGTCCGAGCTGGTGGCGCAAGCCAGGGTGTGCCAGTCTGAGGAAGTTTCCAGGCTGCAGGCGCAGTTGGCGTCTGTGCAGGCTGAGTTAGCAAGCTCTAAAGCTGAGCAGCTGAGCTCCAAGGCTAAACTGGAGCGCGCAGAAGCGTCTGCGCAAAGGTTGGCGGAGGGGAAGCTCTTGGTGATGGCTGAGCTGGAGCAGGAGCGTGCTGCTGCGGACCTTCAGAAGCGTAATTCTTTATGGGCGCTGAAGTACTTGCAACAGAATAGGAGCAAGCACTTTGCCAACATTGAAGAGTTCCGTAGCCGTGTGGAGCTTGCGCTGAAGATGCAAGAAGAGAAGCTCCGCAAGCTCAGCATCGAATATGATGAGGAGCTATACCCTCATATGGTTCAGTCCGTAGCTGAGCGCAGGTACATGCCGCTTCTATCTCTTTATAACTTGTGTATATTTGAGACCCTTATTAACACTTGTGTTATTTCGTAGGTGATTGATCAGTCATGGTCTTCGCCTGGCCGCCATGTGTACGTTGGAGCATCCCGAGGTCACCACATCCTTTGGCAAGGTTGTGGAGTGCGCTATTGCACATGGTGAGACCTTGGCCGCAAACAAACTTGCTAAGGCCAAGTTGTTGACCGTGCCGCTTGCGGAGGTCCCTGGGTACAAGGCGGATGCCCGAGCTGAGCTTGTTGCTGCTATGGAAGAGCTAAAAAAGCTTGAGCTTCCGCATATCGCTCGTTTGAAGCGTGATCAGGATCAGCCTATCAGCGTGATCATGGCGGGGCTCACTCTTCCCAGGCATCTGCAGGATGGTGCGGATCAGCAAGTGGACTTCTACTTGAAGCCTGATGTAGCGCAGTTGAAGGTACCCATTTTTGCTCAGCCTCGTGACATTCTGAATCCTTTCCGCATTGAGAAAGAGATTTCTTTGCAAAGGTCGCTAAATGCTCATGTTTCCAGGGTCGCAAGAAAGAGAGGCGTGAAGGGGAAGGCCATTCTGTGCGGCATAGGCGCTGCGCATCAG
The DNA here is from genome assembly GCA_021014915.2 of Artemisia tridentata subsp. tridentata. Lineage (NCBI taxonomy): Eukaryota > Viridiplantae > Streptophyta > Magnoliopsida > Asterales > Asteraceae > Artemisia > Artemisia tridentata. Next base: position 171,260,591 of record CP139508.1, on the reverse strand, counting down.
CCTAGATCCGACGGTGTGCCTGTTTCCGTGGCCACTGTTTCCCTTGATGATGCAGGGTTGTTAAAGCGGCTCGAGGATGCGAAGGAAGCGGCTATGAGTGGGGGCTCTAGCCAGCTAAGGCGTACATATAGCATTTAGCTTTTTTGTACAAGTCTTTTGTATAAACGTATTTCTATATATTGGAATTTTGCTGTTGTACTTGGTGTTTTTACAACTTCCAAATATTTGTGATTTTGAACTCGTAGTTCTTATGTATCCTTGTGTGAAGATATCTTTAAGTATCTAAGCGTACTTAGAAAAGAAAAATTATCATTATGTATGAATTTTCTTAAATAGGGACCGTAGTCGTGTATTAAATTTTTCCAACTTAATGAAAAGGAGAGAATCATAGTCGTCTATGTATTTTTGTAAGTTTACTTGTCGTATTGTACTTTTAAGGAATCAAGGGTCTTGATTTCCGGAGTTGTTAAACGCGCACAGTGTGCCCTAGTGCGCATCCGTCGTGGGATGCGTAAGGAACTTGCGCCAACGTCTTGAGCGCAAGGTGTTTAACAAGGATTCGTGATCCAAAGTTGATGGGTTTGCAACCCTCTTACTCAACGAGTTGTTTATTAGGTTTACTCATCCTATCTGCCATCGTGGGTCTTAGTGTGTGCATGCACGCTATGTAGGCAAGTTTATAACAATATTGAAACACGATAATGAAAGATGCAAACAATAGAGTTAAATGAGTTATGGAGTTAGCTAGAAACCATAACGTTTTATTAATACTTGCAAGTTTTAAAAGAGAATACTTATCTAGATAATACTTAAAAGATAAAATTACATGGATTCTTTATTGGGGGCACTTTCTAAAGTGCGTGGATGTCCGTGTTGGGCCGTAGCCTGCTTTAAAGATAGCACCGCTTAAGGTTGCGGACGTTCCATGTTCGCTGTAGCTCATGTCCGTCCTTGTCGCGTAGCTTGTACGCTCCATTGCCAAGTGCTTCTATGACCTCGTAAGGTCCTTCCCACTTTGGTCCTAGCTTACCAGTGTCTTCTGCGCGGCTTGAGTCGTTTTCGCGGTATACGAAGTCACCTGGTCTGAATGAGGTGCTGCGTACTTTGGCATCATAGTATCCTTTCATTCTTGACTTGGCTTTCTCTTCGCGTATTGCTGCGCGTTCACGTCGCTCTTCCAATAGATCTAAATCTATGCGCCGCTCATCATCGTTGGTTGCCGCATTAACTTCCGCAGTACGGATGGTTGGCATTCCAATTTCAGCTGGTATTACAGCTTCTGTCCCATAGACCAAAGAGAAGGGAGTGTCCCCGTTGCTAACCTTGATGGTTGTTCGGTGCGCCCAGAGAACATGTGATAGTTCTTCTACCCATCTTCCTTTGTGTCTGTCAAGGCGCGCTTTGATTCCTTCACCTAGGCTTCTATTTGCGCGTTCAACCAGACCATTGGTTTGTGGATGAGTTACTGATGCAAAGTGTTGCGCGATGTTCAGCTGTTCGCACCAATCTTTGAACGGGTTATCACGGAATTGTTTTCCGTTATCTGAGATAATTTCACCAGGTAACCCAAAGCGACATACTATGTTATCCCACACGAATCGTTTTATCTGGTTACCTGTTATGGTCGCTACTGCCTTTGCTTCGATCCACTTAGTAAAGTAGTCTATTGCCACAATAAGGAATTTCAATCCACCTGCGGCAATAGGGAAAGGTCCAGCGATGTCGATACCCCATTTGTAGAATGGCCATGGCGATGTAATAGGCGTTAGTTCATGCTGTGGTCGGCGCGGAATGGGTCTGTGAACTTGGCAATCACTGCACTTCCGTACCAAATCTCGCGCGTCACGGTGCATAGTTGGCCAATAGTATCCAGACCTTAGGGCGCGCGCTACAATGGACCGTGGTCCTGAGTGCATGCTGCATGAGCCTGCGTGGATTTCTCGAAGTACATAGTCTGCCTGGAGAGGTCCAACGCACCTAAGCCATGGTTGTAGGAATGAGCGTCTATATAAGACATTATCTCTAAGCTCGAATCGCTGCGCTGTGCGTCGGATTCTTCGAGCTTCCTTCTGTTCTTGGGGGAGTTTGCCCTTGCTAATGAAGTCAATGATCGGTGTCATCCACGTAGGGCCTTCTTCTTCTATAACTGTGGATATTTCCATCTCTTCAATTGACTTATTTTTCAAGGTTTCCACCAATACTTGTTTTGATAAATGTGCAAAACTGGTGGATGCGATCTTGCTCAGCGCATCTGCTTTCCTGTTTTCACCCCTGGGAACCTGCTTGATGGTAAACCTATCGAAGTTCTGGATCAGAGATTTGGTTTTTTCGAGGTATTGGATCATGTGTTCCTCCTTTGCTACATACTCGCCTAACACGTGGTTAGCAACTAGCCGTGAATCGACGTTCGCTTCTAGGTTGCGTGCACCCATTTGAATTGCGATGCGTAACCCAGCCAGGAGTGCTTCGTATTCTGCCTCGTTGTTCATGGCTGTGAATTCAAAGCGCAGAGCATATGTGAATTCAGCTCCTTCTGGGTTAGTGAGAATAAGACCACCTCCTGATCCATCTACGCATGAGGATCCATCAGTGAATAGAATCCATGGTTCTTGAAGTTCCTCCTTGCTTGTCGCAGGTGTAGTGTCAGTATCTGGCTTTTCAATGATGAAATCGGCCAATATCTGCCCTTTGATTGCAGTGCGCGGTCTATATGATATGTTATGCTCACCTAGTAACACACTCCATTTTTGTAGGCGTCCCGATGCGTCGGGTCTCGAGATAACTTGTTTGATGGGTTGATCTGTGATAACAGCTATTGGGTGCGCCTGGAAATACCTGCGCAGTCTTTTCGCTGCAAACAATAAGGCTAGGACCAACTTTTCCATTGCGGTGTAGTTAATCTCTGTCTTCTTGAGCGCCTTACTAACAAAATAGATGGGTGTCTGGACGGAGTTCCTGTCTGTTAGTAGCACTGCGCTGACTGCTCCCTGAGTCGCAGATAGGTACATGATCAGTTCTTCCCCTGGTCGGGGCGCGACAAGCTTTGGGAGTGCTGCTATGTGTTGTTTGAGCTGCTGGAAGGCTTCTTCTGCTTCCGCGGTCCACTTGAAGTCTCCATTTTTTGTGCACTTCTTGAGTGTTTTGAATAAGGGAAGTGACTTGTCCGCTGATTTGGATAAGAATCGGTTCAGTCCAGCTAGCTTGCCATTTAGTGACTGAACCTCCTTCAGTGTGCGCGGTGAGGGAAGGTCAATGACTGCTTGGGTCTTTTCTGGGCAAGGCTTGATCCCATCGGGTTCTATCAGATACCCGAGAAACATGCCTTCTGTAGCGCCAAATGTACACTTCTTGGGGTTCAATTTCATGTTGATTCTCCTCAGTGTTTTGAACGTTTCCTCCATGTCGCACACTAGTTCTTCCTCAGTATGGCTTTTGATGACGAGATCATCGCCGTATACTTCCAGGTTGCGGCCTACTTGTTTCTCGAACGCGGTGTCTACCAATCGTTGGTATGTTGCTCCTGCGTTCTTTAGGCCAAAGGGCATCTTTGTATAGCAGTAGACCCCTTGACTTGTGTGGAAGGCCGTTTTTTCTTCATCTTCCTCCGCCATTTGAATTTGGTGGTATCCCTTGTATGCGTCCAGGAAGCATTTGAAGGGATATCCGCACAGAGATTCGATCTTCCAGTCTATCTCCGGTAGCGGGTAGCAGTCCTGTGGACATGCTTTGTTGAGGTCTGTGAAGTTTACGCACATTCTCCAACTGCCATCGCTCTTCTTTACCATTACTGGGTTAGAGAGCCAGTCATGGTAGTAGACTTCCCGCATGATGCTTGCGTCTACTAGTTTGTGTACTTCTTCCAGGATGGCTTTTGCACGGTCTGGAGCTTGTCCGCGCTTTTTCTGTCGTATTGGAGGATATCCTTGTCGGATTTGCAGTTTGTGTTCCGTGATAGAGCGTGGCACTCCTGTCATATGCTTTGGTTCCCATGCAAAAATATCTAAGTTATTTTGCAGGAGTGCGCATATAGCTGATTTGCCTTTGTCAGTCAGAGACCCGCCAATAGATACCTGTTGGTCCAGGTAGTCAGGGTGAATGGCGACCTTTAGGTTTGGGACTTTGGTGGCGCGCTGTTCTGGAACAACGCCTACGTTATTTGTCACTGCGTTGCATTCTTTGGGTGGTATGGTGGTATTGTAAAGAGTGACAATGCCTCCTTCCACTGGGAACTTGAGCATTCCGTGCGCTGTGGATGGCACGGCGCGGATAGATGATATACCAGGTCTCCCGATAATGCCGTTGTACGGAGAGGGGGATCTGATTACCATGAAGTTCATCCAGGTGACTGTAGAGTGTGGTTTGTCACCCACTTCTACAAATAGACGTAATTGCCCCATGGGCCATATCTTCTCCCCTGTGAAGCCAGTGAGCGACGTTGTGGCTGGGATCAATTGACTCTGTATCTCAGGTCGCAGCTTCTTGAAACAGTGTTCATATATGATATCAGCGGATGCGCCTCCATCTACATACATGCGACGGATGTCGTGACCCCCCGTATGTATTTCAATGGTAAGTGGATCCACTACTGCGTTGTTCGCAGTCAGGGAGGGGAAAGAAATTTCATTTCCTTTAGAAAACCGTTGACTGACTTTCTGTCTTGTCGCGCGCTGCCATGGCTGTATCATGTAGATGATATCTGCCTTTTCTTTTGATATCTCTTTCTTGGCCCCTGGTTTCGGTTTGTCTTTCCCTTCTCTGATGTTTTTTACGAGGTGGTCCATCTTTCCTTCTTTTACCAACTTGTCAATCAATTGGCGCAGTTGGACGCACTCGTTGGTTGTATGACCTTTCTGTCCATGGTATTCGCAATAACCATTCCCTATGCGCCGATCCTCTGGGGTGCGCATTGGTGGTGGTTTCGGGAAGTTCGCCCCTTCCGTCGCGAATATCTCTTTTAGAGATTTTGTTAATGGGGTGTACTTGTCGTTTCCCCTTCCACTGCCTTGAGTGCGGTAACTCTTATTACGATTGCCACTCTGGTCATTGGATTGTCTCCTTGACTCTTCTTGTGGCCTATGGTTCGAGTAGCCTTTCTTGCTATCCGCGGCGGCTGCTTCTCCTTGGACGAAAGACCTCGTGCGCTTCATGAGTTCGTCAAAAGTTAGGGGAACCTTATCGTTTAACTTTTTTATCAAATCTGGGTTATTGATTGCATTCATAAAACCCGATATTTTTAGTATCTCTGGACACGCCTTGACTTGCATGCATTCGTCCTTAAAGCGTTCCATGAAAGCGCTTGTGGATTCCCCTTGTCGCTGTTTAACCCTAGCGAGTTCGACAGGGTTTTTGGCGCACTTCTTCCTTTGAGTGAAGTTTAAGCGAAACGCCTTGCGTAACTCTTCAAACCCACCGATGCTTCTACGTGGAAGCTTGCTAAACCAGTTGCGCGCATTCCCTACTAATGTAGAGTTGAACATATGGCACCACACGGGTTGTGGCCAATTTTCGATAGTGGCTGCTGATTCGAAAATTTTTAGGTGATCATCAGGATCACCTGTCCCATCATATGTTTTGACGTTAGCAGGCATGCGCCTTTTCTTATTCTCCGAAAAATCGCTGATGCGTCTAGTGAACGCATCAACCTTTTGGCGACGCCAGGGAAGAGACATGTCTTCGTCTTCCTGGTCGCGATATTTTCCTCTTGATTTCCAGTGTCCAGTTTCTTTGTCCTCGTTGTCCGAGGAATCACTTGAGGATGAGCGCACCCTTTTGCAATGCTTGCGCCGACTATTATCAGAATCTGCACTTGTTTCTCTGCAACGCTTGCGCCGACTATCATCAGAATCAGAGCTTGAAGGGCTTTCACTTGGGGAACACCGTCGCCCAATCCTATCCTGAATCCTGCGACTGCCAAGCCTAGCGTGGACATTGGCGCGCCGTTCCCCCTCTTCAGGCTCCTCCAGATGTTGGAGGTCGGCTGCTTCATCATCCATGACCCTCCTTCCAATCCTGGTAAACACTGGTTGTTTGCGGCTATCCTTCTCACATCTTTCCTTTCGGTAGCGCGGTGGGGACGCCTCATGCTCGGGGTCGAAGTTGAGTCTGGCGTGCAGACTTTGGCTTGACCTCTTCTTTGCCTCCTCTCGCATGAGCGCAGTCAAGGCTTCGTAGTTTTGGGATACAAAGTCGCTTGGCGCTAATTCGGAAGTGACTCCTTCAAGCGCGAAGGAGTCCGTTTCCAAGACAGGATCCTTGTTTCGGATAGGCGCATTGGGAGGTTCAGTGAAGTTCACATCTGGCATGGTAAGAGGAGTGCGCTCCAGTTCTACCGCGTTAGTACTTGTTGTAATAGCGGGGGTAGTCCCGGTAAGTGATTCCACTGTAGGGAAGACCAGATCTGAGTACGCTCCTAAGCTTCTAGGCGTGCTGGTTGTCCCAGGGGCCTGCTTAGGGGGCGCATCCGTTTGATGCTTCTTCCCTAGTGGGTCATCATGCGCTTTCTTCCCATGTGGACTCTTGTGACTTCCGTGTTTCGTCATTCTAGTTCTTGGTAAGATTCTTAGTGTAGGGTCCCACGGATGGCGCCACTTGTTGATACAAAAGTTGGGCGTTCCTTGTTAAGACTCCTATTCTCGTACCAATTCGATCTTAATGCTTGATGGAACCTGCGCACTAAGAAAAAGAGCAAACACCGTTAGGCTTATCGAGGGATTGTCTCCCCCGATTATCCTCCGGCGTGAGAGTAAGTAATCGAAATTTAGGGTTTAGTGAAGAGTTAGGGTTTGAATGAAGTCGTACCTTTACCGAGGGCTTGGGTGCCCTTTATATACACATGAAACCCTAGTAGGTTTCTTGTTCCCTACTCCTCGGCGTATTCGCCGACCTTGGATATTTGGTATATATCTCCTTTATTTAGGAGATACTCCATATATCCATCCGAAAATAACTTTGGGCTTGGGCCTTGTAGGCCTAAGCCGTATAACTGGTAGTCCAGTTATCGCCGTAGCGGCCCATACGTGGTGGGCTTAGATATTAGTATTGTTTACTAATCGGGTTCGTGACCCGGGTGTAGACTATACGTCATCATTCACCATCATGATTCATTCAACGTTAAATATATCATATTGTTTTATCAACCAGGTTTACATTCACAAGTCCTTTTACATGCAATAGTTGGTCGTTATTAAGTATATAGAGATCATAATGCACAAACCATCTATGCAGGAAAATAAGGGTACATGTTATGCAGTTTAAGCTTTTACTTAACATACAACTGTTCTCTTTAATTTGGTATGTTTAAGAAATTGATGTCTGTCCTTTAAAGATCTTCACTATGTTCTGCTTTTTCACATACCCTGCCCCGGCGGGATTGGGTTTTGTTGTTGTTGTTGTTGACTATGTTCTGCTTTTTCCTGAATCTGCATTCATTGTGTGAACGAACTGTTGGAAGTTTCTTTCATTATGTAAATAATTATGAGCATAGTCCAAATTTGTACAGGAAATTTCAGGTTGACTAGTATGAAATAGTTTGAAGAACTAACCTGAACTTGCTGGAACATGCTTTACTTCATAAATCTTGGTAAAGTATATAGTCCTCATTACTTGTACTAATAGATCAATCTGTTGGAAAAAAGGTTACTACAAATTGACACTATATAAAATTGTCTACATGAATACACCATGATAGAACTTTATCCATCCCAAAATAGATTTCTGTTCTAACATCCAACACTTTAGTAAAATGAATTATGAATATCTGTCCTTGTTAGTGCAACAGAATCAAATGCTAAGTGAATGTAGTAAAAACTGAAAAGGTCAGTGGGCAGTTCACTATATTATAATATGTTGGATACGTACAAGAAAGATAACGTATCTGGTAGATTGTATATTTCATCGAGGTTTCGGAATGAGTAGCAAATATGTAAGATGTACCTAGAATTTACCGGCCTCTTGGGGTGATACTGAATCATCTATTCTGGCTGGTCTATTTCTATATAAACCCCATTAGCCCTTCACCCTCTCACTAAAAGAATCCTTCCAAGCACACACGCCCAACAAAAAATATTAACTCAAAGAGAGAGAGATAGATCCGTGTATATCCATGAAGCATTTTACAACAATTTTCTATTTAATGATCTTTTTATCTTCTCTATTGTCGTATATTTTATTCAAGAAAGAGAAAAGGAGGAATAAACAAAGGGCTAGGCTTCCCCCGGGTTCACTGGGGTGGCCTTGCATTGGAGAGACTCTCCAAATGTACTCACAAAACCCGAATGTGTTTTTCGCCTCAAGACAGAAAAGGTTTGTATTTATGACACCCGTGCAATGGATTTTTGTTCTGTACTTTTGACAAACAATAACAACATAATTTTTTTTTTTTTTTTTTTTCCACATCATGATCAGATATGGAGATATATTTAAAACTCGCATACTTGGATACCCTTGTGTTATGCTAGCAAGCCCTGAGGCAGCTCGGTTTGTGCTGGTGGAACAACCGCACCTATTCAAACCTACCTACCCAAAAAGCAAAGAAAATTTGATTGGACCTTCAGCCCTGTTTTTTCACACGGGAAATTACCATGCTCGCATGAGAAAGCTGGTTCAAGCCTCGTTTTCTCCAGAAGTAACACGAAAACTGATTCCCGATATTAATAGACTAGCCATATCCAGCCTGGAATCATGGGCCAATGGTCAAGTCATTAACACCTTCTGTGAGATGAAGAAGGTATGTCTTCATTCTTCAATATTACTATACCAATCTATATATAACTTACGTTATTAGGTATTTATATTTTTGTATTTTATACAGTTTGCGATTGAGGTAGGCATTTTGTCTATCTTTGGTCAGCTGAACAAGACGTATACAGATAAGTTAAAGGAGAACTATAGCATCATAGAAAAAGGTTACAACAGTTTTCCAACTAAGCTACCAGGAACAGCATATCATAGATCTTTAATGGTAAGATAATATTTCTAAAAAAAATTCATGTATGATATTCTACTATTTTAACTAAACCTCTTATTAATATGCTTATATAAATATGCATGTGAAGGCAAGAAGAAGGCTTAGTCGGATTTTTGGTGAGATTATGCGAGAAATAAAGGAAAATAAATTGTTCGCAAACAATCTCTTGGGTCATCTCCTGAACTTCAGAGACGAAAATGGAAACGCGTTAACTGATGAACAAATATCAGATAACATTATTGGTGTAGTATTTGCAGCTCAAGATACAACAGCGAGTGTCCTAATATGGATACTAAAATATCTGAGTGATGATCCTAAACTTTTAGATGCTGTTAAGGTAAGTTTCTAAAAGTGATTGTAATATATCTTTGATAACTTGGTCTTTGAATAATTTACCTTTTCTTTAACATATATAACTACATTCACAGGAAGAGCAAAAGGCAGTATGTGAATCTGAAGACGGTGAGAGTTAGTGTTTGACTTGGTCAATGACAAGAAAAATGCCATTAACATATAGGGTATGTACTGATAAAAAAAGGATTTTAGCGCTAATTGTTTTGTTATATTTTAAAACACATGTTAATCTATGCGTAAAACACCAATTTCAGGTAATATTAGAGAGCCTAAGGAAGGCGAGTATCATATCTTTTACTTTTAGGGAAGCGACAGTTGATGTCGAATACGATGGTGAGTAAAAGTTCAGGTTGCTCTTTTTTTTTAAGCTCAGACTTCATCTGCTGAATGGTTTTATATTATTAATATATATCATGTAAAAAAACAGGTTACCTTATCCCGAAAGGTTGGAAGGTGATGCCATTGTTCCGGAACATTCATCACAATCCTGAGTTCTTTAATGATCCTGAAAACTTTGATCCCTTTAGATTTGAGGTATGGAATGCAATGCCTGCCAAAGTTAAAGTCTGGATCCTTGTTACATGAGTAAGCATAAACCATTAACGCACAGTTTTCTCAAGCAATATTTTGTTCATCATTGCATTCTCATTTTTGGCAGAATCCTCCAAGACCTAACACGTACATGCCATTTGGCAACGGAATACATGCGTGTCCCGGAAATGAACTTGCCAAGCTTGAGATGCTAGTCCTACTCCACCACATGCTCACAAAGTATAGGTATGATGATAACATTCATATTGTTTGAGAAAAACAAAACTTTTATACAGAAACAGTTATCATACTTGATATAAGTTTTTTTTTTTTTTTTTTAACGGCCATACTTGATATAAGATCATGCTGATTTTGTGTTTTTTGGTGATTTTGACAACAGGTGGGAATTGGTTGGTTCATCAAACTTAATACAGTATAGTCCATTTCCAATTCCAGAGAATGGGCTCAGAGCTAGGTTCACTAAAGAATTTTGACAGCAAATGAGCGTTCTTTTTTTAACAAGAATGCCACGCTCTATAATTTAGTTAAACAATTATCAGCACATAATGCATGCCCGATATTTTTTTCAAGGGTCTAGCTATAGCTACCATTATGTATATCGATCCCATTTATATTGTATTCATGATGTCAAAAGTTGCACTGTAATTTATTATCACTGTGCCTATATGTATACCACAATAAAAATGATGCGCATATAACTAGAATAATTCTGCTAGTTATCTTAATCAAAGACTCTTTGTCTGTAATTTATTTATCTTCTGTTTATCATACTTATGATATTTTATACGGAATCTTATTGATAAACAAGAGTTTGGTATGCTTTAGGGCGTACCATATAATTACACATTGTTCACTGTCGCATTTGTGTTAGTTAGATAAGATTTGAGATCTGACCCTATCGCAAAGATTGGTGCACAACATCAAAGCTATAACACAGCCTTTATGTCTAGATTGTTCTGATAGCATGATGGGCATAAATGTTAACATTTGGCTTCCCATGTGAGTTTGTGTATTGGGACCATTACAATAATATGAAATCCACTTAGATGTAGGATTCAGAGTTATGATGGCATACCCTGAATCTCTGGTAGCCATACAAATGAATAGAGGAGGACATTGCAACACATTTTATAAGTTAATGGGTCATACTGTTTTACATTTTACTGTAAACGGGTCAAATGTGTTGAGTGGAGCAAGATTCATGCATAAAAGTTAGATTTTCATAGCCATATTTAATATGTTAGTGATTTATGAAACTGGAAGGAATAAGAAGAAAAAATAATTGTGGGTCAACCCGACCTGCTATAAAATAGTATAATCTACCCATGTTGACTCGTTAACCCAGCCACTCGACGCGTCAATTTAACCACCCAAACGAACGCAACAACTAGTTATACGTAGAAGTGAGAGATGCATTGGAGCTGAAAAGGGCAAGCATGGCGGAAAATGTATGAAAATTCAAAATATTACATTTCAAATTAACAACAAAAACAAATCTTAGATACATCCAGTTTACAATTAGAATCATCACAGTTTGCACGTATACAAAAAATGGGATGCTCAATGGTCTTGGTGGTAACCTTCTCGCAATATTTTCATTTTTAAGGGAGCTGCAAAGAAGAGCTAACATTTGCTCGAAAATATGCATAGGTTTTGTAAGGAAATCACAACAATAGATATTAGGAGGCACGTCTCAAAATCATTGAACCCTATTGTATTACAAACACCTGATATATGGCAGCATATATGTTGAAAATCAGTTGGAATATCATGGGATTCTAATTTCCAGTATCATATATTGGACACAGGTTTTGTGTTTGACAGATTGATACTTTCCAGGATCATAAAAACAAGATTGACAAGAAAGATAATTCATTCATTTAATCAATGTAAACATGGTTACATTGTTACAAAGAGACACACACTAAACGTTACATTATGACTCCTATATATACTAGTCGAATGGTTGCCATTTGAACCATCGTGACTGTTCAAGAATCGGTGTAACCGAATTCTGTAAATAACTTCTATAACCGCCATAACTATAAAACAGTTATTAAGTATCTAATGTACAATTTCAGTCCCTTGACTTTTGTTTATTATTCATACAAGACTTATGCAATTAAAAAGTCTAACATTTTCCCCCCTAATTGTTTAAGTCTTGTTCTTCGAGTCTTCATATTCTTTTCTGCGTCTCTTTCGTTCCTTCTTCCTGTCTCATCAACGTGTTGTTGTTGTTCAATGTTTACTTCTTGTCACGTTGTCATTCTCTTTGTTTTGTGTCGACTTGCTTCTTTATCTCCAAGTCTCGAATTCTTTTATGTCGAACTTGCTTCATTTATCTCCAAGTCTCGAATTCTTTTATGTCGAACTTGCTTCATTTATCTCCAAGTCTCGAATTCTTTTATGTCGAACTTGCTTCATTTATCTCCAAGTCTCGAATTCTTTTATGTCGAACTTGCTTCATTTATCTCCAAGTCTCGAATTCTTTTATGTCGAACTTGCTTCATTTATCTCCAAGTTTTATTCGACGGTAGTATGTCAACAAGTGATGTCCTTGTTGCCCTTGTTGCTTGTCCGCTTTCAACAATACTCCTTCTTCTTTGTTCCATACCGTATCTACACAACAACCTACAGAAATACACGACGGTATCCTTGCGAGCAAGTGATCAAAATGCTCCTGTTGTTGTCCTTTGTATTGCGAGCGTATTCCAAAAACAATCCTTGATTGTTTCTCTTCTTCTATCGGTACCTTTTCTAAATCCCAAGCAACGGAATCAACTTCTGTTCAAACGTTTGCGTTTGCAAGCGTGGATCTTCTATCTTTCTTATGACGTCTTCTACTTCAAAAATCTGTTGCGATAGATAACAACAACTAGGCCTACTATACGTTTTGTTGTATGATTGTTGGTTGCAAACAAAGATTTTGTAACAAAGTTTCCTTTGTTTCTTTGTCGCGTACAGGATCACACCAACACAAACCTGCAAGTCTTCTACAACGTTGTTCTTTCTTCTTGCTTCAAACAGCATTTACTCTTGTTTCACGCTATGTGTCAAGAGTCTTCCCTTCTTTGTTGTCACGCTATTTCAGTCGCCAACAGGGGTTCCAACAATATTGTTCTTCCTTCTTGTTTTGTTGTCGCGTTTCAAAGTTCACAACAAAACTCCCACCAATTCGTTTGGTGTCCATGTCAGTTGGTTCTGATCGTGCACTATCTTCCCCAACATTCTTGGTGTCTCCCTTCTTGGTCTCTTGATCCTCTTGATCAAAAACTTGAACCATAACTTGCAATCTTGTACACCTTCGGCTCTGATACCATGTTCGAATTTCACAGGTTTCTAATTTCCAGTATCATATATTGGACACAGGTTTTGTGTTTGACAGATTGATACTTTCCAGGATCATAAAAACAAGATTGACAAGAAAGATAATTCATTCATTTAATCAATGTAAACATGGTTACATTGTTACAAAGAGACACACACTAAACGTTACATTATGACTCCTATATATACTAGTCGAATGGTTGCCATTTGAACCATCGTGACTGTTCAAGAATCGGTGTAACCGAATTCTGTAAATAACTTCTATAACCGCCATAACTATAAAACAGTTATTAAGTATCTAATGTACAATTTCAGTCCCTTGACTTTTGTTTATTATTCATACAAGACTTATGCAATTAAAAAGTCTAACATGTTGAAAAGCAGGTGCATATATCATGGGATTCATGTAAAGTACTTATAAATGACACAGAATAAGACTCGCCTAGTCAACAACCCCATTTTGGAGAAAAGCTATAGGTAAAATGATGTTACACAACATAAATGTTTCAAACTTGGAAATATTATGCATTTTACAAGTTTTTAAGCAAATCAGCCTAACTTTTTATAGAATAAACGGACAAGAAATCACATTAATACAGCTCTGACCAACAAGCGTATGATATTGACCATACGATACTATACAATGATCGACTATAGTACTATACGGTAGAGTCTTTAGATACGACACACATTACTTAAGATAGAAAAACACGGCTCATACACCAACAAGGTTACCTGTTCATGTGAAGGAAGGCCTCAAATGAACAAATCAGAATTGATTTCCACCGTGAAATGGAGGTTCACCTCATTGATCATATAAGGCCAACTAAATATTACGTTATTCAACCTCATAAGTCACGTCAACACCGACTGAATCAATCGGACAATGTGAATAAACAACATATTCAAGTCTAATCAAGATAAAGAAGAAGTACCTCATCGAAGAACCACAAAAAGAACGTTCTTCAATTTTCATGTGAATCTTAACTAGGGTGGACTAATCAAATAGAATAAGCTAGAAAGATACAGCTAAGGCTAAAGGGAGTGGGGCTTTCCACATTCACATGACCACATGAGCATATTTAATTGAGGTAATTACCATTTTGGTATTTCAAAAAAAAACTCAACACCTCTTTCCTATTTTGGTTACGCTCGACTGCTCAATTCCACTTCTTTTGTGACACGTGTCTCTGGCAAGTACAATGTTAGGTGGAATTATTTTATTCATTTATTTTGAAATGACAAATATACCCTCATGTTTTATTAATACTCTCATTTATCTCTCCTCATTATCTCACACACACATCTCTGTTCTCTTCTTTCAGTTTGCATCACATCTCCAGATTCCGGCCAAATTCCGGCCAACACCTAAAACCGAACCGATAAACAATTCTCATTGCAAACTACTCCGTATTAATTACCCAACAAACAATTTCCTAAAATAATAAAACCATATCAACTCTTCTTTCCAACTTGTAAACTATGCATAGATATCAGTACATTTCTCTGAAACCATATATTATAACTCTACCAAAACCAAAACCTATAAAAATCATCAAGTCACAATCAGTTAGCGAAAAGATAGATAGAAAAGGAGATAGATAGAAAAGGAGATATAGTCGGTTACTATACACTAATATGTGGTTATTTACAGTTCATATTTACACATAAAATAAAAAAAACTCGTGTCATACTTCCCCGTGATGAAATATATTTGAGTCTTATATATACATGTCAAGAAAAAGTAATAATGCTAGCAGCAGGTTAGTTCATGTAGCAGCAGTTTGATCATGCCTAGCAGCAGGTTGACAGAACGTCAAGAAAAAGTAGTAATGGCTTAGCAGCAGTTTGATTAAGTCTAGCAGCAGGTTGACAGAACTAGCAGCAGGTTGACAGAACTTAGCAGCAGTTTGATTTTTTTTTATTTATTATTTTTTTTTTTGAAAGGCAACAATATATAGAACCAATAACGGAAAAAATTACAAAGAGAAGGCATCCCACCCCGATTAATCAAGCAAATTAAACGGAGGATGAGACCCAGGAGCACAATTAAAAATTACAAAGAGAAGGCATCCCACCCCGATTAATCAACAATAGAACCTGATTTAGTGGCCGGATTTCTTGTGGATGTTGGTGGCCGGATTTTTTGTTGATGTTGGTGGCCGGATGTTGGTGGTGATGGACTGGTAAAGTGGTGAGGTAGGTGGATGGAGTTAGGTAGGGTGAGTGGGTTGGGTGGAGTAATTAATAATATAATATAGGAGGGTATATTTGTCATTTGATAATAAATGAATAAAATAATTCCACCTAACATTGTACTTGCCAGAGGCACGTGTCACAAAAGGGGTGGAGTGGAGCAGTCGAGCGTGACCAAATTGGGAAAGAGGTGTTGAGAGTGACTATTAAATGGACCATTCTTTTTTTGAAATACTATTTTGGTAATTACCTCTATTTAATTTAGGGTTAATTCCAAAAAGGGAGTATGAAAAAACTTTTTTCAAAAATATAATGTGCGACCGTATGAATATAATGTCTTTTTTCAAAAAGGTCATGTGCGAATGTGCGAACCCACAAATACTTTGACACGTGTCCAGACAAAGTGGTACCAAACCATTAATTCAGCCCACCAATAACCCCACGTGCCCAGTTGACTTTTTTAAACAAATGTGCGAACGACGGTGTGTGAATGTGTGAGCGACGGCTATAAAATCTTCCTATATCTTTACAAAATCTATTTTTTGTCATATATCTTTCTTGGGAAAGAACCATTTGCATTATTAAAATATATAATTTGTACTTTTATTTTGTCTTTCCATATACTCAAAATCAAAACACAGATACTGTTTCGATCAAAATAAAAACACACATTATCAAAGGATCAAACACACAACACAAACACACTGTACCGATCAAAAACACATACCAAATCTCAAGGTTTTAGTGGATCTGTGAAACAAATAGTGTACCGATAAAAAAAACACATACAAAACATACACATTTTGTTGTACAATGGCGTCTAGAATTCAAGTAAGTTATATTTCTTTGATTTTTTTATAGCTGTGTTGAAGAAACTGTTTGATTTTGTTGGAGTCGGTTTTGGGTCAAAACCCACTTAGGGTTTAGACTAATGTTAGGGTTTGATTGTTTTTGGAGTTTGATTGTTAGGGTTTGATATATGAATAGATCGAAACAATAACAGCCAAACCCAGAAAGATAAAATGATAGTTTTGAAATGAGTGTTAGCTTTTAAGGTATTGTTAAGCTGGTGGAATTGATCAAATGTTCGATGTTGATGCAGTAATTGTGTATCTATTTTATGAATAGAGATTGAGGTAGTTTGATGTTGTAGGTTTTAAAGATTAGTATTAGGAGTTCTATTAAGTTTGATGTTGTAGGTTTTAACATTAAATCTGATCTTAAGTGCTTATTATGGAGATAAGCTATGAAAGTCCTTGATTTTGCTTTCTAAAAGTTCCTTGCATTAGGATTTGGTAGGGATTTGGTTCAATTCAGTAAAATACTAGGTTTGATCAGTTCTGTTGAGGGAAATTTCTAGGTTAAATTTAAGTGCTTATTTGTCATCATTAGTGCCTGATTTTCTGGTTTTGAGTAGTTTGCTTATTGTAATTTGAGGTTTTCTAAAGTTCATCCTTTATTTAAGCTTATAAGTGCTTTTTTCCTATTACTTAAAAGTGCTCTGATCAATTAGCATACACTGAGACATCAGTGTAGTCTGTTGTAATAAGCCCACTTTCAAGCTTATTTAAACGCCCTTAATAAGCTTTGAAATAAGTGAATTTTGGTCAATCAGTTCTTTGGTGTATATTTTTCATTTGTGTTCAGATAATTGGTCAATTGCTTTTTGTTCAAGAGCTTTTGAACGACAAGTGTCCTCCCTTTTGTATATGATCATTAATTCTTATGCATGTTCTCAATCTTGTAGCATAGTTTGTATTTGCATAGAATTTATGCCTAAGCAGTAATGATCTAATGTATGCAGCTTTACTATGGTTTACTTCGTAATATTGACTTGTTTATTATTTTTTTTGTAGGTTGTTAATGCGAGGGTAACCATTTGAAGCAATTTAAAGCTACTGACAAAGATAAGAGATCGTCTAGCCAGAAAGGGGCAACGTTGTTACAATTTGTTTAGCCGTAGTGTTTTTGGTCCCTGGCTAAACATTAGAAGTTGTGATCATGATAACCATGTTTTGAACTTCCTTCTTTTTCACCAAAGGTATGTTGAGCAGCCAAGTTATGATACCTCATTTATTTTTTATGTTGGGCAACACACCATACAGTTGGGGAGGAGAGAGTTTTGTCTTATAACGGGTTTTCGATTTGGCAAAATCGAGTTAGACAGTTTGGATGGTGTGAAGTCTAGCATTATGAAGAGGTTGTTCCTCGGGTTTAGTTATTTGAAGGGGGAAAACCTTAAATGCATGCTTGATAGTGAACAATTTGAGCACATATCGGATGAGGATGCTGTGCGTGTGTGCCTTCTTCTAGCGGCTGATTTTGTTTTCATGGGTCAAGAGTTGCGACATGTGATTGTGGTGCTAGCTGATGATTTGGAGGCATGGAATGATTTTCCTTGGGGGGAGAATATGTGGCAGGAATTCTATGAACGGGTTTACATGTTGGTCACTAGGAAAAGGGAGGAGTATATAGAAGGGTATGCCAGAAAGGGGGCTGCATACCAGGCTGTGAATAACTTATACGGTTTTGCTTTCGCGTTGAAGGTTAGTATACTTTCTTACTAACCTTATATGAATGCGTCAATTTGAGAGTTCAAGAATGGTTTTACATGTGTGGTTGTTATTTCATTGTTCGATTTTTTATCTGCTTGTTGTGAAATTCAAGTACACTTAATATAGGTTTCTAGCCTTTATATGTTCAAATTTGAATAAACGTATAATGGGTTTCTAGCCTTTATGGAATGAGTTGAATAAATGTATAAGTGCTTGATTTTCCATCTGCTTTTTTACAGTGGCAACCAAAGATTTTCCTATTTCTTCCGCGCTTTTCTCTATTTCTAGTTCATGGCGTTTTGCCTCTAGTGCTTTTTCTTCCATCTGCTTTTGTACAATGGCAACCAAAGAGAAAAATCTATTGTTGCCATTGTACGAAAGCAGATAGAATAAAAAGCACTAGAGGCAAAACGCCGTGAACTAGAAATATAGAAAAGAGCATAAGAAATATGATTGGCCAGAAGATGTTTCATTGTGGGCGTGTTTCGTTGGCGACACAAGAGCAGATGGAAGATTTTTGTCATTAAATAGAAATGCATCTAAACCCTTTTGTTCTGTCATTACAGATTTTTGTACATGAAACCATTTTGTTCCATCTAACTGAACTGTTGTTTACATTACAGATTTTTGTTCTTGAAACATTTCCTCAGTCCAGGCTATGGTGGGAGAAAGATGAGCAGGCTATTCCACGGGGGGTTGCTTGGGCTAATGTGACCGGGTTTAACAAATCTGATTATGAGAAACTTTTTTATGTAACAACACCCGTACAATCCTTGATTTCAAGAGATGCCGAGAAGGCATCACCCTGGTTCATCTCAAGCGTAAAATATTTCGACGTAGCTGGTGGATCAAGTTCAAGTACATTCAAACCAGCTAAAAGGGATAAGATCAAGGCCAGGGTTGCTCGAAAGACTCGTCGAAAAGAAGTTCGCACGGAGGTACGTATCCGTACTGAGGTGCATACGAGTGTTGTTGGTGAAGGGTTTTCTGATGATGGTGAATCAAGTGATGTGGATTTGGATGAAGAAACTAAGAGGCTGACCAAGAAACAACTGATAAATAAGGTGGTTGATATGGAAGGTCGTTTAGCTTTTCTAGAGCGGTTATTCCAATCAGGTAGGGTTCTGACTGCTGCTGCGGGTTCCAGTGAGGGTACGGATGTTGTTCAGGATTCACAGGTATGTATTTACTATTAAGGATCCTATGGAAGGCTCATGCTGTCTTAAATTTTAAAAAATTTATAATTGTTGTGAAATCACAAACCAATTAAACATGTTAGTTTTTTTATTGTTAGGTTTTGGTAATTAAAACCTGAATAGTGTATCGTAAACTTTTATTTGATTGCTAGTATAAACTGTTACATACTTAGATGGCTGTTTTGGGAAATAAAAGTTCACATAATTTTACAAAACAATTTTCAAGTGCGAGCGTTGGAAACCTTTTGCTTTTGTCTTTGCAATCGATCCAAGTGTTGTATCATTCCGGTGGTAATCGGCTATTCTATGGGAAACAACTAGGGTAAACGGATCAAGCGGTGATTCCGGGCGACCTTGAACCATAGATGGTCGTTTACTTAACCCTGTAGAGTTGGGCTCAGATAGCGGGCCTCAGATTATTCATCCTGCTTGTGATTAAGCCACGACGGAGGTAGTCTGTACTCCCGATCAGGTTCGAACTACACGGGCAACTGTTTTGACAGCTTGTGATCTTGCAAAGACTTAGTGCATGGCGGTACACACAATCTTGTAAATTCTTTTGCAAAATTTTGTGATCTTTAATTTTCCACTAACGGTTAGTGTATGGATATGATAAACTATTTGGAAAGTTTAATTTACCTTGAATTCAAAGTTGTGTGTTTCCCTTTTTCCGGTCTTAAGCCCCACAATGTCTTACATATGATCTCTTATAACTATGGTTTTTTAGGGTTAGGGTTTTTGTATGTGCATGTCAGGTTTTTTTAGGGTTAGGGTTAGGATTGAGAGCTCGGTTTTATTTATTGTTTTTTGGTTTATCTGATTATTTAATTATTTGTGTTTCTTTCATTATGGTTTTTTAGTGTTAGGGTTTATGTATCTGTATGTCATGTTTTTTATTGTTACATACTTGTGGTTGTTACATAGTTAGATGGCTTGTATATTGTGCCTAAGGGTGACAGATGATGGCTGTTTTGGGAGTTATATATTGTGGTTGTTGTTGTTAATATGCCTAAGTGTGCCCAATGTGTGAGCGTTGGAAACCTTTGTTTTTGTCTTTGCGATAAAGTATTTGGAAAGTTTAGTTTACCTTGAATTCAAAGTTTGGTGTTAAGGAGCCTATGGTAGAGCAGCAAAATGTTGATGATAAGGAGACTATGGTAGAGGCTGTTTTAAAGTCATCTGGAAAGGAGCCAAATGTTCATAATGTTGATGTTGAGGTTGAGGTTGAGGTTGAGGTTGAGGTTGCTGATGTTGATGCTGGAGTTGATGTTGATGTTGAGGTGGCTGGTGTTGATGTTGAGCAGCCAAATGTTGATAATGTTGATGTTGAGGTGGCTGATCTTGATGTTGTTGCAGAATCAAAGGTGTGTATTTTTATAAATAGTCGTTAACATATATGATTTGTTTATTTATGTATTTACAGTTTTTTTCCTTTTTTAAAGTCATCCGTTAAGGAACCGATGGAAGAGGATCCTCCTGTTGAAGCTGAAGCAAAGGAGAAAGACATACTTGTGTCGCCAACTCCAAAGGTAAATATTGCAGTTTTTGTATGTGTGTAAGTTTTACCAATTTATGTAGTTTGATAAAGCAAATGATATTGAGTGGAATTGTTCTTGTCTTTTCATCAAGTTATTGTATTTATTGTTTCAGGAATCAGCAAATGAGTTGATGGAATTGATTGATTTTTCCTCTCTTCCGGATAATTTGGTATGCACAATTTTCATATTGCTTCGTCTAAATGTAGTGGTTACTTACTTTTGTATTTATTGTTTTAGGAAAAATGTAGTGGTTACTTACTTTTGGTTACTTCTCAGTTTCAGGATACTGAGCAGATGGATGCTGGTGTGACAATTGTTGATGCTGAACAAGATTCAGTGATTAATGATGTTTCTGTTAAAACCGTAATGGTGCCATTCGAACGGGAGAGGAAGAAGAGCAAACATTTGTCTTCTCCTTACATACCTCCTCCACCTACTACACCAAGAAGGACCGGAAAGTCTCGTCCTAGCTCTAGGATCTATAAATCCAAGATAAAGTCTTGGGTTGGAGAAGATGGATCTGAGCAGGTTCTTGAAGAGTGGAAAGAGGTACGTATACGTTTCTATGGTTAGCTTACATATATTCGACCTGATTGTAGTAGTTCAGCTTAGTAACTAATTTATTTCGCATCGAAATGTTTCACAGCAATTGAATCGTCCTGAAGGCTCCCCGATCGCCCGAGTGAATAATCATTCAGACATAAACGTGTTCTTGCGGTCAAGGAAGGAGATGACATTTAATCTTCCATGGTTTGAAGGAGACCTCCAAAGCAATTTTTGGGCTGCTTTAGTGGCCAAGGATGGCAACAGAAAAGGTTGGCTGTCTGATTCGGTACGTAATTAAATACTTATTTAATATTTAGAAATGTTTAATTTCTACATGTCATTTTGTTAATTTAATATTTAGAAAAGTTGTAAAATATGTAGTGATCTTCCCTACATGTCATGTAAAGAAAAAGTCATTATTGACTCAAAAATGATTATAATTAAGCAATGTTATGTTGTGTTAGTTATCAATTAGTATACCCTTAATATAAAGTACAAACCACTCGGATTAACTGAACAGTAAAACTAGTAGCTCCCATCTTATAAAAATCATGCCCGAACACCGGATTGCGGAGTTTTAAAAAAAGTTTATGGTTTTATGTTGGGTACTTGGGTTGCGATTGTTTTGCATCTCCAAATGGCACACAATAGTCAAATGGAAAGTGGAACCTGTGACAAGCATTTTCTTTCTACATGTCATTTTGCTAATGTAATTTTTTTTCTTTATACTTTGATATCGCAGCACATCGATGCATGGGTCTGGTATTTGTGGAACTTTAGACCTGCTGATGCGGAATGGGTAATGGTCGGCCCATTTTTAATCCAACAGCTTCTTCGAGATAATAGTCTGCCGTTGTATTATGCAAATGGTAGTCTTTTTGGTGTGCCTTGGTGTGCCGAAAACGTTGAAAAGGTAAGATGTTAAGTTCAACCATTTTTCATTATGTTGTCTAGTTGTTCTAGTTCACGCACCACTAATATTATGTGTACTTATGAAGCCTAGTTTACACGATATTTGGTATACATTAAGGTTAACATAGTCTAAAATTAGATGCTAGTGGTGATGATTATACTCTTATGAATGCAATTTGTATCTAATGTGAACTATCATGAATGTAAAATTAGATGTTAGTGACTTTCTAGAATATTTAGTTATACACATGGCTAAATGAATAAAAAAATCGTTATACCATTGCTAGAACTCTTCGGACTGGTTTTTAAATAGTTCGTGGAGTTTTAAATAGTTTGCACGTTTAGAGATGTATTGATGAGTGTCTAAATACTCATCATTTTATTCCCATTTAAACTGCAAAAACATTTAAAAACACTCAGAAATGCTTCAAAATACAGAAAATATCATAAAATGTGTTTTTATATGATTCAGGAACAAAAAGATTGAAAACAGGTGAAAAACGAGCTAAGTTTACAAAATTGACAGTTTCAGTCCCTGAAGTTTCATAAATTGGCAGAATTAGTCCCTGAAGGTTTAATTTGGAAGATAAGTCAAAGTGAGTCCTTGGGAAACCAAAATGTCACAAATGGTCCTTGGAATTAATTTTCACTATTGGCAGTTATGGTCCTTGGATTTTCAGCATAGTACAACAATAGTCCCTAAAGTTTAAATAAAATCCAAATCCTATCCTAAATTAAACCCAGCAACAAACTAACCCAATCCAGTCCAATCCTATAACCCAGTTACTAAACCCAGCCCACAAGCCCAAACATAAACCCGACCCAACCCTTTTTATTAATAAAACCCGAAGGTTTGACCTTCGGTCAAATCCTTCTTCTATACCACTCAACCGCCAAAACCACCCACCAATACCACCACCATTTCCACCGCCTCTCTAACACACCCACCCCCTCCTCTGCTACACTCCACCTTACCTAACAAACCAAAAGGCATTAAATGCCTCTTCCCCATCACCTCAGACTAGTCCTAGTGGTTTTTCCCACTATATTCATTTTTGGCGCCAAAAGTAAAATCAAAGGCTGAGATGATTTCAAGACCAACCAAGTGCTGGGATTTGTTCAGAGATGAAAGAAAAAGAGAACCCTAATATTTGTAGTATAAATAGAACCGTTTGTAAGCCTTAATTGGCAAGTAGTAAACCTAGTGTAATCGTATTTCTAATTTAGTAATCTTAGTTTGTAATTTCTCACGTTCAGTTGTAAGTTTATGTTATAATCAATCAAAGTAATCTTGTTTTAATCACTTTTGTTCTAAATTTCAAGTATTGCTAAGTTTCAAGTTATATGTTAATTCGTATAAGCTCATAGACCTGTTAAGACATCATCAAAAGCTTCAAACAACCCTGTTATAAGCTTATGAAAGCTTTTCATAGCTTTGTGTAAGCTTATTTAGTGTAACTCAGTTCTTAATTCCAAATGATGAGGAAAGTCAACGAAAGTCAAACCTGGGGTCAATAAGCTGTTCTGGAGTGTATAAGCTGTTCAGGAAGCTTATTTGGGTTTTCTAGCTTGTGTTAACAAGCTAGGATTGTTCTGGTCCTTGTCTTGCTATCCCAATAGCCTCTTTTCAGTTGTAAGAAATTTCCAAGTTTACTTAAATTTCCAAGTTACTGTTGCATAGCTTATTGTCAGCTTATTATTGTATTTTTATGCTTATTATTAGTCTCTAGTCACATTTCATCAATATTATCAGTCTAGATTAGTTCATATCCTTATTTTCCTTAAATCACTTAAAAAAGCCAAAAATAGCCTTTTGTAGTATAGCTTATATTACTGCTTATTTGTGTGTTAAAAGTTGCTTAATATAATCAACATAAGTTAGATAATCAGTGTTAACCAAGAAACCTAGCTTATTTAGCCTGTTTCATTTCAAAAATCCACACAGACCCTATTAAAGGGCTGTTTGGCATAACAAGGTCAAATTGGTCTAAGTAGGTTGTTACTGTACATTTACCACTTTTCCAACTTCAAACCAGCTTATTATGTTCTATATAAGCTATTTCTAAGCCCTGATTAACCATTTCACTAGAAAAGATAGATTTGAGGGGTCTGTGGGAATTTCAGACCTCAAATAGACCAAATAAGCCATTTTAAGCCATAAGCTCTTTTTGGCCTTTTTTATTGACTCAACTGAGGTCTTTTGGATTCATTTAGAGTAAACACAAGAGTTGGTTTAAAGTCATTTGTATTTGTGCCCTCTGCACACCAACTCTGCACTAGCAGACTCAGTGTATACTGAGCAGATATGGCCCTTTTTCTCAGCTCATTTGTGGCTTATCCAAATAAGCTGAGGCTTTGAATTTTGGTTCATAAGTAGTTCACCTAGTAGGCTTTAAGATTCTGTGCTTGGATTCCATTTCCTAGCTCATTTCATAGCTTAAATCTTGCCTGCAAATTCCACCCATTTCACTGCACAAACCTGCATCAGTTTTAAGTTTTTAGCTCATCTGTTCTATTGCTTAATTGGACTTCAATTAAGCTGTTAGATTTGGGGCTTTTAGGTTTTTAGAGTTTCCAATAGTACAGAGAAGCTTTTGCCCCCAAATCATTCCACTAATTAGCTTATTTGATTGCTTAACCTACCCTGCAAATTGGCCATTTTTCTGAGTTTCCTGTCTAAATTTTGCAACTGCCAATCTGCTTATCAGCTTATTTCATTGTGCTTATCTGTATTTTCAAGTTGTTTTAAGCTTCTTATAGTATATTAAACTTGTTCTGAGCCTTTGGTAAAGTTTTGAGCTTATTAGCTTATTTTTAGCTTATTTGCCCAACTGCTTATCTGCCCGACTGCTTATTAGGGTTTAGTAGACTTTTAATTTTAACTTTACTATATTAAGAATATTAATTTAGACTTAACCTGAATTTTTCAGATTTTTCCTAAGTCATTTGATATTTTTAATCTTTTTAATTAGTTTAAAATAGTAATTAAATCATAATAAATAGAATATTAATCAGAAAAATATAATTTTAATTTTAAAATTTTTCTTTTATTAAGTAAAATCTAGGAAAAATATAATAATCTTTTTAGACCTTAGGAAAAATAAAATATAAAATAAGTGATAGCTTCTATTTAATAGATTTTATCTTTTTAAATTTTTAATTAAGTACTTTTCATTTTTATAATTTTCTTAGCTTCTTTTTACCTCATAATATTTATATAAAAAGTTTCAGATTTTTCTTTGTTCATTTAGTATTTATTATAAATTAAAATAGTTTAAAAAGTAATTAAATAATAAATAATTAATAATAATTAGATATAAAGTGTAAAGAAATATAATTTTAGTTTTAAAATAAGTTTTAAGTAATTTTACACTTTTAGGTTTTAATTTTATAGAATTCACTTTTTAGTCCCGTTTTTAGATTTACCGTTACGCGTTTTCAGTTTATTTAAATCCCGTTTAATTTTGTATATTTATTTCTCATTTGTTAATTAGATATAAAAAAGCAAAATCCAAAATATCTAAATCATCAGTCACTCTAATCCATACTTTTCACAGTTTTCCCATTCACACCTCGTTGGGAAACAATCCGGGTAATCACTTACCTGGTTTCACACTACACACGAACGTGAGTTTTGGCAAGTATCCTTTTTCACAAAGGGGTGATTTGTATTTATTCACGTGTATCCGTCGTTGCATAATATTTATATAAGTTTTAGCACGGATCAAATTTTGGCGCCGCTGCCGGGGAGGTTGTGTTGCGACAATATTGTGTAGAGTTTAAGCGATTAGTGATTTGAGATCCTTCTTCCAGAAGTTCCTATTTCCCATAAACCCATATAAAATACAAAAATATTTTTCTTTTCTTTTATATATATAATATCATATAAAAAATAAAAACACCAAAAACATTTTCCGTTTTCTTTGTTTAATAATAACAACAATAAAATTTACCATCGAGAACCAAGATAGAGTACTACCTAACTAGGGGTACGACCATAATAAGTTCCCAAACATCAGATTTAAAACTTGCCTCTGTTTCACTTGCGAATATCGGCTCACCTTTGATTGATAAACAAACTATAACGGAGGTTTAAGGATAGTTTGACATTAAATTGTCGAACTGAAAGAAGCGGGTTTTTAAGGAGCATTAATTGCCCACCTTTGCTTCTCCGCCACTCTGTGCGTTTATCTTTTAGAGAGCTACCGTACGCTTGTTGATTGTTGGTTTAAGTTCACTTGTGTTTTGCTTCGATCTTGATTTAATTAAAATATTTTATTTAGTGCATGCGCACTCGTTCTTCCACGTCATCAAGCCCTTTGCGCGAACTCGTAGATATTCCGAGAAGACGTAATCGTAGACGTGTTGCCCAAATAGTCGAACCCGAGATTCGTACTGTTCTCACTGATAATATGGCAGACGAACGCACAATGGCTGAAATGCTCCAAGCACCCACCGAGGGTTACGGAGATGCCATCGTTTTACCACCCATCGATTCTGATCATTTTGAACTGAAAACACATTTGATTCAGCTCGTGTCCACAAACCAATTCCACGGGTTTGAACGAGAGGATCCATATGCACACATTCGTTGGTTCAACAAGTTGACCTCTACAATCAATTACAAGAATGTGCCGCAAACAGTTATCAAATTGATGCTATTTCCATTCTCACTCGAAGGGGCAGCCCGGATTTGGCTGGATAAAGAACCCCCTCGATCCATTGAAACCTGGGAAGATCTCGTAAAGAAATTTGTCAATTATTTCTTCCCTCCATCAAAGACGACTAATCTAAAAAATGAAATTGCTGGGTTTCGTCAAGGTTTTGATGAAAACTTCGGAGAGGCATGGGACAGATTTAAAGATCTCCTAAGAAAATGCCCACATCATGATTTCACGGAGTTACAGCAGATCAATACGTTTTATAATGGGTTGAACCAAAATGATCAAGATTCACTTAACGCAGCCGCCGGTGGCAATATCTTGAATCGTAAACCTAAAGAGGTGATTGAAATTTGGGAAAATAAATCAAAAGTTCCTATTTCTCGAAACAAAGTGAATGTTCCTGTCACTCCTGGTTCTTCATCCGGTAACTCATCGGAGTTAGCCTTTTTAACAGACGCAATGCGTTGTATGATAAAGGAAATGAAAGAAATTAAGAGTGAAATTCATAAACCAGAACAAATCAAAGCCATAAACAAAGTGTGTGAAACTTGTGGTGGCCCGCATGCGTATTATGATTGTCAAGCAACCGATGCTTCTCTTTATCCAGCTCCCGTAGCTGCAGTAAACCAAAATCAATACCGACCGCATGCTGAAACTCAGTACCGAGCACTTAATGCTATGGTACCACCTGGTTTTCCACCCGTGCCAAATCAAAATAATCAAAATCGCTTTGTTCAAAATCAGGGACAAAATTTCAACAATTCCCAAAATTTCAATCAAAACCGATGTCAGAATCAGGGTAACTTTAACCAAAAACCATGGAATGTCCAAAACTAAAATCAGACGTCCTCAGATGAGTTGCTTAAGCAATTCATAAAATCCCAAGAGGAAACAAACAGGACACAATATGAGACAAACCGGTTATTGGTTACCCAAATAAATGATATAAAAAAATCTTTAAATGATCTACCTTCTACCTCGGGAGGTCTCCCAAGTAACACTGTTGTCAACCCAAGGGGTGAACTCAAAGCTGTCACTACACGTAGTGGTAAAGCTCATGATGGACTCAAGATGACAAAGGACCAGGTACTTCCCTTTAACAATGGAAGTGCTAAATACGTCCAACCTGTGGTTGTCCAAAACTCTACACCCACAATTGCTCCTCAACCGTCAAGAATAGATCCTACTCTTTCACGATTTACGGTTAAAAGTTTGTTAAACAAACTTAGTGAGCAAAGAACAGCCAGAGCTTATTCCAATATGCTCAATGCTACTCCTATCAGTGTGCTTGATGACAGTGATGATGATGAAAATACCACTTTCGTCAAAGCTATCACCACTCGGAGTGGTGCTGCTTATGAGGGACCCTCTGGTCCTATTCCTCCTCCGTTGTATGAAATGGAAAAAGAAACGGAGGATACAACGGACAAAGTGCAAATTCCTAGCCCACAAAGTACAGCACAAGTCCATCCTCCGGTTGTCCCGAAAAAGAAATCCAAACCAGGAGTTGTTTTTGAATCTGTTGAGACTCCTGAAGTTACTGCCCATAAATCCAAACCTTACATTCCTTACCCATCGCGCTTAAATGAGCAAAAGCTCCGCGAAAAGGCTAGTCAACAAATGGACAAATTCTTTCAAATCTTTAAAGAATTACATTTTGACATAAGTTTTGCGGATGCTATCATTCTGATGCCTAAGTTTGCATCAACAATCAAACACTTGTTAAGCAACAAGGAAAAACTGATTGAAATGGCTAAAACTCCATTAAATGAGAACTGCTCAGCGGTTATCTTGAAAAAGCTTCCGGAGAAGCTTGGAGATCCCGGAAAGTTTCTAATACCTTGTGTATTTCCGGGAATGGTTAAATGCTATGCCTTGGCCGATCTAGGTGCAAGCATCAACCTGATGCCTCATTCAGTATGGAAGAAACTTTCTCTTCCGGCTCTTACTCCTACCTGCATGACTCTTGAGCTTGCAGATCGAACCATATCTCATCCATGCGGCATTGCCAAGGATGTGTTTGTAAAAGTAGGGAAGTTCCATTTTCCAGCTGACTTTGTGGTTGTTGAATTCGACGCAG
Source organism: Artemisia tridentata subsp. tridentata (assembly GCA_021014915.2). NCBI lineage: Eukaryota > Viridiplantae > Streptophyta > Magnoliopsida > Asterales > Asteraceae > Artemisia > Artemisia tridentata. Next base: position 171,231,706 of record CP139508.1, on the reverse strand, counting down.
ACCAAAAGGTTCCTCTCATTCTTGGAAGAGGATTCCTAAAAACGGGCCATGCTCTTATTGATGTATTTAAGCATGAGATCACATTGCGTGTGGGTAATGAAGCTGTTACCTTTAACCATGATCAAACTTCGAGGTACTCCTCAAATTATGATTCTAAATCGGTTAACCAAATCGATGTCATTGATGTTGCTTCAAAGGAGTACTCTCAAGAAATTGTTGGTTATTTTCATAATTATGTGAGTGGGGTTCCCACCACATCTTCTCTACCTATCATTTCCGACTCTTCCCCTTCTCTCACTCCGTTTGAGGGAAGTGATTCCAATTTGGAAGAGATCGAGGCTTTTCTCAAGTGTGATTCATTTCTAGAAGGAATTGATAACGCTGAGATTGATCTGGAGGGAGATATTCTTCTTCTTGAAAAATTGTTAAATCAGGACAATTCTCCTACTCTCCCTCCCGTTGAACTTCATAATGAGGAAATCAAGTCGGTTGAGAAAACTGATAAATTTCCTGAGATCAAGTTTAAGGACTTGCCTCCTCCACTTGAATATGCAATTCTTGAGGAGGAAGTTCTTATCTTAATTGCTATTCAGATCTCTCTTCTTCCCTTCACCTACCCGGTGATTTCCCCTATCTTTCACTCATTCGGGAGTGAGGATATTACCTTTGACCCCGGCATTTTCCATCTAACATTGGTTTAAATGCCAGATATATCTCATCGGTGTGGAATTTTCAAGTACTTCAGTGTTTATCCAAACATCTTGAACGAAAGTCCGATGGAGATTTTTTGTTCCACTTGCTTCCCCATGAACCAACGAATTCGGGGTCGAGTCAAGCTAGCGACTCAGTTAATAAAAACAGTAGTAAAACATGGGTTTTCACCCATGTCTCACCTAAGTGTGGGGGAGATGCCCCACATGTTGTATATATGTGTATTTCAAAAAAAAAAAAAAAAAAAAAAAAAAAAAAAAAAAAAAAAAAAAAGGCTATTAGTATTTCCTTTTCACGTTCTAAGTGTTGGTTTAACAACCGGTACTTTGAATATTGAGGGCAATATTCAGTTCTAAGTGTGGGGGGGGGGGGGGAATTCTAGCGAATTTGATCAAATGTACCATCTAGTACCCCCATTTTGGCCAAAATTTTAAAATTTTTTCTCACTTAGAACGCAATAAATGGTTATCAGTCCGCCATGTCTAACCCACATAAGGATTGGCTAATCCGAGAGCAAACGGCTCTTGGTAAAGATGTCTCAAATCCGTTTATGGCTTACAATTTGCCTAAAATTGTATGGTATTCGACTCACCATATCTTTATAAGTGAAGAGTTGGCTAGCCCGCAAGGTTATGGCTTGTGGTAAAGGCAGTGGAAAACCATATTTGGTAATCAGCTCACCAAAGATAATAACTATATTTTATCTAAGAGTTGGCTAGTCCAGAAGCAAACGGCTTTTGGTAAAGACAAATCAAATCCGTTGAGAGCTGATGGTTTGCTCAAAATCATTTGGTTATCATTGTACCAAGGTATCACATACTAAAACATTGGCTACTCCAGAAGTAATGGCTTTTGGTAAAGAGATAAAATCCATTAAATTTTCATAAAAGATTGCTAAGGACTAGCAATAGTTTAGTGTGGGGGATTGATGAGTGTCTAAATACTCATCATTTTATTCCCATTTAAACTGCAAAAACATTCAAAAACACTCAGAAATGCTTCAAAATACAGAAAATATCATAAAATGTGTTTTTATATGATTCAGGAACAAAAAGATTGAAAACAGGTGAAAAACGAGCTAAGTTTACAAAATTGACAGTTTCAGTCCCTGAAGTTTCATAAATTGGCAGAATTAGTCCCTGAAGGTTTAATTTGGAAGATAAGTCAAAGTGAGTCCTTGGGAAACCAAAATGTCACAAATGGTCCCTGGAATTAATTTTCACTATTGGCAGTTATGGTCCTTGGATTTTCAGCATAGTACAACAATAGTCCCTAAAGTTTAAATAAAATCCAAATCCTATCCTAAATTAAACCCAGCAACAAACTAACCCAATCCAGTCCAATCCTATAACCCAGTTACTAAACCCAGCCCACAAGCCCAAACATAAACCCGACCCAACCCTTTTTATTAATAAAACCCGAAGGTTTGACCTTCGGTCAAATCCTTCTTCTATACCACTCAACCGCCAAAACCACCCACCAATACCACCACCATTTCCACCGCCTCTCTGACACACCCACCCCCTCCTCTGCTACACTCCACCTTACCTAACAAACCAAAAGGCATTTAATGCCTCTTCCCCATCACCTCAGACTAGTCCTAGTGGTTTTTCCCACTATATTCATTTTTGGCGCCAAAAGTAAAATCAAAGGCTGAGATGATTTCAAGACCAACCAAGTGCTGGGATTTGTTCAGAGATGAAAGACAAAGAGAACCCTAATATTTGTAGTATAAATAGAAACGTTTGTAAGCCTTAATTGGCAAGTAGTAAACCTAGTGTAATCGTATTTCTAATTTAGTAATCTTAGTTTGTAATTTCTCACGTTCAGTTGTAAGTTTATGTTATAATCAATCAAAGTAATCTTGTTTTAATCACTTTTGTTCTAAATTTCAAGTATTGCTAAGTTTCAAGTTATATGTTAATTCGTATAAGCTCATAGACCTGTTAAGACATCATCAAAAGCTTCAAACAACCCTGTTATAAGCTTATGAAAGCTTTTCATAGCTTTGTGTAAGCTTATTTAGTGTAACTCAGTTCTTAACTCCAAATGATGAGGAAAGTCAACGAAAGTCAAACCTGGGGTCAATAAGCTGTTCTGGAGTGTATAAGCTGTTCAGGAAGCTTATTTGGGTTTTCTAGCTTGTGTTAACAAGCTAGGATTGTTCTGGTCCTTGTCTTGCTATCCCAATAGCCTCTTTTCAGTTGTAAGAAATTTCCAAGTTTACTTAAATTTCCAAGTTACTGTTGCATAGCTTATTGTCAGCTTATTATTAGTCTCTAGTCACATTTCATCAATATTATCAGTCTAGATTAGTTCATATCCTTATTTTCCTTAAATCACTTAAAAAAGCCAAAAATAGCCTTTTGTAGTATAGCTTATATTACTGCTTATTTGTGTGTTAAAAGTTGCTTAATATAATCAACATAAGTTAGATAATCAGTGTTAACCAAGAAACCTAGCTTATTTAGCCTGTTTCATTTCAAAAATCCACACAGACCCTATTAAAGGGCTGTTTGGCATAACAAGGTCAAATTGGTCTAAGTAGGTTGTTACTGTACATTTACCACTTTTCCAACTTCAAACCAGCTTATTATGTTCTATATAAGCTATTTCTAAGCCCTGATTAACCATTTCACTAGAAAAGATAGATTTGAGGGGTCTGTGGGAATTTCAGACCTCAAATAGACCAAATAAGCCATTTTAAGCCATAAGCTCTTTTTGGCCTTTTTCTTGACTCAACTGAGGTCTTTTGGATTCATTTAGAGTAAACACAAGAGTTGGTTTAAAGTCATTTGTATTTGTGCCCTCTGCACACCAACTCTGCACTAGCAGACTCAGTGTATACTGAGCAGATATGGCCCTTTTTCTCAGCTCATTTGTGGCTTATCCAAATAAGCTGAGGCTTTGAATTTTGGTTCATAAGTAGTTCACCTAGTAGGCTTTAAGATTCTGTGCTTGGATTCCATTTCCTAGCTCATTTCATAGCTTAAATCTTGCCTGCAAATTCCACCCATTTCACTGCACAAACCTGCATCAGTTTTAAGTTTTTAGCTCATCTGTTCTATTGCTTAATTGGACTTCAATTAAGCTGTTAGATTTGGGGCTTTTAGGTTTTTAGAGTTTCCAATAGTACAGAGAAGCTTTTGCCCCCAAATCATTCCACTAATTAGCTTATTTGATTGCTTAACCTGCCCTGCAAATTGGCCATTTTTCTGAGTTTCCTGTCTAAATTTTGCAACTGCCAATCTGCTTATCAGCTTATTTCATTGTGCTGATTTGTATTTTCAAGTTGTTTTAAGCTTCTTATAGTATATTAAACTTGTTCTGAGCCTTTGGTAAAGTTTTGAGCTTATTAGCTTATTTTTAGCTTATTTGCCCAACTGCTTATCTGCCCGAATGCTTATTAGGGTTTAGTAGACTTTTGATTTTAACTTTACTATATTAAGAATATTAATTTAGACTTAACCTGAATTTTTCAGATTTTTCCTAAGTCATTTGATATTTTTAATCTTTTTAATTAGTTTAAAATAGTAATTAAATCATAATAAATAGAATATTAATCAGAAAAATATAATTTTAATTTTAAAAATTTTGTTTTATTAAGTAGAATCTAGGAAAAATATAATAATCTTTTTAGACCTTAGGAAAAATAAAATATAAAATAAGTGATAGCTTCTATTTAATAGATTTTATCTTTTTAAATTTTTAATTAAGTACTTTTCATGTTTATAATTTTCTTAGCTTCTTTTTACCTCATAATATTTATATAAAAAGTTTCAGATTTTTCTTTGTTCATTTAGTATTTATTATAAATTAAAATAGTTTAAAAAGTAATTAAATAATAAATAATTAATAATAATTAGATATAAAGTGTAAAAAAATATAATTTTAGTTTTAAAATAAGTTTTAAGTAATTTTACACTTTTAGGTTTTAATTTTATAGAATTCACTTTTTAGTCCCGTTTTTAGATTTACCGTTACGCGTTTTCAGTTTATTTAAATCGCGTTTAATTTTGTATATTTATTTCTCATTTGTTAATTAGATATAAAAAAGCAAAATCTGAAATATCTAAATCATCAGTCACTCTAATCCATACTTTCCACAGTTTGCCCATTCACTCCTCGTTGGGAAACGATCCGGGTAATCACTTACCTGGTTTCACACTACACACGAACGTGAGTTTTTGCATGTATCCTTTTTCACAAAGGGGTGATTTGTATTTATTAACGTGTATCCGTCGTTGCATAATATTTATATACGTTTTAGCACGGATCATGTATCTTATGAATGCAATTTGTATCTAATGTGAACTATCATGAATGTATAATTCTATGTTAAATTTTTATTTTGTTAATAAAGTTCAAATAAAGTTTGTTATAGGGAAATTTAAGAGAGTATTGGTTTCACATAGCAACAAATTCCTTGAAGTAAAACAAGCTCAATTATTTGGGTAGATACACATAACGTTGAATATGGGTTCCATTGCTGAATATGAAGACCCTCCTTAGTACCATTTGAGATGCTTGATCCTGATCGCCAGATTTGGCTCGACAATCAGCTTCCATTCTCGAAAGAGCCAAACCTTGTGATCAAGATCAAACACACAAACTTGTAATCCTTTTAGAGAGAAAAGGGGACTTGCAAAAGGTCACTGCTCATACAAAAAAGATGAAGTTCATCATCTTGAATTCAATAACAAAAAAAGCATACATGTACGCATTGACAATTCAGTTATCTTGAATTACTTAACGACTAAAACATACGAGTAGCATAGAAAAATTCACCTTTTGGGCCAGTTGACGGTTTACCAACGAGTTACTGCAAATTGGATTCAGACTTACTACCCCTTTCAATTTGTGATGATTTAACTGGTGTCCTTTCACGTGGTGTTGGCATAGATTTTGGAATTACATGTGTAGAACGGATTTCTTTACGGGGGGAACATTTTAGCTTATTTGCACCCGAAGAAAGCTTTACAACTTCATCACAACTTATATATTTTGTTCTCCCAGTCGGTTATGATACTCAAACACACACAAATCAAGTCGTCCGTAGATATAATTGCCAGTTATCAACGTAAGGACAATGTGAGAATTGGCAATTATATCTACAGACGACTTGATTTGTGTGTGTTTGAGTATCATAACCGACTGGGAGAACAAAATATCTAAGTTGTGATGAAGTTGCAAAGCTTTCTTCGGGTGCAAATAAGCTAAAATGTCCCCCCCCCCCGTAAAGAAATCCGTTCTATACATGTAATTCCAAAATCTATGCCACCACCACGTGAAAGGACACCATTTAAATCATCACAAATTGAAAGGGGTAGCAAGTCTGAATCCAATTTGCATCCACTCGTTGGTAAACCGTCAACTGGCCCAAAAGGTGAATTTTTCTATGCTACTCGTATGTTTTAGTCGTTAAGTAATTCAAGATAACTGAATTGTCAATGCGTACATGTATGCTTTTTTTGTTATTGAATTCAAGATGATGAACTTCATCTTTTTTGTATAAGCAGTAACCTTTTGCGAGTCCCCTTTTCTCTCTAAAAGGATTACAAGTTTGTGTGTTTGATCTTGATCACAAGGTTTGGCTCTTTCGAGAATGGAAGCTGATTGTCGAGCCAAAACTGGAGATCAGGATCAAGCATCTCAAATGGTACTAAGGACGGTGTTCATATTAAGCAATGGAACCCATCTACAATGTTAGGTATATCTGCCTTAATAATTGAGACGTGTTGAATGGGATAATGATACTGTGTGTATTGTTCATGACAGGCCACACTCCTTCATTATCTCATTCAACACGAGTGTCCGTAACTCCTTGATACCTTGTTTTATTTGATAAAGGAGGAGTGTGGTTTATCATATAAAGAATTGAGTTTGATAGATGGGCTGTGATAATTGAGGCGTGTTGATTGGGATAATGATATAGTGTGTATTGTTCATGACAAGCCACACTACTTCATTATCCAATTCGACACGATTCCCAATACTCACATGCTTTTCTAGAATCGACAAATTTTTCTTCGGCACACCTTTGTACTTTGAGCTTCCCCTCGAAAACCCATTCCTATGTCACTGTCATTGCAATGAGTTTGGCGCAAACCTTTGCACATATTTCGTCGACATGGGAATGGGATTTCGAGTGGAGGCTCAAAGTACCAAAGTGTGTCATGGTACGAACCTTGTTCACTGCGATAAAGTTGTAGTCTCTTTTTTGTATGATAAACTACACTTTTTTTTTTTACCTTTAGTGTCCGATATGCAGAATATGCGAATTGGCAAATTGGCCAAATGTGCGATTGAAATGAATGTACTAGTGTTATGTTTGCTTGTTATACTTATTGGGTTATCAGTAAAAGCTCAATTAAGTTCATTGATTTAAGTAGTAATGAGTTTTGGGGGGGTTTTCCAGATAGTGTTGATCTGCCTATGATTGAAGTTTTGGTTGTTTCAGATAATAACTTTGAAGGACTAATTGCGTCTGGGTTATGTGTTAACTCTAGTGGTGTTAGGGTTCTTAAATTAGGGTTGAATTTGGTTTCTGGGATCATACCCGAATATTTGTTTAGGCTGCCAATATTGGTTATGTTGTTGCTTCAGGATAATATGATAGTTGGTTAAGTTCTATATGCATAGCCAGTATTTCTTTAATAGCCAGTATTTCTTTAACTAGTACTTACTTTTTTTTAACACACATTTGATATTGCAGGTTTATATACCTATTAACGAGCCAGATATTCATTGGGCCCTAGGAGTGCTGCACCTTCGATCAGGTGTAGTTAAAATATACGACAGCCTAGGGGGTCCTGATCGCGAAGGCAGTTCATGGTGGGATAATTTGATGGCCACCTTTGGATGCGTAATACCAGCATATTTGGCAGCCAATCACGTAAAGGCTAACAAAAACATTGATCAAAACAGTTATTCAATAACTTTTGAATATGCGGAAGATGTGCCTCAACAAGGGGGTTATTACGGGGATTGTGGTGTTTGGGTATGCATATTTTTGTACCGTTTAACACACAATCTTCCTTTGATGGTGGCTGATCCCGTTGAGTTTGCTATTGCCTACCGTGAACAGTTGACTTCTTTCTTTTGGAAATCCAAACATGTAAAGTCCATTGAAGATAAAAGGTTGGTGAACAAAGACGACATTTGCTGAATGTACAGGTAGACTAACAATTAGTCATTTGGTAAACAATTAGTCACCTTGTATATGTGTAGGTTGGTTAACAATTAGTCAGTTGGTAAACAATATGTCAGTAGGATAACTATGTCATTTGGTTGTACACCTTGGGTGCATATGCATGTAGGTATATACATTAACACTATGTCATTTTGGTTGTGCACTTTGGTTGCATAACAGAATAGGTTTGAGTATGAGTTTAGGTTGCGTAGCCAACCTCCATCTTTTGTACACATATATGGTTGGATGGTTGTGCATCTTGGTTTGATGGATGGTTGTAAACATTTTGGAAACATTTTGGTTGTAAATTTATTGTTGTGCACCTTGGTTACATAACCGAATAGGTTTTGGTAGGAGTTTAGGTTGCGTAGCCAACCTCCATCTATTGAAACATCTTTTGTAAACATCACAAGTAGAGCCTAATAGAGTACAACCTCCATCTGTTGAAAAGTCCAAATGTGCGAATTGGCCAAATTGTGCTAATTATATAGTTCTTGTTTCTACATGGAATAAAGTGTTTTATAACGTGTCTCCAAATATAGTGAAGAATGTATTTATAACGTGTCTCCATACGTGGTTGTAAATTGAAAATGTATTTAATTTTTAGATGTGCAAATTGGCCAAAGATTGTTTCTATCATGCCAATGATTTTAATTTTCAGATGAAATTGAAACTGTTACTTTGGTAAACATTTAGCCAACCTCCATCTATTGCATTTAGCCAACTGCCAAAGTTTTAATTACGAAATGTTTTTCAACCTTGTGTTTCATACGAAATCTATTTACTTTTCAGATGTGCGAATGTGCGAATTGGCCAAATGTGCGATTTATATATTTATTGTTTCTACATGGCATAAAGTTCCATTAGTACGTCTCTTATACAAATATAGTGGTTATAAAAGGTGTGTTTTATAACGTGTCCCCATCTGTGGTTGTTGGACAAATGTGCGAATTATATAGCCATCGTTCCTACAAGGCATAAAGTACCATGAGTACATCTCTTATACAAATATAGTGGTTATAAAAGATGTGTTTTATAACGTGTCCCCACGTGTGGTTGTTGTATAGTGTGAACGTATATAATTTTTAGATGTGCGAATGTGCGAATTGGCCAAATGTGCGAATTATATAGCCGTCGTTCCTACAAGGCATAAAGTGTGAGGGATTCGATACACTGTAAGGTGGTTAAACCTTTGATACTTTGTGTATATGATATGTTGAGTTAATATGATTAAGTATGCGAAATCTACTTAACCACACTTAGAAGGTTATTTGTGTTATGGAAATGGAACAGTTATGTTTGTTATTGAACAAGGAACATATATATTTTATCACCAAACGATTCAATATTATTCAAGATAATACGAGTGATCTTCACTATCACTAGGGTTACAAAGACCTTGAATCTTATGTTCTTATGACTTATGATATTGTTGTGTTTGTTCTATGTTCTTAACAGATATGAAAGTTCTTAATTAGTCACACATATATCTAGTCTAAGATCTTTCTTTTATAGTCCAAGAAAGATCTTTACAATATTGTTAAGTCTTGTTAAGACTTGTTGAACTACTTGCTAGCTTATGTGAGTCAGTAACTAAGATACAACATGTATCTATGTTTACAACTTGTTCTGAGAATATAACATAATGACTGATCACATGGGGTAAGATATTATCTACCGTGTATAATTGACTTTAGTGAATACTTATCCATCCAGCAAGCAGACTTAACATCTCCAGCAAACAGACTTAACATTCGAAGAGCAGACTTAATTTTGGCACTCACCAGAATTAATCTTCAATGACCAGACTTAACCAGCAGACTTAACTACCAGACTTAATACTTAAAGCCACCAGAATTAATCACTTAAGAGAATTTCCCGATACTTAATCTTCAAAATATTTAATTCCCAACATAAAGTACCATGAGTACATCTCTTATACAAATATATTGGTTATAAAAGATGTGTTTTATAACGTGTCCCCACGTGTGGTTGTTGTATAGTGAGAACGTATATAATTTTTATATGTGCGAATGTGCGAATTGGCCAAATGTGCGAATTATATAATTAGGACTCCAGCTATATTTTTTACCACTCAAAAAGTCAAAGGTAATTTAATTAAAAGTATCACAATAAATATGTGGTAAGTATGAAATTTAATTAAAGGTACCACAATAAATGCCTGGTAGATATGAAATTTAATTAAAGGTACTACAATAAATGCCTAGTAGGTATGAAATTTAAGTTTCAGATGTGCGAATGTGCGATTTGGGCAAATGTACGAACTATATACTTGTATAATATTGTTTCACATACACAACTGTGTGGTCTTACAATATAAATTACTGTATCTAAAATTCGCGTAGGCAAAAAAACATGAGTGGTAAATTTAGTGTATTTTTGGTTTGTGGAGATTTAACATTTGGTGTATCATTTCTAAAAAATATTAATTACGCACAACTTGTTACTGTCGTCAAGAAAAAGTTCAACATCGGCCAAGACTATGATATTCAGCTCTCTTACAATGTTGGAAACAATTGTGTCCAAATAGTTGACGATGATGATATGGCATTTTTTGTACATCAAGTTTTGAAAGGTAAATCTAGCGTGTTGCATAATGTGTATATTAAGAAGAATGAAAAAATTGCTAAAAGGTAAATCCTTCTTCATCCAATACTTTTGCATTCGATCTTAATACCGAACCTTTCGTCAAACAACCCAATAAGGAATTTAAGTTTATGTTTATGTATTAAGCTATGTTTATGTAATGTTTTTATTCTATGTACTATTTAAATTATTAATGAAATTTAAGTTTGTGTTAAAAAATTGATGGGATATGTCCTTACTACGATTGATTGATTGCCTTATGGTATATGTTGTGTGTCCCCATATGTCGCGTGTCCTCCCCATAATTGGTTGTTGTAAAGTGAGAACGTATATAATTTTTAGATGTGCGAATGTGCGAATTGGCCAAATGTGCGAATTATATAATTATTGTTTCTACAAGGCATAAAGTACCATGAGTACGTCTCTTATACAAATATATTGGTTATAAAAGATGTGTTTTATAACGTGTCCCCACGTGTGGTTGTTGTAAAGTGAGAGCGTATATAATTTTTAGATGTGCGAATGTGCGAATTGGCCAAATGTGCGAATTCTATAATTATTGTTTCTACAAAGGCATAAAGTACCATGAGTACATCTCTTATACAAATATATTGGTTATAAAAGATGTGTTTTATAACGTGTCCCCATCTGTGGTTGTTGTAAAGTGAGAACGTATATAAATTTTAGATGTGCGAATGTGCGAATTGGACAAATGTGCGAATTATATAGCCGTCGTTCCTACAAGGCATAAAGTACCATGAGTACGTCTCTTATACAAATATAGTGGTTATAAAAGATGTGTTTTACAACGTGTCCCCATAATTGGTTGTTGTAAAGTGAAAACGTATATAATTTTTAGATGTGCGAATGTGCGAATTATATAATTATTGTTTCTACATGGCATAAAGTAACATGAGTACGTCTCTTATACAAATATAGTGGTTATAAAAGATGTGTTTTACAACAAATACTTATACGATATTTAAAACTTGAAATTTCAAATTCAAATTAAAAAAGAGGGCGGGATATATTTATAATTTCAATTCAAAAAACAAGGGCGGGATATTTTTATATCCGTTTCAAATTTCAAATTCAAATTCAAAAAAGAAGGGCGGGATATTTTTATATCCGTTTCAAATTTCAAATTCAAAGTTAAAATATTAAAAACGTGTGGATTTCTACCCTATAAATACCCAAGCATCTCAAACACATCTCACACACAAACACATTCAAACTGCTAAGATATTCAAGATCCAAACTTCTCAAATTCAAAATGTCTTTCAAAAAAGATAAGTCGACCCAATTTCCAAGTCCACCTCGCCAAGATAAGTCTTGTCAATTTCCAAGTCCACCACATGATGAATTCCATACTCCACCTGAACATATATCTTTCCGGTTTTCCAACCGGAAAATTTTCCAGTGAACAATCCACCGGAAAATGAACCGGTGCACAATACACCGGTTGCCGACCAAGACCCAAATCCGTTTGGTTTAACTGAGGAACAACTCAGACAAATGGACCAAGATATGCAAGTCTTACTGGAAATGGAACAACTTGAAAGAGAAGAGGAAGCTGCTCGTTTGGAGCGGCAAGCCAGGGAGGATGAAGAACGTAGGAAGAACTGGGAAAGTGGTTGGTTCCCACCTGATTCTTCTTCGTCTGAAGATGGTTACCCAGACTCAGATGATACCTTTCATTAAGTTGTGGTTGTTTATGTTAATCGTATGTTGTTTATGTTAATCGTTCGTTGTTTACGTTAATCGTTCGTTGTTTTTTCAAATGGCTGTTTAATGTATTTCTATTTGATGTTTAATGTATGTTAATTTCGTACTTTATAAAACGTTAAAAGTTTTTGTAAAACATTACAAGTCATATTTAAAAACGTATTGGATGAGAACGTATATAATTTTTAGATGTACGATTGTGCGAATTGGCCAAATGTGCGAATTTTATAAATATTGTTTCTATAAGGCATAAAGTACCATGAGTACGTCTCGCTGTACAAATATAGTTGTTATAAAATATGTGTTTTATAACGTGTCTCCATACATGGTTGTTGTAAATTGAAAATGTATATAATTTTTAGATGTGCGAAAGTGCGAACTGGCCAAATATGCGAATTATGTAATTATTGTTTCTACAAGGCATAAAGTAACATGAGTACGTCTCTTATACAAATATAGTGGTTATAAAAGATGTGTTTTACAACGTGTCCCCATATGTGGATGTTTTAAAGTTAGAACGTATATAATTTTTAGATGTGTGAATGTGCGAATTCGCCAAATGTGCGAATTATATAATTATTGTATCTACAAGGCATAAAGTACCAATGAGTACGTCTCTTATACAAATATAGTGGTTATAAAAGATGTGTTTTACAACGTGTCCCCACGTATGGTTGTTGTAAAGTGAGAACGTATATAATTTTTAGATGTGCGAATGCGCGAATTGGCCAAATGTGCGAATTATATAATTAGGACTCCAGCTATATTTTTTTACCACTCAAAAAGTCAAAGGTAATTTAATTAAAAGTACCACAATAAATATGTGGTAAGTATGAAATTTAATTAAAGGTAACACAATAAATGCCTGGTAGGTATGAAATTTAATTAAAGGTACCACAATAAATGCAAGCTAGATATGAAAATTAAGTTCCAGATGTGCGAATGTGCGAATTGGCCAAATGTGTGAATTATATACTTGTAATATATTGCTTCACATACACAACTGTGTGGTCTTACAACTCTAAATTACTGTATCTAAAATTTGTGTAGCCAAAAAAAAATGAGTGGTAAATTTAGTGTATTTTTGGTTTGTGGAGATTTAACATTTGGTGTATCACTTCTAAAAAATATTACATACGCACAACTTGTTACTGTCGTCAAGAAAAAGTTCAACATCGGCCAAGACTATGATATTGAGCTCTCTTACAATGTTGGAAATATTTGTGTCCAAATAGTTGACGATGATGATATAGCGTTTTTTGTACATCAAGTTTTGAAAGGGAAATCTAGCGTGTTGCATAATGTGTATATTAAGAAGATTAAAAAGGGCTTAAAGGTAAATCCTTCTTCATCCAATACTTTTGCATTCGATCTTAATACCGAACTTTTCGTCAAACAACCCGAAAACGAATTTTTCAAAAATACCGAACCTGTTTTGTCAAACGACCATTTTGATCATGCGTGGAAAAGTAACACATTTAACTATATGCCTCCTCCACCCGAACATCCAACACAACCTATTAAAACGCAAAAAGTAGAGGCCGGGGAAAATTGCAAAAAACTTATAAAAACGGGTGATGAATTTGATAGTAAAGAATTATGCATGTTCGAAATTGGTGAAAAAGCTCTTTTAGAAGGTTTTCAATTTAGACCAAGAAAAACAGATAGGTTTAGGTATGATATAGTTTGTTATAATCACGATTGCGAGTGGAAGATCATTTCATCTAAGGCAGAAGATAGTATGAAATGGGTAATAGGAAAAGTGAATGACATTCACACTTGTGACAGAACACAACTCTATCCCAATCACCGAAACCCAACCTCTAAATTGTTGGGTCATTTGTTGACACCGAAGATGGGAGATCCTAGTAGGATATATAAGCCATATGACATAGTAAAAGACATCAACCTTCAGTACAACATCGACATTTCGTATAAAAAGGCATGGGGAGGAAGAAATATAGCATTGGAGACGTTGTCCGGTTGCCCAAAAATTCTTTTTCACAATTACCGTATTATTGTTATAATTTAAAGTTGAAAAACCCCGGATGGGTAACACATATTGAGACAGATGCTGAAGACCGTTTTGAGATGGTTTTTATAGCCTTTGGTGTTGCGGTAATAATTTATGACTATCTAATTAACTTTTCTAATATATAGTTTATGTTATTCTTGTAAAACTAACACTTTGTTAATGTTCTAGATTCGGGCTTTCTTGGACCATTTGCGACCACTAATAATAATTGATGCAGCTCATCTTAAAGGTACATACCTAGGTATAAATTTGCTCGCCGTTGGAATGGATGGAAATAATCAGATCGTTCCTCTTGCGACCGGTGTATCTCAGGGTGAGACTGGGAGATCGTGGACATGGTTTTTGACCCACTTGAAAGAATGCATCGGCGAAGTTCCAGATTTGGCTATAATATCTGATCGACATCTAGGAATACAACAAGCTTGTCATACGGTTTTTCCGTATTCATTTCATGGTTATTGTTGTAGGCATTTGATGTTGAATTGCAATTTTGGACAAAGCAGAAGGGTTAAGGCTTTATATTGGAAGACTTGCAAATGTTACACAACCGACAAGTTTCAAGAAGCATTCACACGACTTGGACGAAAAAGTCCGGAAGCTTACAACAAACTATTAGAAGCTGGGATTAGTTATTGGTCTAGAGCACATTGCACAGGAAAACGTTACAATTATATGACTTCGAACAGTGCAGAGTCAATAAACAATTTAACAAAAAACGTTCGAAAACATCCTATTTCAATGCTAATGGAATACTACAGAGGGCTTCTACAACAATGGTTTTGTGATAAACGAGAAAAGTACGAAGGTATATATAATTAAATGATTATATATATATCTATGTTATTATTATTAGTATTATTAATATTATTAGCTCTTATTATTATCAAGTTTATAATAATAATTATTATGTCAATGTTTAGGTGCAACTGCGGGTGAGCTTAGTGACTGGGCTAATGCAAAGATTCAGGGCAGAATGTTTAAGAGTGCTAATTCGGCAGTGAATGCCATTCAACATAGAAGGATTTACGAGGTAAATGATCGTAGAAAGAGACATATTGTAAGGCTCAGGGAAAATACATGCACATGTAGAAAATGGGAACTTTCTGGTTTGCCATGTGGTCATGCTATAGCTGTTTGTAGAGTTCAAGGATTAACAAGTTGTAATCATTTGGCGCAAGATTGGTTTTGAACAACCACTCTAAAAGCTACATACCAAGAGTTGGTATATCCAGTTGGAGAAATTCCGAGTTGGGAGCTTCCAACAAACTTGCAGGAAGTAAAGCCACCGAATATGGATAGGCGCCAAGCCGGAAGACCGAGGAACAGAGATCGGATTAGATCTCAAGGTGAGGTACCAACTGAAAATACATGCGGAAGGTGCGGTGTACGTGGTCACAACCGAGGAGTTTGCAATGCACCATTGCCAAAGAAAAAGGTAAATTATAAGTGTGACATTATTATTTTATATTCGATTATTGACAAATGTATTAACTTGATAATTATGTTTGATAAATTGTAGCCTAGGAAATCTACAGGAGGAGGATCGCAAAGCAATCAAAGACGATCAGAAAACCCAACCGAAAGCTCACAAGGATCACGTCCATCAATGTCAGAAGACTAAAAGCATGTTAACTTGGCTGACCCGTAATTGAAGTTAACTCTAGAAAATAATTTGTTTGTTTTAGCATTAAGTTGTCTTAACAACGTAGTTTAAAGTTCGAGACCTCTATTTATGTAGACCTGATAAGGTCAAAGTGGCCCAAAAAAATGTTATGGCACACATCTTGTAATCCATTCGTAATGCAACTAAGTTTTCATAAAACCTATGCCTTGTAACATTCCAACATAATAGATAACATCACGCTAGTGCGAATTGGCCAAATGTCTGTGGAAAACTAGAAGGGGGGATTGAATAGTTTTACGTCTTTTTAATTTTATTATGAAACCTTTGTTTTATACTTTTAAAAGCTTTAGATTTAGTTTGTTATAAAAAATAAAACATAAATCTTATTATTAGTTATATATGTATTCTTTTAAATTGATTGTAAAAGTTTTGGTTTCTTGAATGGATTTTCAATTTGATCTTTATGTGAAGTTGACCTCTAATTATTACTAGCAATTATATAAGCCTATGTGTATGAAAGTAATGACGATGCAAGTAAAGAAATAAATAAGGTATGGAAAGATCTAACCGAGACACGAGAGATTTATAGTGGTTCGGCTACAAGGACACCTTCCTTGCCCTACTCCACTCCCCGAGCACACCTTGCTCGAGAGTTTTCTTCACAACTTCAATAAGCTCCCTTATGGCGGATAAAACCGTACACAACTTTGGCTTACACAGGTTTAACGACACAAAGCTAAATGTCGAGTTCTAATCGTAGCTAGAACCAATCTCACAACTTCACAACACAATTTCTACACAACTTAATCACGACTTCTTCACAACGGCTTCACGACTTCTTCACGACCGCTACACAACCTCTATGATGCGGCTTCACGACGTCAACATTATGTCTTCATGACTTAAGACTTCACGACTTCAACATGACCGCTACACAACCTCTATGCTACGGCTTCACGACTTCAACACTAGGACTTCACGACTAGGACTTCACGGCTTCAACACGACCGCTACACAACTTCTATGCTACGGCTTCACGACTTCAACACTAGGACTTCACGACTAGGACTTCACAACTTTAACACGACCGCTTCACAGCTTCTATGCTACGGCTTCATGACTTCAACACAAGGACTTCATGTCTTCTAAGCTACGGCTTCACAACTTCTACACCACGGCTTCACGACTTCTACATTTTGACCTCACAACTTCTATACCACAACTACTTATACAACATCTTCACTACTTACACACAACACTAATCTACAACACACACCTTACATACAAATGAATGAATGATTTACAAACTTTGTTAAACACACAACTTAAGTAACAAAATGATACTAAGTTGTAATACTTCTAATCTTGATTGATAGAAGTATTCTTCTTTTGCACTTGGATGGTGGAAGCTTGGATCACATGGAAACCAATGCTTAAGATTACATGATCAAAGGTTTTTGTTTAGATATGAAATGAGATCTACAACAGAAAGTTTTAGTGCAAAAGGGTTGAGAAAAAATCTAGGAGAAGGCTTGTATTTATAGGGAAAAATCTGGACAGCTGGAGCCTACTGGAGCGGGGGCGGTCCCCTTAATTATTAAGGGGGCCGCCTAGTAAAATTAAGGGGGCCGCCCCTACTGAACGTTGGCCAATTTTGTCCTTTTGTGGGGAAGGTTTTTCTGAAACATTTTAACTGATTTTGGTTAAAAATTTTAATTCATATTTTTATAAAAGATTAAACATTTTTATTTAATGCCAAAAATGTTTTTCAAAAATATATAAAATGTTTTTGATGTTTTATAAAAAATCTAGTTTTTAAGAAAATGTTCCTTTGATCATATAATGCATTAAGCATTAGTTCATTCATACCTTAAGTGATTTTAGTTGTAGAAGTGAATATTTACAACTAAGTACTTGTTTAATTTATAAGTTTATGTTTTAATGAGTTTACATTTTGTGATCATCAAAACATAGAGATATGAATAAATATTGATAATGTTTTTAGGCATTTATTTATGTCAACAATCTCCCCCTTTTTGATGATTACAAAACCTAAACTCATTAAACCAAAAAGTTTATTTTTGGACAAGTATTTAGTGAGTTTACATTCACTTCTCCCCCTTTTTGTAGAATCAAAAAGGTTAAGCCGACAAAATTCAAACATGAAATTTGTCGGGACGAAAACTCCCCCTTGATGTATACTCCCCCTCGTTTGGGGGCACCAAGGAATCGATATATGGAATACTTGCAAGAAAAATATTAGAAGCACAAGCATATATATAGCAAAAATAAGCATGCATATAAAGACATTTATTAAAAATGTTGTGTATCAATACACAACCATCCAAGATTATATTCAATCCTACATTAGCAAGTAAGTAATGCAATCTACATAATCATTCTAGGAGTACATGATCTTCCATGGGGCTTGCACACAAAATGGTTTGAAAAATTATTTTTGATTAAGCATTGCATATGCTTAATTTGGTGAGAATGAAGGTGGTGGTAGTGTAGTGAGTGAAAATGATGGAGGTTGTGGTGGAGGTTGGTTGTTAAGCATGTGTTCAAGGGATGAAAATATGTAGTGTATCTCATCTCTAAGACCAAAGATGATGGTTTGGTTGTGGATGTGGTGGTATTGGTGATGATGAGAAATGAGCATCAAGAGGTGTTATTGGTGATATGGAAATGACAAGTTGGGTGAATGGAGGTTCTTGAGTAGGAGGTGGAGTTGATGCTCTTGATGGTGGTGATGAAAGGTGTGAGTTGATGTGGTTATTGATGGATGAAAGGGTGTTTTTGATGGTGCATTTGGTGCACTTGGGGATTAACATTGAGGTGGTGGTGATGGAGTTTTGGTGTCTTAGAGATGATTTTGGTGATAGCATGGTGAATGAAAATGGGTGTTTGATGGAGGTGATGGTTGATTTAGGTAAGGTTTGGGCTAGATAAAAGGGGTCGCAAGATGCAAAAGAAAACAGTAAATTTTACTGCCCAGATGGCCGGTCCCCTTAATTGTAGGCCGGCCCCCTTAAAATTAATGGGACCGCCTAGGGAATTAAGGGGGCCGCCCATCTGGTGTTTTCCCAGGCGACCAAATTTGAAAAATTTCCAGAAAAGGGTCATTTTTAGGGTGTTTTTGCAGCAAGCTCCATTTGAATCATGTACATCAAGAATGATTAAATAGTGACATAAACATGTTAATTACGCATGCATACATTTAAAACATATTATGGAATAAGCATGTTATTAATCATCAAGCATGTATATATATCATGATATCAAGTATACAAGCAATAAGCATAACAATCATATATTAAAGACAAGAAATAAGCATAACAATCATATTTTGCTTATAGCATGCAATAAGTAGAAAATTTTAAATTGCCTAAGAGATCTATTGGACTTGCTTGAGACATGAAAACTTGGATTATTTTGGATAGATGATGGTAAAGAGGGGTAAAAAAAATGTTGGATTAATGGGGTTGTAAGTTTGGGTGTATGGATGTTGGAGAGAGTGTTGATAGAGGAATTGGAGGTGGAGAGCTTGGACTTGACCATGTTGAATGAGGGTTTTGATGTTGTTCAAGTGGTGGTGTTGGATTAGATCTAGTGAGAAGATACTCAATCCAAGTGAGACGCTCATTTAAGGCGATGGTTAGATTTTGAAGAAAGATGCAACAAGGACTATTGTTGACATGTTTCTCAATTTGACTCGAGTGATGTGGTGATGATGGTAATGATGGTGAGATGGATGGTGATGATGGTAATGATGGTTTGATTTTGGAGAAAGATGCAACAAGGACAATTGTTGACATGTTTCTCAATTTGACTCAAGTGATGTGGTGATGATGGTAATGATGGTGAGATGGATGGTGATGATGGTAATGATGGTTTGATTTTGGAGAAAGATGCAACAAGGACAATTGTTGACATGTTTCTCAGTTTGACTCAAGTGATGTGGTGATTGTGGAAGGTAAATTTTGGTGAGTGGTTTGTGACAAAATGTGTTTGTGAATTTTGGGAAGTATAGGATAAAATGGGCTAAAAAATAGAAAAGGGGAGCAGCACCTTCGACCATCAGATGGCCGGTCCCCTTAATTAAGGGGCCGGTCCCCTTAAATATTAAGGGGGCCGCCTAATGAATTAAGGGGGCCGCCCATCTGCTGATTTCCAGGTTACTGGAAATGGGTTTTTGGCAGAAAATTTTGAAAGGGTTGTGTTTTTGGGTTTAGTTTCAAGCAAGTCCAACTTCTTTTGAGGCAATTTAGGATTTAATAACTTATGTATGCTAAGCATATTCATTAGACATCATTATCTAGCATGCAAACAACTCATTTAGCATGTAACATATATATGTTAGACAAGAAAACACTACATAGCACCAAGTAATTCATAGTATCATATTTAGGAAGATTAATAAGCTAGTTAAATAATCCTAATGAATATCTATGTGCATGGGAATGTAGAGTTGTGATAGCATGGACTTCTAGACTTGTACCAAGTGAGGTCTTAGTGAATAAATTATGGTTATTTTCAAATTTAGTTCACTTATAAATGTCACATACATAAATATAGATGACAGATATGAGATCACCATGCATGATTTAAAGAAATGTTTTTGGCATTATTCAACAATGTTTGAAAGTGGGTTTTTATGTGTATGTGAAAAATATTTTAATGAAATAGTTTTGGTTTTATTTCAAAATGTTTTTATGAGGAAAGAAAACATATTTTTCCAATCTTTGGTTTTGATAAACACGTAATTATGGACACAAGTTTGGAAGAAAGGTAAGATGGTGAAATATGTAAAATAGAAATGTGTCATAATCTTTTGAAAAATTATTTTTCCAAAATGTGAAGTTTTTGCAAGTTTAAAAATAAGTCCCATTAATTATAGGTTTAAAAAAATAATGGTTTATAAAAGATCTCGTGCTCAAGTCTATTGTCACATGCTACCTCTTTTTACATATCCTATGACATTTACGCATGTATTATGACTAAATACAAAGATACATCATGTCAGAGTAGTTAGAGAAAAACAAAAGCTATTATAATGACAATGCATTCAACTAAACAAATAATTACGAAGGCATGCAGTCAAATCACATAGGAGCAAGTAAACATCTAGAAATTTTATATATGCAGGATGACATACATCTAGGAATGAAAAGCTCTAGTGAAAAGCAAAGTTCATAGCAGTAAACTATCGTTAGGTATATTTAGGAAGAATAATGTATTCAAGTTGGAGAATGAGTATGAGACTATTACTAGTGGTGCTCAATTCAGGCTAAACACGACCATTTTTACGGGTTACACACACCCAACTTCTCACATAGAAGCAATTCAACCGTTAGGTCAAATTGAGTTTCTAGTCAATAGATTCTTCAGTAGTCATTCTCTTTTTAGAAGAAATTAAGTTCCTAAATTTACCTATCGAAGAGTACCAAATATGAAGATTGCTTGGTTCACTAACACTTAGGGGGGCTAACTAAAGGGTTTCTAGTTTATTAAGCCACATAACGAATATAACTAAAGTGTAAAGGCAAAGCAACCTATCAGACTAAGCATATCCTAAGGCATTAATAAGATTATATGCATGGAGTAATTACTTATGAAATTTTAAATAGAGAACTTACCTCACGTCCTAGCTTTTCTTCGTAATGTCTCAGATGATGATCGACGTGTGAATGATAGGTGAGTCGGATGATGATCTTCTCCTTCGTCTGTGTCACTCCATGATTTTGGATTGAGTTCACTTTGGAGTTGATTCATGTAGTCTTCGTCGTTAACTTCATTAACAACATTTGAACTAGTAGCACATGTATCTATTTTATCTAAATGTTTATCTATTAATTTTTCTAAAATAACCAATTCATGTACAAGATCAAAATCCTCATCTTTGGCTTGACATTTTTCTTGATGAATGTTTAAGAGATTTTTCCAAATATCATTTTGAGTTTCAAAATCTGGTTTTGTTTGACTTTCAAAATTTGTTTTTGCTGGTTGAAAATCACCAATCGAAATGACATGCCAAAGATCCAGATCAATTGATTTCACATAATTTTCAAATTTATTTTTCCATTCAAGAAAAGTATAGTTTTCAAATAGTGGTGATGTTTGCAAAAATTCCCCTTCTAAATATTTTTCGGATTCCATAGATCGTTTCAAGTTTTAAAATACAGTATATTTTAAAAATCTTGATTGACGTGGCTCCTGATACCAATTGTGGAAAACTAGAAGGGGGGGTTGAATAGTTTTACGTCTTTTTAATTTTATTATGAAACCTTTGTTTTATACTTTTAAAAACTTTAGATTCTAGTTTGTTATAAAAAATAAAACACAAATCTTATTATTAGTTATATATGTATTCTTTTAAATTGATTGTAAAAGTTTTGGTTTCTTGAATGGATTTTCAATTTGATCTTTATGTGAAGTTGACCTCTAATTAATACTAGCAATTATATAAGCCTATGTGTATGAAAGTAATGACGATGCAAGTAAAGAAATAAATAAGGTATGGAAAGATCTAACCGAGACACGAGAGATTTATAGTGGTTCGGCTACAAGGACACCTTCCTTGCCCTACTCCACTCCCCGAGCACACCTTGCTCGAGAGTTTTCTTCACAACTTCAATAAGCTCCCTTATGGCGGAGAAAACCGTACACAACTTTGGCTTACACAGGTTTAACGACACAAAGCTAAATGTTGAGTTCTAATCGTAGCTAGAACCAATCTCACAACTTCACAACACAACTTCTACACGACTTAATCACGACTTCTTCACGACTTCTTCACAACGGCTTCACGACTTCTTCACGACTTCAACACGACCGCTACACAACCTCTATGATGCGGCTTCACGACTTCAACACTATGTCTTCATGACTTAAGACTTCACGACTTCAACATGACCGCTACACAACCTCTATGCTACGGCTTCACGACTTCAACACTAGGACTTCACGACTAGGACTTCACGGCTTCAACACGACCGCTACACAACTTCTATGCTACGGCTTCACGACTTCAACACTAGGACTTCACGACTAGGACTTCACAACTTTAACGCGACCGCTTCACAGCTTCTATGCTACGGCTTCATGACTTCAACACAAGGACTTCATGTCTTCTAAGCTACGGCTTCACAACTTCTACACCACGGCTTCACGACTTCTACATTTTGACCTCACAACTTCTATACCACAACTACTTATACAACATCTTCACTACTTACACACAACACTAATCTACAACACACACCTTACATACAAATGAATGAATGATTTACAAACTTTGTTAAACACACAACTTAAGTAACAAAATGATACTAAGTTGTAATACTTCTAATCTTGATTGATAGAAGTATTCTTCTTTTGCACTTGGATGGTGGAAGCTTGGATCACTTGGAAACCAATGCTTAAGATTACATGATCAAAGGTTTTTGTTTAGATATGAAATGAGATCTACAACAGAAAGTTTTAGTGCAAAAGGGTTGAGAAAAAATCCAGGAGAAGGCTTGCATTTATAGGGAAAAATCTGGATAGTTGGAGCCTACTGGAGCGGGGCGGTCCCCTTAATTATTAAGGGGGCCGCCTAGTAAAATTAAGGGGGCCGCCCCTACTGAACGTTGGCCAATTTTGTCCTTTTGTGGGGAAGGTTTTTCTGGAACATTTTAACTGATTTTGGTTAAAAATTTGAATTCATATTTTTATAAAAGATTAAACATTTTTATTTAATGCCAAAAATGTTTTTCAAAAATATATAAAATGTTTTTGATGTTTTATAAAAAATCTAGTTTTTAAGAAAATGTTCCTTTGATCATATAATGCATTAAGCATTAGTTCATTCATACCTTAAGTGATTTTAGTTGTAGAAGTGAATATTTACAACTAAGTACTTGTTTAATTTATAAGTTTATGTTTTAATGAGTTTACATTTTGTGATCATCAAAACATAGAGATATGAATAAATATTGATAATGTTTTTAGGCATTTATTTATGTCAACAATGTCGAATACTAGTATAAAGGCAACTACGAAATTAAACTAAAAATGATAACGGGAATCAAAAAACGCGACTGACAGATAAGTTCACAAAGTCAGAATTTAAGTTCATAAACTTCAGGAAAGTGTTAACATACTCCTGCTCAAATAAGTCACAAAGTCAGAATTTAAGTTCAAAACAAATATTTCCTATACATACAAGTCACAACGATGTTCTGCCCGGATAATTATAACTATTCCACTATTGTTTCCTTCATACTAACACATGTCTTCGAATATAGATTATGTATCTATATGATTTAACCATTTTTTTGACCATTATAACTACTCCACCATTGTTTCCTTCATACTAACAATAAGTCACAACTATTAGAACTATTCCACCATTTTTTCGACCATTATAACTATTCCACCATTTCAAGCACAGTTTATCCTGTGCTTGAAATAATAACGGATCAATCCCTCTCGATATGCAAGTGCTGCCTGGGTTGGATTATCGACATCCAAAGGAATTCCATGAGCCAACCTGTGTAACCATCCACTTTTTAAAAGTTATACTCTTTACTTCATTTTATTTCTAACAATGAAATTATCGGTTAAAAAACAAATGAAATTAACTTTCTAACAATCCACTTTTTAAAAGTTATACTCTTTACTTCATTTTATTTCACTGTAGACTGATTTTGTCTTAAACGAACAATGCCCATTTTACTTCATTTTATTTCACTGTCGACTGATTTCGAACAATGCAAATAGCAACAAGAATCATGGTGGATTACTAACCTGTAAAGAAAAATGCAGACAAAGACTCCGCAATCACCAAACACCCCACCCTGCTTTGGAACATTCTGTGCAAGACGAAACTTTATCTTGTAGGTTTTCGGGTCGATTCGTTTCTTGGCAAACACACCTGTCTCCCGTAGAATCAATGGAAGATTGACCTCCAAACAGTTCCTCATTTGCAAATACCAGTCACGACCTTCCTCTTCCCCACGATAAAGACTGTCATAAAATATAAAATTCCCGGATTGTATGTGAAACTGGGCAACCGACCAATGTTTCTTAGGTTCATTTATCGGAATGAACACCTGCAAGGAATAAAAATAAAAAAAAAATTATAAATTCCACAAGACAAAATTTAAGTAGAAGTGTGAAGAAGTAACTGCTAAAAAGATAAATACCCGGTCAACATCAGACCATGCCAATTTGTAAACTTCATCATTAGCATAAAACAGTGGCAATGAACCATGAAGAAGAAGTGTCAAGAAGTAACTGCTAACCAAGGACCAATCTGCAAAAGATGGTCTAAAGTGCCACAAATACATCACCCAAAGCTCAATGTGCTGTAGACATTTAAGAAAAACAAAACATAGCTCAATAATTCCATTAAAAAACACAAAACTAGGTAATATTTACATTATTTAATTACCTCGTCACGGAACCAGCCTTCACGAGTATCGTCCATCCCAACAAAAGAATCCCAGAAAAGATGATCAACAACAATATCATTGCACCAAGGAAACTGGCAACGAGGCTTACAAGAACTTTGTAGATAAGCTTCCAACTCAGGATGAACAAAAACTTTATCAATCCTTTTGGATGGCCGGTTTAGATCCTACACGTTATACAAAAACCCCTATTATAACTTTATACCACTAAGCCCTATTGAATGAATATCTGAACATAAAGTCAATGTTTCTAAGGTTATCAGGGGATTTTGAGCTGCTTTTATGGTCCACAGATTAAGGTTATCAGGGGATTTTGAGTTGCTTTTACACAATTATAGAAATGATTAAAATGTTAAACATAAATGAAGGATATAGGTCATACCTCTTCCCAAGGTTTGAGATCTCTACACTTCTTGAGCTTATAAGGAGATAAGGAAGAGTTTGTTCTTTTGAGTTCATCCACTCTAGGAACTTTAACATTAGTATCTACTTCAGTAAATTCCTGCCTGGGTACTTGTTCATACTGCCTCTTCTTTTGCAAAGGAAGCTTGATGTGAGGGGCTTTCAAAATCTGCTTTCTATTCTTCGCACTTCTTTCCTCTTCCTTTAGGACTCTGGCCCTCTCTTCCCTTTGTGCAGATAAACGTCGAATCTCAGCTTCTTGCTTTTCGGCTGCTACGCGAACTTGGGTAGCTAAATAAACACATTCATTCTGTGTGCATCACACAAAATACAAATACAAACCAACTTATAATTAAATTTAAAAGACAATTTACATGTATTATTAAATGATGTTGTAAAAACCTCTCCAACATCTTCCGCTTCGACATCTTTCTCAATATCCTCATTCTGGACTGCCGACTCAAACAGTTCTAGGAAATTATGATTTAAATTTGTGCAAAACTCATCACCAACATCATTATCCTTATCATCACCGTCGAATTGATCCTGTAAATATATTAGTACAATGTAAGCAATTCAGGTAAATATCTCAACCTCTTGTCATATTCATGTAAAGAAAAATAAAAAATTATAAACGAGAATTACCTTTTCCAGTTCTTTGTGCACTTTCTGATCAACTTTGTGCAATTTGTCCTGCCTATGTCCACCCATCATTTTTCTCTTAATATAATGGGTAATAGAAAAGATCAAGTACATGAATCAGTGACTAAACTCTTAAAATTTTACAGTAAACATTTGAAGTACGCATTACGGGGTGTTTGGTTATAAAATACAAACAAACCTGAATAATGGTTTCAAGTTTGTGGACCCGTGCTCTCAAACTGTTGACCTCTGCAGGTAACATCAACAAACCATTACATATAGCCTGCAGGGTCCTAACACGATCCTGAAGAGTATCACGAGATTGTGGAGTTGGAGCTTCATTGTCCATAGCATGGGCTTTCGCACGAAGTTCTGCTCGTTTACGCAAGTAATCCTCAAAAAGCCCTCCATGGACAACAGGCGCGGGTCTCGGTGCATACCAGTTAAAAAACCTAATCCCTTTGGTGTACCATTCTGAATCAGCCTCAGCTCTCGTAGGATACAGATCATGGTTTGTTTCTTTCGCCTAACAAAAATACAAACAGAAAGTGGGATAACCGTTAACCATAATCAGAGCAAAACTAGTATACCTTTCTATCGTAAATCTTAAAAAAATATATTACAAAATGAACACTTGCCTCAGGAAAAAGCATTCCGAAATACTCCCATTCTTGAAAAGGAACCTTCTTAGACCATGAAAGTGCTCTTGGGATAACATCAACGTCCTTACTCCACCAAAGACAGCTCTGGGTAGAAGACTCTAAAATCCATATCTGAAAAAACAAATTTTATTAAAAAAATATCAAGTAACAAAATAATTCATTAAAAGAATTCGTGTAATAATTCTAACCATGAAACTGAAAACAAATCCAGCCAAAGAATATTCCACATTCCTTCTTGTGCACCTATTTCGAATGGCATCGTACAACTGTCTCCAAATGTGTTCCCCCCAAGGAAAGTCATTCCAGACTTCCAAGTTCTCAACCATTCTAAGATATACATCATCCACCACAGATAACAGGTCACGCCCCATAAATATGACCTGAAGTGATAACAGAAGGCAAACTCGGACAGCGTCTTCATCAGATAGTATTGAAAAAAGCTCTTCATCCTCAATAAAACATAGAATATCAACGGTTTTTAAATTCTCCCCTACCTTCTCAGGAAATACACAGTCACGAAATATGATATCACCACTTCTAAACTTACGAAAACTAGGCAATCCAAATTTAAAACCAGTTATCAGGTGAAATTCACGGCGACCAAAATGAAGTTGATGTCCATTAACAAAATAAAGTAGTGCCAAATCATAGTGGTCATCATCAGATGGAAATTGTTTTTTAAGCATATAATGTATAAGACTCTCCTCGTTCGCAAAGTAATTTAAATCCAACCATGGACCAAAGCATATTGACCGAAACAGTGTACGACGATTTTCAGCTAATCTGTCTTTAATCAATTGAAAGTAATGCAATTTGCTTCGAATGCGGACCTTGGCATCGTATTCCTATATTAATAAACAAAAAGTTATATATAACAAAGACAAGCAAAACCAAACACACATAATAACACTAAAGAAATTAGTATTGTAACAATGAACTATCAAAGTTATCTAAACTACACTAACTTTTCACATATAAGTAACATTAAGTGTCACTGAAAAAGCAAAGCCACCCAGTCCCATTAAGTGTCTACAGTACATTGAGCTCTGGTTTTTTTATCAGATTTTATGAGTTATTTGTTAAACTTAATAAAACAGATGTACATTCAGATGTACATAAACTGCCTAAAACAGATGTGCAACCCGTTGGATTTTTTCTTCCTTTATTGGCTAATGTTTTTTATAATTGATCCATTTCACATAACTTCTAAGTCGATCCTCTAATATGGTAACTGCCTAAAGTTATTGCCTTTTATCATGTTTCGTATTTAGCTATGTTTATGTTTGCAGGAGACCTATTATGTGCCGAAGAGCTGTGAGGGTCGGATCACAATTGACATCACATAAGAGATTTGCAAACGCGTTTATGACATACTGTCAGGTTGTCGATAATGCAAGACTGTATCTAACCAACGCTTTAGAAGGACCACCCAAGGTATATACACACATAAATATGAATATTACATATAACATGCATCTTCAGTCGATTTCCATATAAGTACCATTAGAGCTAATGACACAATCAGTTTAAAAGAACGTCTCATATTTAGAAAAGCAAACCCCCAAAAGAACTTCTTAACAGTTAGGAATGGCACTAGGTCGGGTTTGCAGCAGGGCATGTCATCCCAGTCCCTAAACAGAACAACAAGAAGTCCCAAAACCTGCCGGTCCCCATCGGGGACTAATACTTACATCCCAAAATCTTACGCAAACTAATTTTTAAACCATGTACATACCTACATTTTTAATTGAAATTGTTCTATACAATAACAGGAATAGATACTCCAACATTTCTTTTTGTCCTATAATACTAACAATTGAGTACATATAAGCTAATCCAAACACACCCTAAAATAAGCAAAAATACTACTTCGAGCCATTCAAGTTGGTATGAACAAAATTGGTATGAACACACCCTAAATTAAGCACACAAAACTGGTAACCGATGCATACTACTGAAATTATTACACTCATAAACATATAATGAAACCAATTAAACGAAAAACTTACCATTTGTATGAACAAAATTGAAAAGAATCACGGACAAAGGATTTGATACAGGTTTGAAGATTTTGTGTGTGTAAATCCATAGTTTAGAGTGATAATCTATAAAGAAAATAAAATCAAAATAATTTTGAAAATAAATCTGGACAAAGGATTTGATACAGGTTTGAAGATTTTGTTAGTTCCCAATGTTACTTTTTGAGTACAGTTCGCACATTAGCTGCAATTCGCACACCGTCGTTCGCACATTTGTTTGAAAAAGTCAACTGGGCACGTGGGGGTATTGGTGGGCTGCATTATTGGTTCGGTACCATTTTGTCTGGACACGTGTCAAAGTATTTGTGGATTGGCACGTTTGCACATTCGCACATGACCTTTTTGGGAAAAGGCATTATATTCCTACTACATTTTGAAAAAAGTTTTTTCAAAGTCCCTTTTTGGGAATTAACCCTTTAATTTTCCCTTATTAGTAATTCGGCATGGATGTAGAATCCGCCCTGCTTTACTCGTGGGGCTTCATCGGAGAGTTGTTTTCTTCATTAGCTATAAGATGCCTCCGTTCGGGTGAAGAAAACTCATACACTCGACCATTTCACACTTTCTGGTGGAGTGTAGAAAGAAGAGCATGGAGGAACTTCACGGTTACATTGAGGGGGCCGAAAGACCAAACTAATATCAGTGACCAAAAGTAGCCACTTCATTTATATGACACTAAAAAAATGTGTGTGTGTGCGTGTGGATCAGGGAAACAGGGGCGAACCAAGGGGTTCCCGGGGTGCACGTGAACCCCATGAATTTATACCGTGTAGTGTAAAATTTTGTTGAAAACACCTATTTTTTAAAAATGAACCTGGTCCTAAAAATTTATGTTAAAAATCTTTTTATCTTATGAAACGCACCTTGTGTTGGCAATGGAGGCTAGGCCGCCAGCGGCTTGGGGGAAGGCCGCCGGCGAACACCGCCACCAACCCCCTTGCCGCCAGCGGCTGGTGCTTTGGAAGCTTGGGGAAGCCGACGCGTCTTGGGGAAAGGACAAAACAAAAAAGTGACCGTTGGGGGGAAAAAGGAGCCGTTGGGGGGGGATTCACCTTCTGCAATTGCTGCAACTGGAAATGGGTCGGCTTTCGTTTCGCATGGTAGCAAGATTACATCTTTTGATTGGTCTTTGCAAAGAAAGTCAACTACTTTGACTCAGTTTAATGCTATTGATTCTTTGGTATGTTTGTCGAATAATGTTGTTGCAGCTGGTGCTACTGATTTCTGTGGGTTGCATATTATTGATCTTGAGTTGGGTTTCGTTGAAAAGAGTTTGGAGTGGGAGAATGTGACTAAGTCTGGTTCGACTGTTCAAGGAGTTGGGGTGAGCAATGAGTTTTTGTTTACATATAATTTTTATTATTTATAACATTATATATAAATAATAAATAAATAAAATGAGGGAATCTTCCATAGTCCTTCACTCCCAATACTTTAGGATTTCGAATCTTCTTTTTTTGCCTGCCACATGGCAATTTGTGATTGGTCGGTGGAAATCCTTCCATGATTTCGAATCTTCCATTGCCGGTCCACCACTGCCCTTGGTCACTCCATAAGGTCCACAAGGGACAACCCGTGACTAGCTTTCTGCTTGCCCAAGATTTTGCATAATTTGTTTTGGTAAGTTTTCCAAAGTAACTAGTGTTCTTAACACTACGGGGTTTCACATCATTACAAACGGCAAATTTTTTTGCTAATCCATCCAAGAAGGCGTTTCTAATTACACACTCGGTGCCAAAAAATCATTGTAGGAAAAAAGGTGGTATGTAAACTTTTTTCCTTAATATGAGAAAAACCTCACTTGAGTCACCTTTGTTGACATGGCAAGTAAACTGCGAACTAATAGACCACATCACAAAACCCTCGGATCCACACTATACCAATTGTGACATCCCGCCTACTCATACCCAGGGGCGGAGCCTGGATTTCGCATTGAGGGGGGCCGAGGAGCTTGACTTTCTTATAGAATAGTAATACAAACGAAATCACAATGTAATATAGCCTGGAAAATTATACGAAGAATTATATATCTTTATAAAGAACACGTCTATATCTCAAGGTAACACATGATCAGGTTTTCAAAAAAATATCCTAATAATATGTCGATCAGTTGGTTCATGAACTAATTTGTATGAGTAAAATCTTGTTAAAGACAAATATATATTGAAACTATATGTTCATACAAGCATATGCTACACAAAAAATAAAGGCAACAAAGTAAGAAATTTACATGTGTGTTTTGTAGAGTAGACATCATTTATTTTTTGCCCATGATTCCACCTTAAGCCAAAAACAATACAAACTTTCATTATGCAAAAATTATAATTGTAACATACGAGTAGCTAAATGACAATAAGGATTAATGTTTTTTTTTTTTGTTTTTTTTTTTTTTTTGTTTTTTTTTTTTTTTTTTAACATAATGTTATAAAAATAAACTTTCAATAATTATTAAAGGTGTGAATTATATTGAATGTCATTTTCCTCTTGCAAAAAGCTAAAACACTCTCTTCACCTCCCCCTCAATAGAACTCAATAGTAGTTACCAACTCCACCCACAGTAAACCAGAAAACGTGTTGTGTCTAGTAAGGCTAAGGTACTACTTATTTCTCTAGCATCTCCCTTGTGTGTCAGCTAATGTGTGGATGATTATCCCTATGATACACCACTCTTCTCACCTCCCTCAATAGAACTCAATGTCCTCATATTGAGTGACGTCACACACCCTCACATTCCGACCAAGGGTCTAAAAATGAGAACTAGAAAAAGACTAGTATAACTCATGTGCTAAATAAACTCTTTATATTGATGACTATCTTTATATATTTACCTTTTATATTGCAACATTTGCATAAATTTATTTGACTTTTACCATCAATGTTTTTAATGAACATCAAGAACCTTTTTCTGAACGCTTGAATTTTATAGTTTAATGTTTTACAACCTTTTTCTCATTAATTTGAAATTTAACAATACGGTCGGGAGGGGTTAATTCAAAACCCTCTGGAAAATAAGAACAACCCCTACATTCAACACCCACCCCCCTCTCCCCCCTCTTTACCATTAGCAAGAACTTGTTTCGGTTGCATATCATAGGGAATTCAAACAACTGCGTCAAATACAGTATCGGGAAGTACCACTTGTGGAACCTCAATATCCATTGGTTTATTAGCTAAATGGCAATTAGTGCATACAATACGTCCAATGGCTTCTCGTGGATTTGCATAGCCATGTTGCGCAAAAATGGGATATGCATTTGAAATAGATGTACGAGTTATGATATATATCATGAACAATATGAAAATTGATCGAGTAATCTGTTCCTTTATCCAAGAAAAAGTATTTCCAGTTTGCATGGTCCAACCACTGATCTCGAAAATTTCTACAATAAATTGGAGTAGGTTATTAATGGAGTTTCTTATTCACGATTCTTGTAATAATTTGACTTGATTAATATATATGAATATAGGATGAATCAACTTCCATTTATGCATAACATTCACTACCACATAATGCATAAAAAAATATATCATTTTTCTTATTATGTGATTTTTAAAAATTAGAAATGAGTAGCCCCGCTAAAGTTGGTGTCATTGGTAAAAAAAATTAACCAATATGAGAAAAGAGGGTTTTGATTTTAAAACATTATTTGTGACTATATTTAGTAAATATAAATGTTACACGTAACACTTATCACAATATCGGGTTTATAATTATTTTTTCGTTAAACATTCGCCTCACGATGCACGGGTAGTCACCTAGTTTGTTTAAATCACGAAGAGTTTTTTATTTGATGCCTGTGTACCCCTAAGAGTTTAAAAACTTAGACATCAATATTATTTAACTATGTCTTATCGTTCAACTCATATGTTTAGAAATCAAAAATATAATATCACAAAGAATCCTTAACCTATGAACCTATTTAATTTTATAGTATTTTCAAAGCATTCGTATGTTTATAAAATCAAAATGGTTTATTAGTTGATGAGTTGGCATTTATATGTTTATAAATATTACATGATTAAGTTATTGGCTCAATCCATATGTTGTGGACTTAACGTACATTAGATTTAAAGTTATCTTGTTTATTTCTTAAGCTATGTTTTCTTATAAATTGATATGCAGTGTATGACAATAGCAACACAATCAACTAGCATAATACCCGTGCGTTGCATCGGGGAACTTTTATATCACATAATTTATCATTTACATAACACATGCATAAACTAAAAACTTCATTGTCGAAAAACTTTAAAACACCATTCAAACATTAACATTGCCAACCATCGAACTAACAGATACAGACTTTCCGTCAACTCAATTACTTTCTAAAACAAACAGAGGTTTGATGAATTGTCTTTCAAGATTTTCAAGATGTGTAAAATTATTAGAAACATATTCGTCTTCATGAAAATCAAATGTAGCATCCGCATTATCATAAGAGAGAGGATCAACACTTGAGAGACAAACCTATGAAAAAATAATTAAAGAAGTTCAACTGTTAATGTTACACATAAAAACAGCATAAACCGACAATATCTTATACTAATAACTTACGAACATTATCATTTCCTTCAGGAAATTCCGTATTATACAACTCAACATCAATAATTTTAGATTAGACGGTTTCTTCAGTAGACATGTAACCATCCTGAGGTTAAACAAAAATGGGATATAACAGAAATTAAATGAAACAACCTTACATATTAGAAAATAGCACAATTTTTTTTCAGAACTCACATCGTAGCTTCCAACATCACTTGATTTGAAACTATAGGGAAAATCGTAATCACTATAATAATACACCCTATCAGGTAATATAAGTGTAACCCTTGAATTCATGTTAAATACAAAGAAAGTATGTTGATGTGTAGCAACCAGCATTTTAGGGCAATACTTGTTTATAAAACTTGAAGCTATTTTTGAAAACCGATGATTTTTAGTACTCATTTTGATAATAAAACATATTTATTATTACCTATTATATATTTTCCGAGCTTTTTGGACATCATTTGAATTGAAAATGAGAGATTTTCTCGTGAAACGTGAAAGTACAACACAACGCGAGTCGGCACGAGTCTGAACCTAATAAAACGTGACATAATTGATCTTAGACGTTCAGAACAAACATAGACGTATAAATAATCATTTTTTAACGGAAAAACGATTTTAAAATTTATGGCGCAAGTTAGAAAGTCTCACGGAAAATTTTAACTAGCTTAAATAGGCCCGAGAGTAGTTTTGATGGAAGATTAGTCAAATTACATGAATGGTCCTTGCGTTCTATTTCAAGCCGTGCCCCCTAGCTTTTGAAACTTGACATATTCGGCCCAAGTGGGTGATAAAAACCCTACCCCACCTCATTTGAAACCCTAAACCTATTCTTACTATCTCTCTCTATCCCCCTCACTTGTGCAGCCGCCGACCACCAAGATAACACCACCACCACCATCGTTCACCGCCACCCTCCACGACAAAACACCACCACACCCTTCCCTTAAACATCCTTGTGAACTCGTTTCTGAGGTGCACGCGCGCCCACTCACTACTGCCATGCGCCGCCACCTCCAATCGCCACCTCCCCTTCGTCTTCTTCTTGTTTCTTTCTTGGTAAGCGTGAGATCCCGGTAGAAATGATGGTAAGACCACCGGTTCACGACCCCGTGTGAACCGGTGTGGATAGATCTAGGTTAACGGTTTGGTTCTTGATAAAATCGAATAGGTAACGCTTTTATAAAATAAAAACGATTAAGAAATAGTGGAATCATCGGTTTGTGTCATGATTTTGGTTTGTCTTTGTGTTTGATTTGATGTACCGAGAGGATCAAGAGGTCTCGGCGAGGCTTGTTGATTTCTTTTTGGTTCGTTTGGGTTTTCTCATGGTGTATGACATTGAGCCGAGACCGTAGAGTCTCGGCATGGTAAGTTTTGGCCAACGGTTACTTGTTTGTGTTTGGGGTATTGTGACTCGAGCCGTAGGTTTAGAACCGGCCGACTATTATTGTGGTTGATTGTGACTTGGACTCGATGTTATGATGTTTTGGCCATGTTGTGTGTTAGCCGAGACCCCGTGGTCTCAGTGTGACCTCGATAACCTATAATGGACTTTTGACTAGTAACTTGGACATTATTGGCATGTTTGACTTTTTGACCCGGCGTTATGACCGAGGGATTGATATGGAGACCTGACTCGAAACGGAAATATAACTCGTGACACAATTTAACGTGATAAAAACTAAAAGAAAATAAGTAATAAAGATACTTATTAGTAATAAGAATTTACAAAACTTATTTGTTAATTATTTTGTAAATCACTAAAAGGAGAGTTAAAGTGTAATTATCTAATTTTGGAATGAAAACGGAAAAACACGAGGGTTATTAGACGTTTCGAGGCATGTTTATCCTAGTATACTATGTGGGATCATTTGTTGGATTATTTAGCCGGTTGTTGATTGGTAGTCGGATTATTTGGGATTTTGCAAAACCGAACTTGGGAAATATATTCTAACTTGGAATATTATTGGACTTTAGACATTATGGACCCTTGGGCACGAAACGACTATAGTACATTAGACTCATGATGAATTTAATGTATTCGATCCGCAATGAATAAACAATGGAAATAATGTCTAACGAACAATAATATTTATAACATTTTTTGTCTAAACTTATTTGGAAATTAATAAAGTCGTTCAACTTGGAAACGTCCTATAAACGGACGAGTCATGGCGAATTTCTATTTTAACATATACAAGTATGTTTTATGAAATTAAATATGGTTATGGGAAAACATCGACGACTACCATCCCTTTTGTCTATTTGATGTGTTTGTTATTTGTTATTCGTCATCTCTTCTTGACTTCTCGTCTTATTTTTCGTGGCGATTATGTTTTCCGTTCTTCCTTTTGACATGTGTACTCTTGAGTCTGAGTCTTCCTACCGTTATACAAATGATGATACCAAAATCTAATAAAAGGATAAAACAAGATTAATATGGAAATGGATTTGGTTTATTTATGAGAATGGGAATAGTTAAATTTTGGAAACTTTTACGTCTTTAGTTATCTTTTGGGATATATGTTAAGACGAGTCTTTATATTATTAGGTCGTGCTGAGTCCGTTGTACCGTGACGTTCTAGTTTCTGTTGTGTTGTGCTATTGTTTGGTTTATTGTACTGTTCTACACCCTGATATTGTGATATTGCGTTGCTGTGACTAAGGTGAGTTCTCGTAGCCCCACTTTTTAATATGTTTTACCTTGGGGTGTAAATGGTACTCAATACTTTTCAAATGTTTTTACGCTGTGAACTACTGTTTTACATGATTTTGGACATATATGTGCGATGATGCGATTATTTTTGGAGTATGCTCGTGTAATAATAAATAATTATATGGCTAGACATATGTGAGCCTATGGGGTCACACACTTATACACAGAGACACCATTTAATATATCGTATCTAACGTATTTACGTTATATTTAACCTTCGTAACTCGGGATCAATAACGGGCTACTAATAACTAAGCTAGTACTTAGTTTATTGGATTGGACCAACAAATGGGCAAGCCCATTTAGGGCCTCCATATGACCGACCATGGTGGGAAACAAGAGGGATAAAGAGCAAGGTGTTAAGTGTAACATTATTTCTTATAACATCCCATTGATTTGGTCAATTAGTGTTATCAATTATAATAACAACTTACCAAATGTCTCTCCTCCTCCCTCTCCCCAAAAACCACGATATTAAGCACTCTTATATTAGGGTTTGTGGTTTTTGATCCCATCTAACCTTATTCTAGTGTAGTTCAAGGCTAGATCGCGTGTTATAAGGTCAAGACTAGCATCAACTGGTGTTCCGTGACGTGTAGTGTGTTTCACACATAAGGGAAGATCAACCTTATTGATATTTTGTTTCTTACATCCAATCGTGGCGTTGGTGTTGGTGGTGAAACCCGAATCACGCTTCAAAGGTATATAATTGTGATATTTATTATATTAATTTGTGATTTATCATATGGCTATATGGATCCGTTAATAGGTGATCTTCCACTGCAATTATTTATTTATAATAAGTTATTTTATCT
The DNA here is from genome assembly GCA_021014915.2 of Artemisia tridentata subsp. tridentata. Classification (NCBI taxonomy): domain Eukaryota; kingdom Viridiplantae; phylum Streptophyta; class Magnoliopsida; order Asterales; family Asteraceae; genus Artemisia; species Artemisia tridentata. The sequence continues at coordinate 171,194,529 of CP139508.1, read as the reverse complement.
ATCATCACCTATAGTGGTATCATGAGCCATCATATGTGCCATATGATTATCGAGTATGCGTAAAAATGGCTAAATCGGGTGTTTTTTGATATTTTTAAAACCATCTTTAAAACAGCCCCTAGGGCTCTTATTTTTTATATACCAACAACCCATGAGGGTTCTTATGATCTGTGATTTTTGATCTCATAGCCATTTGTTTCGCATATTTTAATTGGTATACTTGTCCGGTACGTGTAAAATGGCCTAAAATGCACTATTTTGATTGATTTATGAAACGATTTCAAATAAGCCCCTATGGCTTAATTTTCTGTGGTAAAATGATAATTAGAAGGTCCTAATATAAGTGGGTTTTTAACCTAAGGCAATTTGACACGAGTACCTATCGGGGTTTTAATTCTTGTTAATTATTTTTCTCGTTTCGTTGGCTAATTCTTTAAATTCTTGTTGTTAATTTTGTTTCCATGGAAAATACATGCATGTTTGTCCATGGAATTAGCCAACACCTTGTTATGTTCATAATTTTATTGTATCATTATGTGTGATATGAAAAGCCGATGAAAACCTAGACCACGTGTGACATGTTTGTTGTGAATTGTCGTTAATTTCTTGTTTTAGGGTTTTTGCCATTGTTTCGGCATTCTTGTATGTTATTTAATTTGGTTTTTGCCATTGTTTGGGCACTTTACAGTAGATATATAGTAGATTAGATGTATTTTACTTTCTATATGATGTAATCGATGCTTGGAATGGAATGGCAAAAGAATTAAAGACATCTAGACGGACATGAACTGCTGGAACATGCTGCTGTATTTTGGCCATTCCCCGTGATTGGTAAGGTATTATGTTCTAAAATTTGATATGTAGGTACACGAGACATGGGCCTACAACTTTTATTTTTGGACCGAGAAGAGATGAGCACTCCTACTATGCGTTTTGGGCCTCCGAACATAGATATTATGGGCTGGCAGATTCATCACTTCATGTGCATTATGGGGTTCTACTTGCTCTTGATTGTCTTAGAGCAAGTGGGAGCCCTCCGTGTGGTTGTGTAGGCTTGTCCCTAGATGACTCTTGGTTCTCGTGATGGCTCACGAGACCAAGCATAGGTTTTTTCATCGGTTGAGGCTTTGCATATTGCGGTTGTGTGTTTGTTGATATGCTTTGATTATATGTAAATTGCAAAATGTTTTCTAAAAACATGAAAAGAAACACAAACCATTTTTAAACTAAGTCTTATGATTTAGTTTAACTAAGTTTTTGAAACATAAAATCATTGTTTTATGAATAACTCTTAAACTCGTTATGTATGTTATTCTTGTTATGTATTGTCCAAACTTTATTATCCACATAAGATTAATATTAGTCTTGAAAATGGAAAACTCGACACACATAAATTAAAACAATGATTTGACTTAAGTTAAGAAAAAAATTTAACTTGTGCTACGAAGAATGAATGCATGCTTCTTTCGTACACATTTGTTGATTCGCATCAAAATATTTTACCCGTCACAAATTTAAGTCATGCCGTCCAATAACACTTGCAATTACTTTTTGGCTATGCGTGGGACCTAGGTTGAATTGTAACCCAAATTATTTTTGAATTAAAAAGAAATATTTTATTTTGAAAAATATGTTTGAAAATCCCAAAACAGCTCCTAACATCCCTAAATAAACCTTCCCCACTAAAGACAAACGAAGGAGCGCCCACGGTTCCTTTAAATAGGGACGGCTCCACTAAATTTAGTGGAGCCGTCGGGTATTTAGTGGAGCCGTGGGTCTGTAACGGTCAGATTTTCCCTTGCCTATAAATAGTGGACCATTCCACACTTCCAACTTGATTTTTCCAGTCCCTTTTCTCTGGTCTAATCCCTCCTCACTTAGATGACTTTCTTTGATCATTTGGAGAGTCTTAGTTTGTTTAAGAGTGATCCAATCATCCACTCAAGTGATCCTCTTCATTCCTCTTGATTAGCAAGAGAAGAACACAAAGTATCCAAGTAGATACAAAGTGTTGTCATCCCTCTTGATTAGCAAGAGAAGAACACAAAGTATCCAAGTAGATACAAAGTGTTGTCATCCCTCTTCATGCGCAAGAGAAGAACTCAAGGTATCCAAGAAGATACAAGAGTTGGAGTTGTTAGGTCTTGTAACATTTGTTACACTCTTGATTGTATCATAGCATACATCAAGATTATTTTTCTTTTGTGAGAGAGTAAGTCAAGATCATTGTGATCTTAAGAGATAGTGAAGATCTCTTGAAGCCATTGGGCTTGTGTGATTGATCATGTGGATCAAGGGTAGATCGTGGTAGATTGGTGCTAGCTAAGATTAGCACTCGACATCTAGCTTAGTGTCGGAAATAAGATAAGCGATGTGTAAGGTGTAGATCGGGTAGATCGTGGTAGATTGGTGCTAGCTAAGATTAGCACTCGACATCTAGCTTAGTGTCGGAAAACAAGTTAAGCGACGTGTACGGTTTTCTCCGCCTGAAGGGAGTTTGTTGATTAGTGAAGTAACTCTCGAGTTGGGTACTCGGGGAGTGGAGTAGGGCGAAGAGGAGCTTCGTGACCGAACCACTATAAATCACCGTGTCCGGTTTGCGCCTTCTTACTTATCTCTATACTTTCATTTCATTCTTTAACGCTTTATATTTGCATTGCGTTTTTGCTTGTGTGGCTAGTTGCTTATGTTATGTTGGTTATCTATGTGTTGTGGTTTGATTGTGCACATGTTGTAGTTTACTATATTCATCTCTAGATGTTAAATGACCATAGTTAACAATTTTCATATTACGTCACACTTGATCGGGTGTTTGATACAAAAGTTTCAAGATTTTAAATGGAAACGTATTCACCCCCCCCCCCTCTACGGTTTCCACAATTGGTACCAGAGCCACGTCGCTCAAATTTTTAAAACAAATGGTTTTCAAAATTGAGTACGATCCATGTATCAAATTACCTATGAAGGTGATAAAATATGAAAAGTATTTACTTGTTTAATACTTACAAGTTTTGTTGTTAAGTATACTTTGTCATACTAGCTTGAAGGTTTTCTTAAACCACTAAAAGAATAAAGTCTTAAGTGTCTGGTCATGTTCTCCGTCGCGTCGCCGCACTAAAACTGTAAACTGAATCAGAAAAGAGAACACGGTACCACTAAATATAGGACGGTACAATTATATTTAACGGTACCGTAGGTTATTTAATGGTACCGTGCCTCTGTCTGTCAGTTTTCAGTATTGAGTCATTTCTAGAAATTCTTATAAAATCAACCATAAGTTCATAGAAGTCGTGTCACTCATCATTTTAAACGAAGTTGATTCTACTTTCATTTTAGAAATACTTTTATGAATTAGTTCTAAATGAAAGTATGTCAAAGTCCTTGATTTTCAACTAAAGGTCTTCTGGTCATGAAGTTTGCGTAAATTTTTGGTCAAACTGAAAAAGGGCGATTCAACCTTTAAACCTTGACATGTTTTCAAAGTGCTCAGCAAAAATCTTTGAAATGGGGAGGAAATAAATTCATTGTCAAATAAAATCAAGCTTAGTATACATTGTTATACATAATACACAAAATGACGATAAGTATTTTTGTGTGATAAGCTAAACTGCTATTTGCTTATTATAGTTTTTCGGTTTATGCATTTATAAGGCTCATGCTAAATCACTTGCACTCTATTAAGTAATTAGTTTGCATTGCATATAGGCATCAACCATTTGTCTTGCATTTGTTGCAAGCTTTTAAAATGGTTTAGTAACCTTCTTAGGAATAGAAACTAAGTTGGTAGATCATGTGTGTCGAAAGATATTGTCTTACGCAATTATTTTTCCAAAGGTTTAAGTGTAAAAAGTATATCACCTTAAAATACTTAACACTTTCATAAAATCCGTAACATGATCTTTAAAACATTACATCATTTTGTCTTGTTGACCATGGGTTGTCTAAACAAAATAATAGGTAATTTTAATACATCAGTACTTAAGTAAAGGAAAATGTATTAAACTTGCATTGATCTAACACACATACAAAATGTTTTAAACATTTAGTATTTTACGTATGTTGTATAAAAATAGTTAAGATAATTATTTTTATACCAATGAGGTGTCGAAAAACTAAGAATATTATACTTAATAATATAAATAGTTTTTCTCAAATAAAAATAAATGACAATATCAAAGTAGTAACTTAATATGTCATTAACCTCACACATACAACTAGTGTTAGAATAAATGAAACACACTCCTTAAATTTTTTTTATTTTTTTAAGGAGTGATTGTGAGGGTCAAGAAAGATCTCGAGTACATATCAATTCATTATTCAAATTATGATTGATATCATTATCGAATCTAATTGACAAGTTTTTGAGTGTGGACATGAAATTGGAGTCATTATTTGTCTAGCTTCAAGATAACATCAAATTATGATGAAAAGTATTATCTTGAATCTACATACTCAATCACATTCGATTGTTGTGAAAATAATGACGTTCTATCAAGACGAAAATAATATGCATCGGATCATAACTCACACTTGTGTTGAAGATGCCATATTGAGTCTTCGTGTCCAATGGTTGTGTTCCAAACTTTAAACTAATATGTTTAAAAGATGCATAAAATACACAACTAAGTAGGATTGACAACTTGGATGTTTCATCCAAAATATACAAGTAATTTACATTGCAATGCAATTAGTAAATGTGTCAATTCCGAAAAACCAAACACGAGCAAACAAACAACATATGTAAACTTTGCTCATGAACGACTCAACACTCAAAGTCACATGTCTAGTAAAAGTGTCACACATAATATGTTATTAACTATTATGTAAGTCTTCAATCTTTGAGAATTTCACATGTATTTCTCTTATCAAAAGATTGATAAAGGATAACTTATATCCTATGCGTCTTATTTTCTTTGTAACATGAATGGTTATGTTACAAGAGAATACATTGCATCCTGTTAACAAATGTAGGATATTAGAATCGAATAATAACCTAATACGACATGTGTCATTGCATAAACAAGTAAAATTGGTCATACACAAAAATACTTGTTTCACAAAGCATTCGTAAGAGTGATAAGTTTCCTCTTAGAAAAGCATACTTGTTGAAATAAACAGTATGTCTCATTTCAAATAAAATACTCACAAGATCTATTGAGGTAAGTAACCTTTACTAGATTCTCCCTCAAGATATGCAAAGGAGCATTCTTGAAACACACACGATGTAGTAGATTCTACATTGTATCACATTAGAGTGTCTCTTGGTTCTAGGAAACCAAATCATGTTAAAATAACATGTAACAACTCAACAAACAAAGATGTTGTCCAAGAGATCATAAAATACACCATCTCCATCAAATAACCTCTAAATCTCAAACACGAAATTAAAACATTTTGCTTGCCTTTGTTAGGAGTTGTGTAAGACATGTCATTCTCTTAATCGACCTTCAAAGTATGGTTAGTTGAGTCATATTAGGTCATGTATTAGCGAAATAAGCTAATATCATCTTTGCTACACTTCAAAAGGCAAATATAGGAACTTGAAATTTTCTAACATGAGAATGACTACTGGAGAACCTATCGCACTAGAAATTCAATTTGACCTAACGGTTGAATTGCTTCCAGGAGAGAAGTTGGGTTTGTGGTATAACCCGTAAAAATGGTCGTGTTTAGCCTTAATTGAGCACCACTAGTGATAGTCTCATACTCATTCTCTAACTTGAAAAACTTTCATTCCTAAATTTGACTAGAGATAGTTTACATCGGTGAACTTTATCTCCCATTAGGATGTCATCTTGAACAAGTAGTAATTAGGATCTGCCTTAGCAAACCTAGATTGCTTGCATCCCACATACGTGTTTTAAAATGATAACATGTTCTCGTAAGATATGGTTAAATGTCTTCATGATCTTAAATGCTAAATGATTATCATGTTTTACATGATGCTTGCATTTATTTCTTATGTGCATTTTACATGATTTACTTGTAAAGTTTGCACCAACACTATGTCCTTTTGACACATTAGGAATTAGGTATGCCCATCACTATGAACCCTTAGAAGTCATAGAGCCATACACTAGTGTCAAAACCCATAAGTCAAAGTAGTCGCGAAGTTACCCTAATTCCCCAGTAATCACTTCGCCTTCTTCCAAGTAATACACCCTTTTGTCATGGGAAGGTTAGGAACAAACCTAGTAGAACTCGGAGTAGGGTTGACAACTTAAATATTTCATCCGAAATATTCAAGTAAGTTTAACTTGCGATCGCAATTGTTAAATGTCATATCCGAAACATCATACTCAAGCCTTTTAACAACATAAGTTAAAACGCTCATCCAAAAGCTAAAAGCTAACATCAACCCTCGGATAACAAATGTAAAACCCAAAATTTATGAACACGTAAAATACCCAGAATACCCTTCAACCTCAAATTCATAAAAGACGTTTAATGCATTTGAGATATATCATTTCGAATATAACCTAAACAATTTAATCGTTATTAAATTGAGCGAATAAAAGTAATACGATAATAAAACCTATGATAAAACGATCGATACAAAATTATATATATCATCACACGCCAAATAATACCTTAACCGAAATTTCATTATTTGTACAATTGTGTGACACAATTTTAAATGTATTAACCTTAAAATGATCCCAAGCCAAATCCCACAAATGTGCAAGTTACCATTTTGAATAAAATACATCACATATTTGTCTTAACAACCAAATCAAGCCCATACCTTCTGTCAATCACATTCCACCAATTTTGGTGACTTCCCTATTTTGAAAGCCCATCACATGGTTTATTTTAAAACAAAGATTCATGCACATCATTTTTAAAACACACAAAGTTCTCCAAACTCAAACCTAAAAACCCTACAACCTTTTGGTCGGCTACTGTTTTCTTTTTTTTTCTCTCCTTCCTTACTTTTCGATACAAATAATCAAAACAAAAGGGCTCCTTGGTGGCTGCTACTTGGTTCTTTTCCTGTACGATTCAAAAGGGCGAGCAAGGGCGTGGTTTTGGCTTGGACTCGGCAAGGTCTTGGCTGTTGTGTTGTAGCAGATTGAAGGTGTGGTCTCGTGGTTCCTTGGTTCTTTTGCTCTTTCCGTGATCACGCTACGAGGGTATTGTATCAATCTCGTTTCATTCCTTTTTGTTTGATCTCTTTAAAAATGTATAAAAGGCCTCATGAGACTATATAAGTAAGTTAAATATACAGCATATATCTGATGAAATTGTCGCATGAAATCTGGAAATATATTCACATAAAATAACAAACTGAAAGCCTAACATGTGAACCATTGTGTCTTGTTTATCGGCCATATTGTGCGCATGAATATGATCCCTATATTACACGACCTAAAGGCTATGTAAACTAACCCCATTCGAACCAAAAATAAAGAGAATCACATGCTTGTTTTTGTTATTATTTTTCGAAACACCATCAGTGGCTAGGAGGGTGTCGAGTAGCGTGTAGGTGCATAATGTTATGTGGTGAGTATAGTGTCGTGTGGCTGTGTTATGGGTCGCTATGTGGACTGTTTTAGGCAGGAAACAAGAGTGGGTTTAAGTGTGTAGTTTGGTGTGTAAAAGGGCTATAAAATGGTCGAGTTTGTGGGAGTTCCATGTAAAAGTTTGGGAGTCTTGTGTGTGCCGTGTGGTGATGAGTGTGGGTCGAACAAGGGGTGGTTCGAGTTACGTTTTGGGGTGTCAATAGGGCTGTTTTGTGTGCGTTAATCTTCGTTATATATTGCATACGGGTAAGCTTAAATTGCATGCATGGTTGTTTTTTATTTATTTGCAATGTCAGATGATGGCATGGTCTTTTTCCTTCCTTCTGTGTCCTTCGAATTGTCATAATCACAATAGGATAACAGGTGCAAAGTGTGTGACAATTGGTTTTGGTAGGCATAGTACAAGATAATATAAAAGACTAAATTATCATCTATTTTCATATTCCACCCTACACTTTACAAGTTAGACACATTAAACCCCATACCTACTTACAGGTTCATTATAAATCCTAACTCATGTATAGTAACTAATTAATCTTAACAAGATGACAACATTAACAATAAATGAAAAATTTTGCTAAAACGGGAAATTACTAAAGATAGAAAGTTACTAAAAATGGAAAGCATACTAAAATTCTTATGAACTTAAAGTAATTTATGGTATTTAATTCGTATAGGTTCCGTGAAGCGGGAGTGATCTATCTTGTGACCCTTTTCTTTTCCTGTTTGCTTGCTTTGAATAAGGTACAGATATTCTACCCTTTTTCAGTAAGGGTGTTTCCTTTCTCATGACTCATCGATTCTGATTCATTTTAAGAATTCCCTAAGCCATTGCTATGTTCCCCTACACTTTGGTTCGTTTGTTTGATCCACTTTGACTTTGATGTTCGATATGACACATTTGATTTGAGCCCCTATAATGATCCATTTGATATTCGTTCGCACCTTGTGATATTAGTGTTCGAAACACTTGATACTTCGAGGGTTCATTTGAATTTGGTAACTAGATGTGAAAACCTTTTTAAATTATAACATGGAAAAGTTTTGAGGAAAACTTATATTGTAATGATGTTTTTGAAATATGCGATACCACTTTTATTTGGGATCTTACTAAACTTTTATGAAAATTACTTTTAAAGACTACTTTTGTGAAAACAGTTAATAAAGATCATTTTTATGAAAACCATTTGATAAAGATTTCTTTAAATGAACCATTTGATTATGAACCTTTGATCCGTCCATTTTGACTCAGTTGACTTTGATATTGGATATGAACCCTTGCCATGAACCTTTGATATTTGGACTTTGACTACTATTCGATGACTTTGACTATTTGAACCTTTGCTATGATTTGGACCTTTGACCTTTGACCTTTCAGTTTGATACCCGAGCCAAAATTTGTTTCCTAGCCATGAAGGTAACATGGCCATGTCATTGATGCACCAATGGCATGACTCTAGTGTGTATTTGAGTGATGTTACACACCGTCCCCATTTGCTACTACATGCGCGCTTTATTATTTATATTGGCCAGGATTATTTGTTTGGGGGGCGTATGGATGCATCCTAGATTTGTTTTGTTTCGAGGGATATATCATGAATTGATTTGATTTGATTTGGTGACTGATGATGGGTGCAATCCACGTCTTTCACAAGTTCGGGAGTTAGCTACTCCATTTGAAGAATGAGGACACCCCTCATATTATCTGATTATCTGAGAGGTCTCCCCTCTATATGATTTTGAGGATATGGTTACTATATTGATTTGTTCGGGCTCGTGGTGGATTACTGACCTTCCAGCTTCCCTTTCCCTACTTTGTACCTTTGTCTATGCCTCATATTATTCCATTGCTATACTATATTTGTTCGTTTGCTTTTGCTTTCATTTTCGTTCATTATATATCTGTTCACTGGGCTTTTTAAGCTCAGCCGCATTTCTTTTCTTGCGGCAGGTTTTAGTTGGAAGATGGGTATGAGTGAAGAGACCTTTGGACTTAGAAGACTTGATAGTTATTTTGGCCTAGAGATGATTAGAGGTTATTATATTGTTAGTATTTGTATTCGCATTTGTAACCTTGTAATTTCAGTATTTCATTTGTAACCTTTTTCGGGTTAAGATCTGATATGAAACCATTAGTGTGACATCTTTACCCTTGTCGGGTTGGGGTGTTACAACAAAGGACTCACAAGTTACTATTTAAGTGATTAGTAGTTCCTTTCATCCTCGTGTGATTATACACGTCTTAATATCCCAAACCCTGCTGCGAATCAGCACCATAGGCTTAGCTTTACGTCTTTCAAAACCCCATGAAACACTCGTGTGCGAAGCACATCAAAATCCGTAAATCTACCAAACCTCTCAACCGAGAATCCCCTAACCATCTTCGTCTAGGTCTAGGAATGATGGAACATTTTCCATAAATCTTATGACTATTTAAATATTTCACTGGAAATATTAAAGTCATCCCTCGTACCCCTCTTATGACTATTTAAATATTTCACTGGAAATATTAAGTCATCTTTCACATTGCTCTAATGACTACCTATGTATTTCCTCGGAAATATAAAAGTCATCTCTTCTCGTCCAGTACCGTTCAAAGAATTTATTAGGTATAAATTCTTTCCTCGCGTCGAAGAGTCTCACTAAATCAGCGAGATTTATTCATGAAATCATCTTAAATTCCAATGACAACTTAAATATTTCATCCGAAATATTTAAAGTATATTTAATTTGCGAAATGCAATTAAATGTCATTTCTCGCTCTCGATCAACGTTCACCTAATCCCGTTGGATTCATTCATAAAAGAATTTATTCGGTATAAATTCTTTTAATCTAAGGTCCAGAAAAATCACAACATATGTGAAATTTCTTTGTCAGAAATCTAATTCTGGGTCAAAACTGACCTCAGCAGGTTACGGTACCCTTAAATAGGGGACAGTACCGCTAAATTTAACGGTACCGTCGGACCGTTGTCTGCTGAGACAGTTTATTCTCACTGTTTCAAAAACACTATCGAAACCCACTCGATGTAGTCTTGAACCAGAACCGTATCCTATCAGAACAGATTGTATCTATCTTCTGATTCCTAAGCCCTCTTCCCTTTCACTTCCGCATGGTACTAAACACTACCAATGCTTCTGCATCCCACTCATCTTCCACACACTTCAAACGAAGAACCATTAGGATACGTTGAGATAACCCTCCTTCATTAACATAGATAACCCTATAACCTTATCACCTACCTCACAACCTTGAAGATTTTATCTTCTTAACCCTTAGGATATCTCCAAGTAATCTCATGCCTCATCATATAAATATTCTATGAATATTCAAAATGATTGAGAAGAGCTACGTGACTTCAAAGGTGAAGTTTATCGTATGCTATCCACCACTTGTCATGACGTTACTAAGCTCATCGCTTCCGTCAACGTTTGTTTTCCTCTTTATCTTTTGCATCTTGTCCGGATGGTCATAGATTAAGGGGGAGCGAAAACACACTCATATAGCCTTTCACCAAACACTCTCAAGAACACATTAATGTGGTTCTTATTCCCTAGGAAACTTCCCTTTAGCTGCCCAGAACTAGGCTGCACAGGAAAATTCGTGACTTCCAGGTCACAGTACCGTTAAATAGGCCATGGTACCGTGTGGTATTTAGTGGTACCGTGCCTATGTTTGATGAATTTTCACTGTTCTCTCCTGATCCTTACATCCCTAACCTCAAACCTGCAAAATTTTGCAAACTCACACACACCCTAAGATTTCCTCACTACGCCATAGGACACCATCACCAACTTTAGTTTGAATCCCACAACCCTTGCCTATATAAGGCCTCACTACTGCAAGCTTATCTTGCATCTCATTTTCAAACCTCATATTAACATCTTTCATCATCACACTTAACCCTTATAGCTACACTTCACTCTTGACAGTGATAGTTAGTCTAAGAACCCTAACCCATAGATCATCACACTCAAACCTTACAACCTTCAACTCATCGATCATCACACTCAAACCTTACAACCTTCAACCCTTATATCAATCCCACTCAAACCTTTTAGCTACGCTTCACTCTTGACAGTGATAGTTAGTCTAAGAACCTTCAACCCATAGATCATCACACTCAAACCTTATAACCTTCAACTCATCACACTCAAACCTTACAACTACCCCTCACTTTTGGTAAGTGATAGTTAGTTCAACAACCTTCAATCCTCACAAATACATGAAACCCTTCATGCACCAAATTATCTCTAACACACAACTAGGATCATCCAACCTAGAAACCTAGAACTTCGTTACCTTAACCCCGTTAGAGATATCCACCAACAATCCTGTTAGGATCACATGCACCTCTCCTTTTTCCTTTTGAAATATATCATGCATCTCATTGTCAGTGTAAACGATATATTAACCTAAACCATCCTTTCCCACCTTTCCTCAAAGGGCAAAACCAACATCTCCAACCACATCATCATCACCCTCCACTTTTAGGATTCCTACACCCTTACCTCCTCCAAGTCCACCACAACCTTTAGCTATCACACTAACCCTATCACCATCAAACCTATTTGGACTTGGCACCAACACATCATCCTTATCACTATCACCATCACCATCACCACAACCACTAATGGGTCATCCCATTATTTATCCCCTACAACCACATAACCCAAGTTGTCCTTGTTGTCACCACAACCAACACTCTCCCACCTTATGGAATCATTTAGGTATAACCTCTATCGAGTCTACTTTATGGCACGACTTGTCATAATAGTAATCATTTAGAGTATGTCTTATCAACAAACTATCCTTAACATCAATCATCTTAGGTAGATGATTATGTTGTTCAAAAGGTTTGTTAGAACTTTCCTCTCAATGACAACTTGGAATAAGTCATTTAGTGCGTCAGTCCATGAACGAATCTCGTTCTTGATTAGTGTGATTGAGTGAACAATTACACCTTAGGTTTTCGGTCGGGTTGTGACACTTACGTGTTAACATAGTTTAACTCATGCATGTCTTGCTATGTGTATTCTATCCCTATAATGTTGCTCCTATACTGTTATATATTATCCTGCACGAAGCTAACCCTTGATGTAGGAAAAGCCTTTGTAAGAATTTGATCCATGGATCCGCTAGATACTAAGGTAAATAAACAAGGGGATTAAGTCACCATAGGGGAGCATTGAGCTAGGGGGAGCTCGGGAGTATTTGAATACATAGCATGAAGTCGTCTTCACAAGTGTTGATAGAAGGCTTCACTAGGATGATGCAAGCTCGCCTTTCTGGGGAGAAAGGATAGTAGTGCAATAAGGGGGAGTAGGGAGTAAATTCAAGGGAGCGCTCGAGAAAACTACCATTTTGATTTGACAAAAGGGGGAGAAGGGGAGTGTAAACAGGTAACTTTTACATTTTACTATGTGTTACGGTTTACATATTTGTCATCATCAAAAAGGGGGAGATTGTTAGTGCAAATATTACAATATTTAAACTAAACGGTTTCTTCGGTTTTAATAATGACAAACATGTAACTTGTAATACATAACGTAAAATGTGCAAGTTACTTGTAAACAAAAAACATCAATGCATACTTACATCAACACCTCCCGACATCTCAAGTATGCTTCAACGAAGTCGTAGATTTCCATCCTGACATAAATCACTCAAGGTATGGACAAACAAATCTACTACTTGACAAATGATCAAAGGATTTTATTTTTCTAAACTTCACATTTTTAATGTGACAAAACATTTTTTCAAAAATATATTTCACAAATTATTTTTGAATTAAAAAGAAATGTCTTATTTTGAAAAATATGTTTGAAAATCCCAACAGTCAAATTTCCCCCCAAAACAGCTCCTAACATCCCCAAATAAACCTTCCCCACTAAAGACAAACGAAGGAGCGTCCACGGTTCCTTTAAATAGGGGCGGCTCCACTAAATTTAGTGGAGCCGTCGGGTATTTAGTGGAGCCGTGGGTCGGTAACGGTCAGATTTTCCCTTGCCTATAAATAGTAGACCATTCCACATTTCCAACTTGATTTTTCCAGTCCTTTTTCTCTGGTCTAATCCCTCCTCACTTAGATGACTTTTTTTGATCATTTGGAGAGTCTTAGTTTGTTTAAGAGTGATCCAATCATCCACTCAAGTGATCCTCTTCATTCCTCTTGATTAGCAAGAGAAGAACACAAAGTATCCAAGTAGATACAAAGTGTTGTCATCCCTCTTGATTAGCAAGAGAAGAACACAAAGTATCCAAGTAGATGCAAAGTGTTGTCATCCCTCTTCATGTGCAAGAGAAGAACTCAAGGTATCCAAGAAGATACAAGAGTTGGAGTTGTTAGGTCTTGTAACATTTGTTACACTCTTGATTGTATCATAGCATACATCAATATTATTTTTCTTTTGTGAGAGAGTGAGTCAAGATCATTGTGATCTTAAGAGATAGTGAAGATCTCTTGAAGCCATTGGGCTTGTGTGATTGATCATGTGGATCAAGGGTAGATCGTGGTAGATTGGTGCTAGCTAAGATTAGCACTCGACATCTAGCTTAGTGTCGGAAATAGGATAAGCGACGTGTAAGGTGTAGATCGTGGTAGATTGGTGCTAGCTAAGATTAGCACTCGGCATCTAGCTTAGTGTCGGAAAACAAGTTAAGCGACGTGTACGGTTTTCTCCGCCTGAAAGGAGTTTGTTGATTAGTGAAGTAACTCTCGAGTTGGGTACTCGGGGAGTGGAGTAGGGTTAAGAGGAGCTTCGTGACCGAACCACTATAAATCACCGTGTCCGGTTTGCGCCTTCTTACTTATCTCTTTACTTTCATTTCATTCTTTAACGCTTTATATTTGCATTGCGTTTTTGCTTGTGTGGCTAGTTGCTTATGTTATGTTGGTTATCTATGTGTCGTGGTTTGATTGTGTATATGTTGTAGTTTACTATATTCATCTCTAGATGTTAAATGACCATAGTTAACATTTTTCATATTACGTCACACTTGATCGGGTGTTTGATACAAAAGTTTCAAGATTTTAAATGGAAACGTATTCACCCCCCCCCCCCTCTACGGTTTCCACACAGCCAATTCCGGTTTTATTTCATTGCTGAAACAGATATTGGTTGGCGTCAAATTATTGTGGGACAATCATCGAGCGTTGCCGGTGAGGAACATGCGTTTAAAGGTGTCAAATTATTGGTTGGTTGTTGTTCATTTAATTGCTAAATCAAAAATACACTCCATTCTTGACGTGGTACCTTTTTTTCTTGAAAAAGTAGAATTTGCCAAACACCAAAACAACTGATAAGCATATATCAGGGCACAATTTTATATTGATAAAGTGCCATTTTACATGCTCGGTGAATGAAAAAAAGTGGAACGGAAAGAAAACAATGAAAGCACAGCAGCTATCATGCCTAAACTAGCTAGACGGATTGACATATATTTCTTAATATTGCACATGCATTCGTTGTCAGGATCAGGAAGCTGCAAAATTTATAAGAGTTAGCTATACTTGAATGACATACTAACGATTATCCATTATAAATATCAGTGAATTTTCTCACATTCAACGACCTTCGGTACATAGTTATATTCAATGGATGTTTTACTGATTCTGAGATCTACAAATAGTAGAAATATCATCTGTTTATATTTCGTAGGGTCTTTTTTTTTCCTTCTTATTATCATTATTTAGTTATACAATCCAGGTAGAGGAGTATGCTTTCAGTTCAAGGATATAGACGATTAACAATTTTGACAAGACACGGACAGAGCATATGTGTTATGCACATGACTACAAGAGGTTCTTTGTCGAAATAAGTGTACTATGTAGGACATCAAATTGGTAAGATTAAAGGCAGGCGTCCGCAGTTTCAAATGCATTAGTAAATATTTAGTTGACAACTTTTATTCATGTTTCAACCAGGCAATATTCAACATTCACTAATGTACTGGGTCGAAATTTACATGTGTGGGTCGATATTTCTTACATGTATTAGGTGAAATTTATATGACCAAAAACAACTCTTTTATATTTATAATTAACCTTTCATACCGGGAATCAGCCGAAGATGAACGATTTCATTTTTAACACTACAGGATTATTTTCATTTGTTATTAACACTACAGGATTATTTCACCCTCAGTGTATAGTTGTGTTGGGCCTTTTTAATCTAAAACCCCTCAGGTTTAGCAACATTATAAATAAGACCCTTAAAAAATATAATATATATAAACTCATGACTATTAACATATCAACATATACATCCTTAACAACTTAACAAATTTATATAATTCTAATTATATAAAGAAACTCATTCTAAATTAAAAAAAAAACCTTGCACTTTAACCGACCATAGGTTAAACTCGGATATGAAAAATAACTGATAAAAAAAATTAATTTTCTTTATAAATCTAAAAAATAGCCCCGCCGCAACGCGGCAGGGGCGTTTTTTCCTCGTTCTATTTATTCCTTAAGATATGCTTTCTTATAAATAAGTATGCAATGTATAAAAATAAAACATCAACTCAACACCTATTACTGTATAAAACACAAGTTTGACTTCTAAATTTAGCAAAAATAATTCTCAAAAATATTTAAAAAAAAATACACGAGTCACCTTAATCTAAAAATAGCAACCCAATATATCTCGGTTTCTATTTTCAAAAAACAAGTGCAAATCAGCTATCCAAAAGACTCGATCAAATTTTATTTTCTAACTATTGTCATCCTTTACAGAGAAGGAACCAACAAACACCTAATTATGAAAACTGATTAATGATGGTGGATAATCGACCATGTATACTATCTCTTTTATTAACCCTAATTATTAAACAATCGCTCCTTTTGAAAACTGATTCATGGTGGTAGAATGATCGACTAAATATCCTAAGATCTCTTATATCGAGCTTATAAGGTAATTTTATTTTTTTGATCTTCTTATAATGTTGTGATTGGATAGTTTCATTTAGGGTGTGTTTGTTTCATTAAGATGTTTTTGGTGTGAATCTGACTACCACATCTTACTGTTAAGATGTAGTTATAAAGTCTGAATCTGAATAAAATAATGTTGTTTGTTTTTTAATAATTGTCTTTTTTTTTAAATATATATTAAACCATATCAATGCAATGAATAAATAGCTTGTACAAACATAAAACAAATTTTTTTTATAAATTTAATACAATAATAAATCATTAAATAAGATGAATTAAGAGTGTTAAGAGACAATAAAAGTGTATCACCACATCTTATTTGGTAAGGCTGACTAAAAGGAAAAAAAAAAAAAAACAAATAACCTTTGCTTCTTGCCTTGTGTGACTGGTGAGTGATAAGAGGCAGTAAGAGTTTTTTTTAGAAAAACAAACACACCCTTGGCAATTTGTTTATTATTAAGGTACAAATAAGCAATTTCAGTCTTTTAATCGGAAATGAAATGAATATATTTGTTTTATATGTTTCAAAAATGTTTATATTGTTATTAGTATGTGATGATTTTACTTTCAAGTTCGAAACTAATGGAAAAATTCCTTTTAAAATAAAGTACGATATACATATGAGATAATAGGTCGCCAATTGTTCGTTGAAATGCTTAAGAGGAATTATATGTGTAAATTGAGATTTTTTCGCAAGTGAAACTTATAGTTAAATTTATGAATTGCGGAGGGAACTGACCAACTATTGCAGTCATTTAAGCTCGGATTAATAAGTGAGAATCAAGATGGTATTTTTGATAACATCAAATAAGAACATGTTTTTAGTATCAATATCTCACGATTATTGCTCGTTTTTATAGCATTTTTATGATATTTGGTATTGATTTGCTATAAATTTACATTTTAGTACGAATCTAGCGCAATGGAGCAATTGTCGCGAAAAAGAGCGGAAAAGAAGCCAAAATGAGAAGATTCTGCATGAGTTGCATACGCCGTATAGAAATCCTATTTACGCGCTGTATAAAACCGTAGAGTTTATTGTTGTCGTCAACCAAACAACGAGGATCAGTGGTGAACAAAACGAAGATTTTATGACACGTTGTCAAGATACGTATTATAAATATGAAGGAAAGTTTGTGTTCACGGAAAAGCTAGAAGTTTTTTGAAAGAAAAAAGTAAATGGTTGTATCCTGATACCCCTAACACAAGAAGAGCCCGACCACGTCCACTCGGAGAAGAGCCCGAGCTATTTAGAGACGATGTTATCCGATGTCCACCCGACAAAGAACGAAGGTCGAAAAGTTAACGATTTTTAAACTCATCTGTCAATTCTTCATAAGGCATTTTTTAGGAAATGTTGCAATAACAACTAGCGTTAGACCATAAGGCGAAGATGAGAGAAATAAGAAACGTGGCTAGGGAGAGGATACAATTAATCAACGTTCAAATAAGAAATGAGGACATGAAAATGCTTGCAACAAGCGTTGAGGGCTTCGGGGGTCACATAACTTTGATTGATAAGGAAGCTTGTTTCTTGTCAAGTTATAAGATCTGAGTTATAGAAAAGCTTATGTAACATTTATTACTTGAAACTGAAGTTTGTGCTCTAAGTATACACTTTTAGGTTATCTTTAATTAATTGTTTACTCTAAAAGTGATGTAACAATATCTATAAGTGGATATAACAATATCTCATCGAATTTACTATACTATTCTTACTTGAAAGTATTGATGTAAAATTTTGGGTAGAAGGCAAAAAAAAAAAGTAACTAGCTTGACATTTTTTATTTTGTTGTGTAATTATTTTTTATTTTTCCTGTTGTATCTATCATACTTTTGAATTACATCTATTATATGTATCTTGTAATCATTTTACTCTTCTTTGTTAATGAGTGTGTTGACAAATAAAATGAAAATATGATTACAAGATATACACCATAGACGGAATTTAAAATTATAATGTATAATTGCGAAAAAAAAAAAAAAAAAAAAAAAAATGTAAAATTGCTACATACAGTAACAACTAAAAAAATGACAAATTGGTTACATTTTCATGACGTTTGACTTAATTTTTTTTTAAATGCATTGTAATTTTACAAAAATAATAAAATAAAAAATAACCACAATATTATTTGTCGACAAATATTTTGAGACCAAAAAAGATTACTTAATCAAGTGGAGTATCCGAAAGAGAAAGTGCGACGGTAAGTGAGTGGTTTCCTTCAGGTAGTTTGACTTGCCAAACAGGCAAACACTGTCAACATATAGTACTCGTAAAACTTATAGAAATATGCTAACGTGGCGCCCTTAAAACAACAACAAGAAGTTTAATAAGTCCAAAAAACCAACACAAACACTTATGTGTGGCATGACGTCACATCATAAGTCTAAAAAACCAACACATGTCGTCATCATAAAGCCACGTGCAGACATAAAAAACCAAGACACTGAAAAGAAAACTTCAAATCCGTGTGTGAACAGCGTCTAGCTGGCGTCCACGTAGCACACAACTCGTATAAATAGTTTGACCACCCTCACTTTTGTTCAAAACACAAAATTTCATAAACAAGAAAACATCATGGATATCAATGATGAGTTGATCTAGTGGTAAGAACTTGGCTTGGTAACCTTTAGGTCCCAAGTTCAAACCCCACTAGTGTCAACTTTGAGATACTAGGAAGTCCCTCTATGAGGGCTTGGCTTGGGTATACTCAGGTCAAGTCTGAGGGGGCAGAGTTTACTCCTATTAATCGTCTTGCCTTCGGGCGGATTAGTAGGGGGTTTTCCCCCCATCGGGTATTTGGTTAAAGCTTTCCACTTCGAGGGAGCTCTCTAGCGCGGGCCCAGTTAAGACAATGTAAGCTAGACCTTCCGTTGTCGAATTGCGACACGAAGTTTTATAAAGAAATTCACCTTTCAAAAAAAAAAAGAAAGAAAACATCATGGATAATAGATTGACCAACAAATTTAACGAGCAAGCAAGTACAAGTTTTCATCAGCAGCCGCCGCCGCCTCCCTGGAGGCGGCTTACTGGCGGCGAAGAAGCTGCGGTCATGGTTGCGACTCTAAGAAACGTTATAAGTGGAAGCACGAATTCTTTGTCAATTTTTCCAGATCCTAATCTTCAAACATGTCGTGTTTGTGGGATTAGTGGGTGTCTAGGTTGTAATTTCTTTACGCATGATAGTAACCATAACAACGTTAGTGTTGGACCTGGAGTTGGAGTTGCAGTTCAAACTGGAGCTGGAGTTGGAGCTGAAGCTTGAGCTGGTGGTTCGATAAAGAAAAAGAAGAAAAACTATAGAGGAGTAAGACAACGACCATGGGGCAAATGGGCCGCTGAGATTCGGGACCCACGTAAAGCAGCTCGAGTATGGCTAGGCACATTTGAGATAGCGGAAGCTACAGCTCGAGCTTATGACAGAGCTGCCATAGAATTCAGGGGAGCTAGAGCAAAGCTCAACTTTCCATCAACTGATTACACGACTACCCAAGTGTCATCGCACGAAAACGATCAGCCTTGAGTGCAAGTGTCATCTAAAAGAAAGCACGAAACGAGTAACGAGAAGAGACCAAGTTTAGAAAAAGATATTTTGAGGGATGATAGTAGAGGTGGCCAAAACCCGGTTTTTGCAAAAACCGGTTCCGGTTCCCGGTCAAAGTCAACGAACCGGTTCCGGTTCCAAACCAGTTCGGTTTTTTTCGGATCCGGAGTCTAAAAAACCAGGACCGGTATAATCGGTTCCTGTTCGGTTCCAAAACCGGTCGAACTGGTTCCAAAAAACCGGTCGTCCAAATTGTTAACAGTGAGCATGTAAAATATGCTACATACAATGAGGTTCCACCTCTTGTCCCAAAAGTTTTGTACCGATGTAGCATGGTGAGGCTCATCAAACTATGGCTCAAGTTCGACCCCAACCATGGCTCGTGCTATATAAGCTGTCACGGCTAGCAACAACGCAAGCATGAAAAATAGAAAATATGCATGTAGACACGTGGTAACAAACGGATGAAGATTGTCTTTGTTGTTTCTTATGAGATTGTTTTTCGTTGTTTCTTATGATCTTGATGGGTAGGCAAGCAGTAAGTATAAAGTGACATAGAGGGACATTAGAATGTGAAGATAAAGGCCCTACACCATAGGAAAAAATGATAAGGTTGAAGCTTCCAAGCCATGACATAAAGAAAGTGGTTGGACCACAAAGGAACATAGTGTTGAGATTGAAGGGAAGATATACAAAGAGACATATGACTCGAAATAAAGCCAAAACTCTTGTTGTGCAAGCAGTAAGTATAAAGTGACATAGAATGTGAAGATAAAGGCCCTACAATGTCTCGAAATATGCAGGTTACCGTTGGAACCGGTTCCAACGGCTAAAATGTGGAACCGGTTAGGAACAACCGGTTTTTGGAAGAACCGAACCGGTTCTTGGAAGAACCGGTTTCGGTTTTGGGTTTTTTTCGGTTTCGGTTTCGGAATCGGTTTGGATGGTGTTGGGTCATGAAAAACCCAAGAATACGTAAAACATGATTTGGACACAAATTAACTAAGTGTTTAAATTAAACCGAGAACAATTCAAGTCACTGAGAGAACAGCCTCTCAGTGAGTCATCTTCAAGATGCTTAAGACGAATTCAAGAAGAAGGATTCACTTCTCAGGAAGGCGGTACTCCCTGAGTCGGACTTAAGCCAAAGAAGAAGATGATGGTTCAGTGAGTGTTGGACAAGAACTCACTGAACCCCAGTCTCCTCAACCAACAAAGTGATTGAAGGACTGAGGAACCAACGCCTGAAGAAAAGGCGGGAACAATAGGGAAAAGATCTGAGAAGATAATAGTGTAAGCCCAACACTCTTCTCTTGTCAGATCCAACCTTCCCTATTGTGGCTAAAAGTCATGGAGTGTCAGCCAACAACTCCCAAAGTCTTATTAGCCCTTTCCTATTGGTTCTTGGAAATGACAATTACTATTTGTAATTGTCAGACACGCAACCTCAACAACTTGTATTATATTTAATCACTTATACTTAGATTACTTGTGTATAAATAGATCAGATGGGAGAGAAGTTAAAGTGTGCTTTGTATATTTAAAGTCTTGAACTTTTGCAAAGGAACTTCTCTCCTACAAAGAGTATACAACTCACTGAGATAGCTCAGTGGGTATATTGTTACCACTCAAGCAAAACTTGAGTTTCGATAGGAGACACCCCATACCCTTGTCTATTCAATCCCAAGTGTTTGTTCCGCAAAACACTTGGGTATAGATTCTTGGAATTATTTCTAATAAGAATTTAAACGTTGAAAAATATTGTTGTTTTTACACTCACGTTTTATAACTGTTAGAATTAATCCTAAACATTGTATTAGTCATAACACGAAATAGATTAACTTTATAGTTAACTCTAATAGTGTAAAAGGACCAACAAGTGGTATCAGAGCCTCTGGTTTATAAAATCTTTTAAACTAACCAAGAGTGCTCTAGGTTTTTAAAACCAAGATCCTACTATGGCTGATATCAATGTACCCCAGCTAGTCGACAAAAAGGGTGGCAGCTACTCAGCTGTTGCACCCAGACTTGAAGCTGGGAAATTTAGCAAATGGAAGAAGCGTATGATTTGCTATCTTACTGGTATGGAACCCTACTACATCACCTGTATCAAGGATGGCCCATTTGTCCCAAAGACTGCCACAGGGCTAAAAAAGCCTGAGGCCCAATGGACCATTGATGAGAGGAGGGTGGTCAATCAAGACCAAGGCCTGAAAAGCATCCTTATATCATGTCTTCCTGACGATGTAATGGAATCAGTCATCAACTGTCTAACAGCCAAGCAAACTTGGGATGACTTGGTAAACAGCTTTGAGGGTCCCTCAGATACCAAGGAAAATAGGGTCATGGACCTTAAACTTGAGTATAATACTTTCAGGGCAAAAGACTCTGAAAGTCTCTCACAGACCTACACCAGATACAAGACTTTGATAAATGAATTATCAAATGATGGTGTTGTACTGACCAAACATGAGACAAATGTTGGCTTTGTCAACAGTCTCCCTGAGAAGTGGCTCAACTTCTCACAAGGCCTGAGGAATGCTAACCACATTCAGACCCTTGAGCTCCCTGAAATTTATGGGAAGTTTGTCTATGAAGACAACTTGATCTCAAGGAGATACCCTGACTTAAAAGCTTTTGAGTCCAAAAAGGCCTTAACCTCCACACCCATATCAACTGCTTTCTATTCTAATGGTGTTGTGCAGGATATTCAAGAGGATTCTGAAGAAGAAATTGATGAAAGGACTGATGAGGAATACCTGAATGACCTAAACTTGGAATTCCAAGAAAGGGCACTCCTTGCTAGTTCAAAACGTTTCATCAAAAGAAATCAGTCCAACTTTACAAAATCAAAAGCAAATGAGACCACTGAATGCTTTAAATGTGGTAAAAAGGGTCATTTTGCTAGGGACTGTTATTCTAAAACTATCTCAGAACCCTCTTACAAATTTTCAGGAACTAGCAAGTTTCAACCTAAAATGTTTCAGTCCACCCAACAATTCCAAAACAAGGGTCAAAAGGATTTTGAAACAAAATATAGGAATATCAAAGCTAAACTTGCACTTCTTGAAACTAACCCCATATTGTCTCAGGCTTCTCAAACATCTAAACCTATTCAGACAAAGAACAAGGTTTTAATAGCTGAAGCATATGATTGGGATGATGAAGAGGTTTCCTCAGATGAGGAAATAAGAGTTAGTGCACTGATGGCACTTTCAGAAGAGGATCAGGTGGCTGTGGGAAAAGGCCATGCTAGAAATGGAGAGTGGGTCAACATCACCATGAAGAAGGTAAATACTTTACTCTCTATGGATGATGATTCTGATTGGCAGTCTTACATGAATTATATTTGTGTTGATTTAAAGTTTGTTGAAGAACAAAGGCTTAACTTGCTTTCAAAATATAACAATATTGTGTCAGAATTGAACAAATATAGAGATGAACTGCTTGTACTTAAGCAAGCCAAACTAGAAACAATAACTCTACAAATTCAGAACACTGAGATTTTGAAACAAAACCAAGTCCTTCAAACTGAACTTAACAAAGAAAAGGCTATCATTCAAAGCTGGACCAAGAAGAACCCTAAGGTTTTTGACACTGTGGGATTAATCTCTCAGAAAACCATTGGTATTGACCCTCTTATGGTTGATCCTACTGTGTGTCAAAATGAAATAAACTTTGTTCCAGCTGGCATATCTTTTGAGCAAGAATTACTTCCCAAGTCAAATGACTGGATTGTCAGGGACAACCCAGTCAGTAAGTTACCAAACTTTGAGACTGGAAAGATCTTGCTTCCTGAAAGTCAGGCTTTGAAAAATATGCTTGGACTCACTGAAAAACTCAGTAAGCTTGAACTCACTGAACCACTCACTGAGTCCTTGGATGAGTCTGAATCAGAATCATACCCTCCACTTCCTCCACTGAATACCCTTCAGGGTGCTACACCTAACTTAGGCCTCCCACTTATGGTCTTCTCACCACACTCTCCAAAGGAGAGATCAGGAAGGGGAACAACCATCCTGAAGAGAGCAAACCTTAATGTCTCAGTAAATACTGATGACTCATCAACTTCAGTCCCTTCTGAAGTATCAACCCAAAGCCCTGACTCAAAATTTGATCAGTTGGCTGAAATGGTCAGGAAGCTAGGAGAGAAGATTGCATCTTCTGAGAAATCTTCTCAATCCAAGAAGGAACAAAAACCAACTTCCTCAAAGACCAAACCCAAACCCATAAAACCCCTGAAAAGATGTGAGCTATGCAACTATACAAATCATCTCACTGATGATTGCTATAGAGTCCTTTATTGCATGATTTGCAAAAAGGAAGATCACAGGACCTCTGATCATAAACAATGCTCAGTCATGTCAAACTTTTCAGGACTTAAAGCTCAGTGCCTGAACTACCCTTCTGATTCTAAGCAGAAACAGAAGCAAAAGGCCAAGCCTTTTCCACCCTACCCTTTGTGTGGATTCAATGACCACCACCCTGAGGATTGTCAATATGACAAACATTGTGAATCTAGTGGAAGTTCCACTCAGAAATCCTCAGGAAAAGAGAAGGTCATTCAGTCAAGAAGAGGAATGAAACAATCCTCTCAGACTACTGAGGCTACCCCTACAACCAAATGCAAAACATGTGGTAGCTCAGTCCACTCAACCTCTGACCATGAATCAATTAATACTTTCATAAAGACCTACAATACCAAACCCTCCATGAAATGGAGTCCTAGAAAGAACTGACCTAGTTTACTATTTGTGCAGAAGCATGCCAGGGATCCTGTTTGGCATCTAGATAGTGGATGTTCAAGGAGCATGACTGGTGTTAAGGAGTGTCTGCACAAATATGTGGAAGAACCAGGACCCAAAGTGATATTTGCTGATAATTCATCATGTCTCACTGAAGGTTATGGTTCAGTAAACTGCAATGGTATTGTCTTTACTAGAATAGCATATGTAAATGGTCTTAAGTATAATCTGATCAGTTTCAGTCAACTATGTGATGCAAAATACATAGTTCAATTTGATGATAAGCAAGGAACCATCTTCAATGCAAATAAGGAAATTGTCCTCATTGCACCAAGAAGACAAGATGTTTATGTATTAGACATGTCCAGTCTAACTCAGGATGGAACTTGTCTCTTTGCTAAAGCCACTGATACACTCAACTGGCTTTGGCATAAGAGACTTACCCACCTGAACTTTAAGAACATTAACAATCTTGTAAAACAAAACAAAGTCCTTGGCTTACCATCTCTTGTGTTTTCTAAGGATAAACCATGCTCAGCTTGTGAAAAAGGTAAACATCACAGAGCATCCTTTAAAACCAAAACCAACTTTTCCATCAGGAACTGCCTACATCTTCTCCATATGGATCTATTTGGACCTGTCAGTCCAAGGTCTATTAACCATGAGAAGTATACTCTGGTCATAGTGGATGAATACTCTAGATACACCTGGGTATTCTTCCTAATAAAAAAGAGTCAGGCAGCTGAAACAATCATGTCCTTTGTCTGGAACATTGAAAATCAAAATGACATTAAGGTCAAACAAATTAGAACTGACAATGGGACTGAGTTCAAAAATAATGAACTTGAATGTTTCTGTGATGAGAAAGGTATTTCCCAAAACTTTTCCTCTCCATACACACCTGAACAAAATGGTGTTGCTGAAAGGAAAAACAGAACACTCATTGAAGCTGCTAGGACAATGCTATGTGGATCAGTCCTTTCCAACCATTTTTGGACTGATGCAGTCAAAACTGCCTGTTATACACAAAACAGATCCATTATTGTCAAGAGACATGGGAAAACCCCATATGAGTTATTCAAAGGGAGAATCCCTGACATCAGCTACTTTCATGTCTTTGGGTGTCCTGTGTTTATTCATAATCACAAGGATCACCTAGGGAAATTTGATGCTAAAGTTGATGATGGATACTTCCTGGGATACTCACTTGTCTCAAAAGCCTTCAAAGTGTTCAACACAAGGAGACAGCAGACTGAGGAAACATTTCATGTTACCTTTGATGAGAGCACTGATGCTATCAGGTTCTCAACTGCCTCAGTAGAAGAGATAGGAATTGATAATTCTTCAAGATATCCTCCTGATGAATATCTGTCTGAAAACAATTCTTCTACTCAGTATCAAGATGATGCTAATCTCTCCTATTACATAATCCCTCACAACCTGCCTAACCCAACCGTCACTGAGTTTGTTGAGGCACATACACACACTGATGTTATCAATCAGCCTGTTCAAAATACTCAAGATGCAAACAATCTCAGTGATCTGATAGACACTCAAGATCCAAACAATGATCAAGTGTCTACTCCAGAACCAACCCCTCTACCCAATCAGGCCTCCACAAGTTCAAATCATTATCCAGGACCTCAAGAAAGTTGGACTAGGTCTCAGGACATTGAACTTGTCAATATTATTGGAGAGCCTACTGAAGGCATGCTCACCAGGAGCATGGCTGCTAGTCTAAGAGCAGCCTCATCCAATGAATGCCTATTTGTAGACTTCATCTCCACAATTGAACCCAAAAGTGTTAAAGAAGCACTTAAACATCCAAGTTGGGTTCAGGCCATGCATGATGAACTGGAACAATTTGACAGAAACAAGGTAATGACCTTGGTCAAATGTCCTGAGAATGTCTCAGTCATTGGCATGAAGTGGGTATTCAAAAACAAAAACTGATGAAAATGGCATAGTCATTAAAAACAAAGCCAGACTTGTAGCCAAAGGCTATAATCAACAGGAAGGCATTGACTATGAGGAAACATTTGCACCAGTAGCAAGGATGGAAGCCATCAGGATCTTCCTTGCTTTTGCTACATACATGAACTTCAGGGTGTACCAAATGGATGTTAAAAGTGCATTCTTAAATGGTTCACTGAAAGAAGAAGTTTATGTTGAGCAACCTCCTGGATTTGAAAGCCATGAGTCTCCTGATCATGTCTATAAGCTTAACAAATCCCTTTATGGACTAAAGCAAGCTCCCAGGGCATGGTATGAGACTCTCTCAGCCTTCTTAATCCAAAACAAATTTGTCAGAGGCAAGATAGACAACACATTGTTTATCTATAAAACAAATAATGATGTCATACTAGTACAAGTGTATGTTAATGACATCATCTTTGGCTCAACAAGTTTCAAACTTTGCAAACAATTTGAAAAACTAATGGCAAAGAAGTTTGAAATGAGCATGATGGGAGAACTGACGTACTTTCTTGGTCTTCAGATCAAGCAGACTGATAGAGGAACCACTATCAGTCAAGAGAAGTATGTAAAGAATCTACTGAAGAAGTATGATCTCAGTGACTGTGCCTCAGTCAAAACTCCCATGGTTCCCCCAAACAACCTTGGTCCTAATCTAACTGGTAAACCAGTAAATCAAACTCTCTTTAGAGGAATGATAGGATCACTGATGTATCTTCTTGCATCAAGGCCTGATATCCAATTCTCAGTATGTCTATGTGCCAGATATCAATCTGACCCAAGAGAATCTCATGTCACTGCTGTGAAAAGGATATTCAGGTACCTAAAGGGCACTCCTAACCTTGGATTATACTATCCAAAGTGCTCAGGACTTGATCTCAAAGGATACTCAGACTCTGACTATGCTGGATGCAACATGGACAGAAAAAGCACCTCAGGCTCTTGCCAAATACTTGGTGGGAAATTAGTCTGTTGGAGTGCCAAGAAGCAACAATCAGTTGCCTTGTCCTCAGCTGAGGCTGAATATGTTGCAGCAGCTAGTTGTTGTGCAAATGTACTCTGGATGAAAAGTCAACTCAGTGACTATGGAATTCAGTACAAGATGGTACCCATCTTTTGTGATAACACAAGTGCAATTGCAATCTCAAACAACCCTGTTCTTCATCAGAGAACAAAACACATTGATATCAGATATCACTTCATCAGGGACCATGTCATGAATGGTGACATTGAATTACACTTCATTCCTACTGAATATCAGTTGGCTGATATCTTCACCAAACCTTTGGATGAACCAACTTTCACAAGACTGAAAGCTGAATTAGGAATGTTGGATATAGAGAATCAGTCCACTGATTGATTCCTACCAACTGAAGTGTAAATTCTTAAAATCTCAGGTCCCTGACTCAATGTGTTCGTCAGTGAATTAATTCACTGAATCATCAACCTCAGGAACTAAACCCAAGTTCCTGAAATCTTTAGGGTTCATGAACTAAACCCAAGTTCATGAATCCTTTTTGCTCAGGAATTTTTTTTCATATTCCTGAATCATCAGTGACTAGTCCCAAGTCCCTGAAATACAATCACTGAATGAAAAGTCATTCAGGGCCCTGAAAAGAGACATTAAATACTGACTTAAATGCTCTAAGTATCTAGTTAGTAAATGTCTGAGGTTGGTAACTGAACTCATATTTAATTCAAGAATATTTGTTCTTTTTGCCTTTCTGGCATACACCTAATGGGCCCCCACTTCCCAACTTGGCATTCAATGCCCTCTCTCACACAAAACACTGTGTGATGATGGAAACTCTGCAACTTCTCCTTTTGCAGAAACTGCTCAACTGTTCACTCTGCCAATTGAGAAAAAAAAAGGAAAAGTGGAGTGGTGGCATTTAATGCGGATCTCAAACATTTTATTCAAAATAACTTCCAAAAATTATATTTTGATTAAATAAGATCACTCAAATGCCAAAAATACCCCCATCTCCACTATCCTATAAATACCCATCCAAAAGAATACACACACACGTTTTTAGAAATTTATAAGCAAACTCTGCCCTTTTTATTTCTCAAACAAATTGTGTGTGTGTTCTTAGCATTAAGAAATATCCGACCATTTTCCGACCTAAACCCGATCATAAAATGGCTTCCTCTAATGCTATTACCACTGCCCCAAATGTGAGCTTCACAATGGAGGGCGTGGACCTGACCAAAAACAATGTGGTTGGAAATTTCCATTACCCGCAGCAATATGCGGGTTACAAGGATGTAGTTAAGTATTTACAAAACTGCTTCCTTGCCACAGCTTTTACAACCACCCCAGAAGTCATCTATAATGACTATCTCAGTGAGTTTTGGTGTACCGCAACGGCTACTAGCCCTAAGGACACCAAAGAGTCTATCATCACTTTCACTGTGATGAATGGGACTAGGACTCTCTCCCTGAACTACAAGACCTTCATCATGGCCACTGGTCTTAACTTTGTTGAGAACTTTGAGGCTAACCCTACTTATCAGGAAATAAAAGCTGAAATGCTTTTCCTAGGGCCTCATGATGTTAGGCGTCCTGGCGAGTCTCCTGAAGCCTTGTTGGCAAAGGCTCTAATAGTGAAGACATGGTTTCACCCTGTCTAGAGACTTATGATGACATTCATCATTCAGGTACTCGGAGGAAACAAATCCTCCACTGAGCAGTTGAACTCATCACAACAATTGATGATGTTCAGTCTCTTGGAGGGAAGAAAAATAGATATCGGAGGAATAATCTTCCGAGAGCTCGTGTCAAAGCTCTCAGGGAAACATAGGCAAAGACACATGTCTTATCCTAGGTTCATTTTCTGTGTGCTTCAGGATCTTCTTGGTTCTGACTACTTAAGGTCTGACGATGAAGGTACAAAACCTGAAATCTTGCATAAGACCAACTTTAGTAGTGACATTACTGAGGTACAACCGGTCGCCCTGACCACCTACATGTTAATGGTGATTCAGGGTGAAAATGTATGCTCACCAGTTCCTTCACCAACCAAGAAGGTGAAGAAGAAGAAAGGGAAAGGGGGACAATCCAGTAAGGTGGTTAGACCTAAACCACTCGTCACTGAGACTGTTGCCTCAGGCACCAAGAAAGTTGTTGTGACCTTGACCTCTCAGACTCCCATACAAGAGACCACATTGGCCACAAAACAAACGCCACTGGAGGGTGCTGAGCAATCATCCTCAGTATCCTCGGGCAAACCCTTTCCTAATGTCCCTACTGACAAAAACAAGTCAGAAGGGTCAGGAGCATCCACCCACTCACATCCTAATGAAGGCACTGATAAATCACAATCAGAGCCTGAGGGAGTTCAGGGTTCTATATCCTCGGTGGAGCAGTACTACTCCACTGAGACGGGGACCCATACCCACTCACATCCTGCTAACGTCCCTAAGCAATCACACTCAGGGTCTCAGGGAGTTCAGGACCCTAAATCCCCAAAAGGACAGACCAATCCTGATGGGAAGGGGGTCCATACATCTTCACAAGGAGTGTCTCATGATTCCACTGAAAAACACCCATCAGTGGATGAAGGCGCTCAGGGGGACAAAGACTCGGAGGGATTTAAACCACCCGCCGATACGGAACCCAAACCCAACTCAGGAATTTTTGTTCTCTCAGGAACTGATTCTAAAAGTCAGGCTGGGCAAACCCCCCTAGTTATTATGACTAGTCAGGCTGGTCAAACCCCACCAGTTATTATGACAAAAGAATCAGGACCTGGCCACAACGAAGGTGAGCCCTCTTCTGAGGGGGAGCCGGATTTACTGAAGGCTCCTTCTCTGGCTGACTATAAAAATTTGTTGGCTGATGAGTCAGAGGAGGAGATTGACTTTGGTGATGATGAGATCCCTGATGCTGAGGAGGAAATGGAAACACAAGTAAGCCCTCCTCAGCCCTCTGAGAAACAACATTCCTCACCTCATCCTGAGGATCAACCACCCAGTTCTCCATCAACCTCATCATCATCATCAGGTGCTTCAACCACTCCTAAGTGGTTGCAAAAGTATGACGATGCTCATCCGGATTCTGAAAGACAAATGGCAAAAGTCCTTCGCAAAGCCAACGAAGGTCTTTACAACTCTGTTGCGGATGAGCTATGGGATAAGCACACTGAAGTGGCATCCTCCTATGCTGACTTCAGGGCTTCAGTGGAAGAATATCAGGCAAAGATTCTTCAGGCCGACACCCTCACTGATAAACAACTTGGCGACCTGAACAAATCTGTAGATGACATAGCCACTAGACAGCATCAGGAACTGTCCAACATCCTCAAGGCTATAGAATCAGTACAAGAACATCTTACAGTTGATCCCACTTTTGTCACCAGATTGGATGCATACTTGGCCTCTCAGGCTAACACCTCCACCAGCATTACTGAGCTTCTAAAGCTCCTTCAGGGGGTAGATCTTCAAGGTTTAAGGACACAGCAAGAGTCCATTTATCAGGCTGTAAATGCATCCAAGGAGCACCTGATCAGAATCTCCTCAGCCTTTGAGCAGCTCTCAACAACACATAATGAGCTGGTCAACCACTACACCACCCAAGTAACTGAACTCACCACCCACCAGAAGGAAATGGCTACCGAATTAAGTGTCGTGAAGAATGAGACTTCTGAAACAAAGTCTATGGTCTCCAACATCTTATCCATTCTTCAGGCCTCTTATACACCTCCACCTCCTCAGTCAGCAGGTGTCTCCACTGAAGCTCCGCCATCTGCTGAGGGGGAGATAAAAGATGATCCTCCAATCCCTGACCCTAATTCGGCTTTGGTAACTATCCCTGAGACATCCACCAGTCAACCTCCTCCCATTAACAAAGGGAAGGAAATCATGGTGACTGAAACAAACCCTCCTCCTGAATCACTCTTAGTCAAAGCTTCATCTGAAAGACGTGCAGATCCTGATGCACCATTCTATGTTGATTTAGAGGATGGGAGAAGGGTCTATGGGACTCCTGATCAACTTGCTGAAATTTTACACCAAGAAGAGCTCAGGAAGGAAAGAGAGAAAGAGCTGGTACTCAACAGGTCTGAAATTTCTAAGGTTGCCAAAGAAGTAATCAAGGAGTCTGAGAAGAAGGACATCAAAGGGGATGAGTTTCTCAAGCTTCAGGCTGAAATCCTTAAGGAACATAACAAACAGGCCAAACTTAAGGAAGAAAAGAGGCAGAGGATTTATGAGAGGTATGTATGGCACATGACCAAAACCAAAGATGAAGGCAAAATCACTGATATCACTATTCACCCCACCAGACCTCTGAGCTTAACAATCCATAGAGGTCCAAGGAAGTCTGAACATCTTCCTGCAATCAAGTTTTCAGACTATGGGTTAAGAGAATGGGATATGATGATGCCCATCCTAAGAAAGAAAACCGCAAGCAAGAATGCCCCAATCATCATCAAGTCACTGAGTGCTAAGTATGAGAAACTTGCAAGAGTGGCAAAGAGTCTGGGCATTAACCATGATGAGGCACTTGCTTCTCAGGGACTAACTATCCCTGAATTTACTCAAAAGGTTGGGAGGAAAAGAAAAGCTGTGGATATTGAACCTGAACAATACATAGCTGCACTTCATTGCAACAGGACTACTCCTCAGGGAGTCAAGTTCCGTCCCAACCTGGTCATCAAAGAACCTGAGTATGGTATCTTCTTTGTGGATGAATTTGGTCAGGAAGCCTTTCAAAGAGTCTCTGACATCGACAAAGTAGAAACGACAACACTCCTTGCTTACAAACTGATGGCGCTTAATATCAGGAGACCTGAAAATGAGGAGTTTGTAAGGTTGATGGATCAAATGATGAAGGATCGACCTGATAAAGAGGTGTTGATGTCAAAGAAGGCGAAGCTCGAACTCATGGGTCTTGTTGAGGAACCATGAGTATTTTGTACTTAGAATAATAGGACTTGTAATGATATGAATAAATCGATGAATGTTTTGCTATATCAATATCCTTATTTATTTTCTAGTACATTCAGTATGAGCAGAAGACTTTAGCTCACTCATACTGATCAAAACACTTAGGAATAATTTATATCCAAATAGGGGAAGATTGTTGGGTCATGAAAAACCCAAGAATACGTAAAACATGATTTGGACACAAATTAACTAAGTGTTTAACTTAAACCGAGAACAATTCAAGTCACTGAGAGAACAGCCTCTCAGTGAGTCATCTTCAAGATGCTTAAGACGAATTCAAAAAGAAGGATTCACTTCTCAGGAAGGCGGTACTCCCTGAGTCGGACTTAAGCCAAAGAAGAAGATGATGGTTCAGTGAGTGTTGGACAAGAACTCACTAAACCCCAGTCTCCTCAACCAACAAAGTGATTGAAGGACTGAGGAACCAACGCCTGAAGAAAAGGCGGGAACAATAGGGAAAAGATCTGAGAAGATAATAGTGTAAGCCAAACACTCTTCTCTTGTCAGATCCAACCTTCCCTATTGCGGCTAAAAGTCATGGAGTGTCAGCCAACAACTCCCAAAGTCTTATTAGCCCTTTCCTATTGGTTCTTGGAAATGACAATTACTATTTGTAATTGTCAGACACGCAACCTCAACAACTTGTATTATATTTAATCACTTATACTTAGATTACTTGTGTATAAATAGATCAGATGGGAGAGAAGTTAAAGTGTGCTTTGTATATTTAAAGTCTTGAACTTTTGCAAAGGAACTTCTCTCCTACAAAGAGTATACAACTCACTGAGATAGCTCAGTGGGTATATTGTTACCACTCAAGCAAAACTTGAGTTTCGATAGGAGACACCCCATACCCTTGTCTATTCAATCCCAAGTGTTTGTTCCGCAAAACACTTGGGTATAGATTCTTGGAATTATTTCTAATAAGAATTTAAACGTTGAAAAATATTGTTGTTTTTACACTCACGTTTTATAACTGTTAGAATTAATCCTAAACATTGTATTAGTCATAACACGAAATAGATTAACTTTATAGTTAACTCTAATAGTGTAAAAGGACCAACAGATGGCCACCTCTGGATGATAGTGAAGATTGGTGTAACACCCCCAACTCGGAATATGGCAGCGGAACGGAGCTTAGGGTGCTACGTGAGGGGTAAGACAGTCACATCCATAGAAAACGATCTCATAACGAGATGTTTTAACAAAAACATATCATTCGAATACAAAATTAAACATTTAGAGTCTAAAAGACTATTAAACATAAGTTACAGCGGAAATAAAACATAGTTTGCAGCGGAAATAAGACATAGTTTGCAGCGGAATTAAAAGACACAGCTTAAAAGGTTTTTCGAATGATAAAATAGTAGAGATAGATAGTGAAGCCCTAGATAGCCATCAACAGTCTTCAGCCACTCCCGGTGCTCACAAACATGCATCAATTACCTGAGATAAAACATGCTAAAAAGTTAACACAAAGGTTGAGTGTAATCCATAGGTTTAGTAAATAACAGTTGAGCACAAGATTTTAAGTCTGGAAGATATATGTAACAAATACAAATATCGGGTAAGCGTCAAATAATTCTGCTAAGCTCATGACACACAAAGCGTTAACCGGCACCAATAACCTTGGCGTAAGTCGACAGTAACCGCGGAATTTCATAATATAATAGTTGCCCCCAAAGCTAGGTACTTTGCCAGATACCTAGTAAAACTCGAATATAGTACATCACATGTGGACCGACCTTAGTCCACATGGCGGGAAGGTCAATTCCAATAGGCCTATAAACTATAATCGCGCTCACTCGCAAGTGATTAATGGTTCATGATCGAGGGACTTGCTTTTGGTAAGGACGGTACTTAGCATTATCATTTCAGTCAGGAATAGAATACCAATAAACAATTGTGCTCATAGAAATAAGTAAATAGCATGTATCTCCCTCATGGGTTTATAAACAATTTAAAAGTAAAAGTGGGGCCACGAATCATACCTTAGTAGCAGATGAAATAAGATATCACAATATGATCAGATGGGATAGCACGGCAAATGAACCTCAGCACAACCTAATATGTGAATAATATGTCTCAGCAATAAACCTCAAAGCGATTTATAAAGTAATACTCGTATTTGAAATGAAAGGTTTTATTTTAATGGCGTTTGAGAGAAATAACGTTTAAGACCCGTGTGGATACGAGAAGTTAAAATAATAAAAGTCAGCAAACACAACTGGATACGAAGAAAAGAATAACGAATAGAGAGAGGAACTAAGATTAAAAAGAAGAATAAAATAAGAAAGACAAGAAAGAAAAACATAAATGGGTTGTTTCGGTGTTTTACCCATTTCCCAAATAGTTGATAAAACATCATGATTTAGGAAGGAAACGTATAAGTTTCGAAAAGGTTTTTAGAATATTGAGTAATCATAAACGATTAAGTTATAAAAGATTTTATCAAAATTTGGGCATGATGCATCCGTTTATAAAGCATTTCCAAGTCATTACGACTCTTGAATATAAATTTTATTGTCACATTCTAGAAGTTAAATATATATGATTGGACACTATCATTCGCGTATATATTAGTTGTCAAGTTTATCGACCATTTTGTGTATGTTCGGGTCCAAATATGTTAAGCTCTTATGAGTCTAACATACTCTTCCGTCTCAATTACTAAAATCGTCCATAAGGTCCATCGGCTAATACCGTAAATCCAATAACGTCCAATTCTCATCCAAGCATAGGTTAATAACACGTATCCAAGTCCATTGTCTAAATCATATCCCATATTATCCAAATAATTTCCGAAACACCAATCGATAAACAAATAAATAAATAAGTAACGGAAACAAAAATAAAAAGGCAAAACTATTATAATGTAGACTCAAGACTAAACCAAATAGACTCGACTCTTGCCGTGACTCCCCGTGAGTCACGGATCGACTCACATTGAGCCTAGGTAGCTCTCGGCTAGGACACAATATCACTAAACCAAAACCAAACCCGAGACTTAGACAAACCTAATAACATCCTTGTCGTGACTCGCCTCGAGTCACGGCTTGACTCTTATCCAAGCCGTATGGCTCTCGGCTACACTCAAAACATCAAACCAAACACAATAATAGACCAACACTTTATGCCGTGACTCATCTTGAGTCACGGCTTGACTCGATATGAGTCACGTATCACTTGACTAACGCAAAAACACAAACCAAATATAAACTACAATATCCAAATCAAACGCAAATCCTAAACGACAACTAATAACCTATGTCGTGACTCCCTTGAGTCACGGCTCACTCCTCATCGAGTCGTGGTGGCTCTCGGCCTAACCACAACCATAACCAAATTCAATACAACCCAAAACCAATTCAATACAACCCAAAACCAACACAAACACAAGTCAATATCATACTCCTTATGCCGTGACTCACCTCGAGTCACGGCTTGACTCGATTTGAGTCTTGCACTCCTCGGCCTACTCGACAACTTATCCAAACCCAAACACAAACAAATCCAAATCCAACTCCAAGACCATTCACCATCAAACCAAACTAATCCTATGCACACGTCGTGACTCGCCACGAATCACGGCTCGACTCACCATGAGTCATAGCCCACGGCCGAGACCATAACTAAACCAAAAACAATCCAAAATCCAAACCGAGCTACAAACAAAGAACATAAGTTAAAACAAAACAAAATATAGCGAAATAATCAAGAACTCGCCCCGAGTCAACTCGACTCGCGAGTTGACTCGTCTGAGTCACGTAACTCGGACCAAGTCGAGGTCAAACCAATTAGATCCACACGGTTTTGTTAAAAACAAAAGGTTTTTAATTAGTAAAAATCGGTTTTAATAAGTTTTAGATTTAGGATTTTGATTTAAATTAAAAATAAAAGAAATGGGTGGCGCGTGAGGGTTTTACCGAGAAGAAGGGGCGGGTGGAGTGGCGGTGGGTAGTGTACGGTGGACTGTGGTGGTGACGTGGCGTTGACCGGGTACCAAACGAGCTCCTCGTGAGCTCAACTGCTCCAGAAATGATAAGGGTGGCCTGATCTACGTTTGGGTGAAGTTTGGTGGTTGGCCGAAAAAATTTCCAGCGACGATGGTGGCCGGAGACGGAGGTGGTGGTCAGACGAGTGGGTGGGAGAGAGAGGATTATGTGTGAGTGTGTGTGAGTTATGAGAATAAAATAATAAGAAAATGGTTTTTATATGTGGCGAGGGACTAAAGATGGGCAAAATAAAGTATAAGGTGTGCGGTGTAACTTGTGGGCGGGGGGTATATGTGACAACTTAGTGAAACTTTTACAATAATCACTGTGGGACCCATTTGACGTACTAAACGGACTCGAAAAATTATGAAACTTGCGCCATTGTTCTCGAAATAATTTTTCTAATAAAAACGAGTATAAATATGCATAACTTTCTCGAAGTTAATTTATTTGGCAAATTCGATTCGTTTCGTGCTTTCAAGGTTGTGCTGACATAATAAAGGGATAAAGTTCACGTTTCTCAAGATATCTCGCGTTTCTCAAGTTCAATTAAGTTCAGGAAAAAGTATAAATACTAAGGGGATGCAAAAATAAATATTTGGCTAGCGAAAAGGGTTTGAAAAATTACCGGATGTTACAATTGGATGAACTTGATATTGAACTTTAGTGACGAAACAGATCGGGAATTCGAACAACAGCTTCAAATACAGTATCGGGAAGTACCGCTTGCGGAACCTCAATATCCACTAGTTTATTAGCTAAATGGCAATTGGTGCATACAATACGTCCAGTGGCTTCTCATGGATTTTCATAGCCCTGCTGCACAGAAATGGGATATGCATTTGAAATGGATGTACAAGTTATGATATATATCATGAGCAATATGGAAATAGATCGAGTAATCTGTTCCTTTATTCATGAAAAACTATTTCTAGTCTAACTACTCATCTCGAAAATTTCTACAGTAAATTATAGTAGGTCCTTAATTGAGTTTTCTATCCACGATTCTGACTGGAATTTTATAATAGGATTAATATATATGAATATAGGATGAATTAACTTCAATTTGTGCATAACAGTCACTATTTCATAATGCGTACATATTTTCCTTGTTATCATTTTTCTTATTATGTGATTTTTAAAAAGTAGAAAATGAGTAGCCTTGCTAAAGTTGATGTCATTGGTAAAAAAAATGATAGAGAATCCATAAAGGTTTTGATTTTAGAAAATTATTTACGACTATATTTAGTAAAGATAAACGTTACACGTAACACTTAATCACAACTCACAATATCAGAATTATAATTATTTTTTTGCTAAACATTCATGTCACGATGTACGGGTAGTCGCCTAGTTGTTAAATCATAATAAGTTTTTTATTTGATTTCTATGTGCCATTAAGAAGTTAACTTGGATATCAATATTATTTAACGCATGTCTTATCGTGCAACTCATGTATTTATAAAATCAAATATAATATCACAAAGAATCTTTAACATGTGAACCTATTTAATTTTATAGTATATTAGGCTGGCCACAGTAAGGGGATTCAATCCCCCCATTTTTTTTGTCACGTCAGCTTTCTCTCTCCAACGACCTTCAGGCGATTAGGTGCCCTAGTAAGGGCGACCATGCTCCAATTTTGGACTAAAAGATGGTGCAATTTCCTTGGATGGAGGAATTATAAGAGGCAATGATGCTGTGTATCTTGGATGCTTGTTTCAACAAGTGAAATCATCTATCAGCATGTCTTTTCAAGTGATGAACAAACGTGGTAAACTGAAATTGAAACTTTTCTTCGTTTGACCTAGATAGAACTTTCTCCTTTGGAATGTTCTTGTCATTTTCAACCTCTATGTTATCATTTTGTATGCTCTTGTCTTCTCCTTCCTTTCATTGAATTATCTCCCTTTTTTGGGCTATTATTTCCCCCCCCCCCCTATGATTGTTACCTCCCCTAAGATACAAATAACTTTTGTTTCCTCCCCTTGTTTGGATGATCTCACTATGTACCAAAATATATATTTCCTTATCATCTGATCCATCATTTAGAACTTGTTGTCAGACAATATTGTACATGAAGCCATCAATTCCTTAAGAGTTTAAGTTACTGCCCTCATCACTTCTAGGTGTGTTAACTCCTATGAGAGGTGATTCATTGGACATTTGATTCATGGTCCATCAATGGATGGTTTTTGTGAATCTCTTGAAAATCCTTGTTTAAGAAATTATTTAACTTAGCAGTATGTTCATGATTTTAGAATTGAAAAATCATACTGCTTTCAACCATTTTGAAGGGATTAAGTGTATAACAGACACTTAATCAAAATTGTTCGATGAAATGCTTAAGAGGAATATATATGCGTAAATTGAGATTTTTTCGCAGGTGAAACTCATAGTTAATTTTATGAATTGTGCAGGGAGCTGACCAACTATTGTTGTCATTTAAGCTCAGATTCATAAGTGAGAATCAAGATGGTACTTTTGATAACATCAAATAAGAACATGTTTTTAGTATCAATATCTCACTATTATTGCTTGTATTTATAGTGTTTTTATGCTATTTGGTATTGATTGCTATAAATTTACATTTTAGTACGAATCTGGAGAAATGGAGCAATTGTCGCGAAAAAGAAGCCAAAATGAGAAGATTTTGCATGAGTTGTATACGCCGTATAGAAATCCTATGTATACGCTGTATAAAATTTGAGAGTTTATTGCTATCTTCAACCAAACAACGGGGATCAGCGGTGAGCAAAACGAAAATTTTATGACACGTTGTCAAGATACATATTATAACAATGAAGGAAAGTTTGGGTTCACGGAAAATTTAGAAGTTTTTTGAAAGAAAAAAAGTAAATGGTTGTATCCTGATAACCCTAACACAAGAAGAGCCTGACCACGTCTACTTGGAGGAGAGCCCGAGCTATTTGAAGACGATGTTATCCGACGTCCACCCGACAAAGAACGAAGGACGAAATGTCAATGATTTTCAAACTCATCTGTCAATTCTTCACAAGATGATTTTCAAGAAATGTTGCAACAATAAATAGCGCTAGACCATGAGGCGAAGATGGGAGAAATAAGAAACGAGGTTGGGGTGAGGGTACAATTAATCAACGCTCAAATAAGAAACATGGACATGAAAATGCTTGCAACAAGCGTTGAGGGGATGAATCCATATGACGCAGCTATTATTGAGGCGGTCACACACGTGAAATTCGAGCAAATATCATCATGACTAGTTTAGTTTTAGTTTTATATATTTTCTAGTCCATGTACCTTTTTTAACATATATTAATTTTATTATTAATTTAAGTTGTGTTTGTATTTGAAAAAATGGAAAGAAAAAAAAAAAAAAAATAATAATAATAATAATAATAAAAATAAAATAAAATTAAAAAAAAAAAAAAAAAAAAAAAAAAAAAAAGGACTTTGAGGTCTGAGGGATCTCATAACTTAGATTGACAAGGAAGCTTATTTCTTGTCAAGTTATAAGATATGGGTTATACACTAAAAAGTTAACGTAACATTTATTACTTGAAATTGAACCTTGTGCTCTAAGGCTATGTGTAGTCATGGAGCCCCTCCCATGGGGCATTTTGCGACATGTGAACGCACAGTCAGCAAGGGGCTCCAAAGCTTTAGGTGTGTAATGGTGGGTGG
The DNA here is from genome assembly GCA_021014915.2 of Artemisia tridentata subsp. tridentata. NCBI lineage: Eukaryota > Viridiplantae > Streptophyta > Magnoliopsida > Asterales > Asteraceae > Artemisia > Artemisia tridentata. The sequence continues at coordinate 171,154,196 of CP139508.1, read as the reverse complement.
GGCTTTATGCGACATGTGTCAGTTTTTTTTTTTTTTTTTTTTTTTTTTTTTTTTTTTTTTTTAATTCAACCAAATAATCAATTTTAATTAAAACAATTTAATTTAAAACTAAAACATATGAGCATTAAAACCCCCTTTGGACTCTACCTTCTCCCTGCTTCACTTCTTTCTGTCACACACATACACAAATAGTGATCAAAGTACACTCCACCTCAAAGATTCAATCTTTAGTACAACCCACAACAAAATTTCTTCATTTTCTTGATTTTCCAGCCAAAAATATGGAAATGGATTTCTGGGGTTCAAGAACTGGGAGGGCATTTCAACGGCTAGAATTCTTGGAAAATGGGAGGGGCACCAGCGCGAAGGAGGTCACGCCCAAGACGATTTTGTGGGCTTTAGCGCCCATATGTAACGAGGGGGGGGGCGCGGAAGGGCGCGAGGGGGGCTTTTTTGGGGTGCCTAGCGCCCCATTACGGATGGCCTAAGTATATACACTTTCAGATTATTTTAAATTAATTGTTGAGGTAATTACCAAAATAGTATTTCAAAAAAAGAATGGTCCATTTAATAGTCACTCTCAACACCTCTTTCCCAATTTGGTCACGCTCGACTGCTCGACTCCACCCCTTTTGTGACACGTGTCTCTGGCAAGTACAATGTTAGGTGGAATTATTTTATTCATTTATTATCAAATGACAAATATACCCTCCTATATTATATTATTAATTACTCCACCCAACCCACTCACCCTACCTAACTCCACCCACCTACCTCACCACTTTACCAGTCCATCACCACCAACATCCGGCCACCAACATCAACAAAAAATCCGGCCACCAACATCCACAAAAAATCCGGCCACCATCTTTAATGATTTTAAGTGTTGGGAAACTTTTAATGTCATACTCATTGGCCAAATCTTTATTCTTTTCATCATTGGGGTCAACTTTTGCTAGAACAACTGGTGGGTCATTACTACTTACCAGTAATATAGAAGCGGCGTTCTCAAACTGTTGATTTTATAAACAAGTTATAAGCTCGATCATTAAGGGTAAAAGAAACATTGTATGAAGAAAAACAAAATCCTTTAGACAATGTTAAGTTGTGGATACGATGATGATTACCTCTGGAGTAAGTTCCTTGCAGTGGCCACACCTGGCGAGCCATGAGAAATCAGCAAACAAGATGTAGAGTTAGTATCACACATATATGATCATATATATGTCCACCCACCTACCTCACCACTTTACCAGTCCATCACCACCAACATCCGGCCACCAACATCAACAAAAAATCCGGCCACCAACATCCACAAAAAATCCGGCCACTAAATCAAACTGCTGCTAAGTTCTGTCAACCTGCTGCTAGTTCTGTCAACCTGCTGCTAGACTTAATCAAACTGCTGCTAAGACATTACTACTTTTTCTTGACGTTCTGTCAACCTGCTGCTAGGCATGATCAAACTGCTGCTACATGAACTAACCTCTTTCCCAATTTGTAAGTGGATATAACAATATTTATAAGTGCATATAACAATATTTGATCGAATTTACTATATTATACTTACTTGAAAGTATTGATGTAAAATTTTGAGCAAAATGCAAAAATAATAATAATAATAATAATAATTAACTTGACACTTTTTGTTTTGTTGTATAATTATCTTTTATTTTTCTATTGTATATATTATACGTTTGAATTTTATCTTGTAACCATTTTACTCCCATTTGTTAATAGGTGTGTTAACAAATATAGGTGTGTAACTATAGACGGAATTTAAAATTATAATGTATGCAAAAGAAAAAAATAAAAGATTGTTACAAAATAAATAAAAAAGGTGACAAGTTAGTTACATTTTCATGACGTTTGACTTAATTCTTTTTAAATGTATTATTAGTTAAAGAAAACTGTAATTTTACAAAAAGTAATAAAATAAAAAAGGAATTGCTAACAACAACCCACTGGGTGTTGTTTAAGCATTTCATATATATAAAAACACCTTTAATGATTTTATATATTTTATAAACTTTCAATCATTTTAAACATGTTATGTAATGTTAAATATAAAATGTTAAGAGATGATTAAATGCTAATTTTTTAAAGATAGAATGCTTAAACAACATTTAGTGGGTTATTGTTATCAAATCCCAACAAAAAAAAAAAAAACCGATATTTTTTGTCGACAGATATTTTGAGACCAAAAGATTACTTAATCGAATAACTGAAAGAGGAAGTGCGACGGTAAGTGAGTGGTATCCTTCAGGTAGTTTGACTTGCCAAACAGGCAAACACTGTCAACTTATAGTCAAGTTCAAAGCGATAAAACTTCTAGAAAGATGCTAACGTGGCACCTTAAAACAACAACAACAAGTCACTTAATCCGCCACATCCCGAACACAACACTTATGTTTTGCCATGACGTCGCATAAAACCAACACATGTCATCATCATAAAGCCACATGCAGACAAAAAAAACACTTATCACCCAAAACACTAAAAAGAAAATCCGTGTGTGAACAGCGTCTAGCTGGCATACACGTAGGCACACAACTCGTATAAATAGTTTGACCACCCTCATTTTTGTTCAAAACTCAAAAGTTTCGTAAACAAGAAAACAGTATGGATAACAGATTGACCAACAAATTTAACGAGCAAGCAAGCACAAGTACAAGTTTTCATCATCCGCAGCCGCCTCTCTGGAGGCGGCTTACTACTGATGAAGAAGCTGCTGTCATGGTCACGACTCTAAGAAACGTTATAAGTGGAAGCACGGATTCGTTTTCGATTTTTCCAGTTCCTAATCCTCAAACATGTCGTGTTTGTGGGATTAATGGGTGTCTAGGTTGTAATTTCTTTACGCATGATAGTAACCATGGTGTTGGTGCTGATGCTGATGCTGGTGCTGGACCTGAAGCTGGAGTTATAGTTCAAACTAGAGTTGGAGCTGAAGCTGGAGCTGGAGTTGGAGCTGGAGCCGGAGCTGGTGGTCCGATAAAGAAAAAGAAGAAAAACTATAGAGGAGTAAGACAACGACCATGGGGCAAATGGGCAGCCGAGATTCGGGATCCTCGTAAAGCAGCTCGAGTATGGCTAGGCACATTTGAGACAGCGGAAGCTGCAGCTCGAGCTTATGACAGAGCTGCCATAGAATTCAGGGGAGCTAGAGCAAAGCTCAACTTTCCATCAACTGATTACACGACTACACAAATGTCATCGCACGAAAACGATCAGCCTCAAGTGGAAGTGTCATCGAAAAGAAAGCACGAAACGAGTAACGAGAAGAAACCGAGTTTAGAAAAAGATATTTTGGCGGATGATAGTGAAGATTGGATGAACTTGATAATGAACTTTAGTGACGGTTTTTATGATTCAACTAACGGTGGTAACGTTTGGAGTGTTTGATTAAGCACACGGTGATGAACAATGCCAAGGTTTAATAAATAATCCAAATAATACAGATTTTGTAAGATACTCAAAATCATTCTTTGATTTTTTTATTTATTTATCTTTTTTAACTATAAAATCATTCTTTAATAGGTCGCGAATTTTTTAGGCGAGTTGTCTATACTTTAAGTATATATACGTTGTAAACGAGATAAATGTTTTATTGATTCAATTAATTTATTTATTAATTTATTTGTAGTTTTCTAATATAATTGATAAAGTTGTGTGACTTGTGTCTATATACAGAGGGAGTGAATATGAATAGTGAAGGTGCTCTTCATTTTATTTTTGGGGTTAATTTAATGTCTTCATTTTGTTTTTTCCGGCTATGTTTTTGCTGTATTTTTTTTTTTCTCTTTATTATCACTGAAACGCATTTCGGATTTGAAAATTTGGTACGCGAGAAGTCTCAGGTTCGAGTCTATCTGTGGGGGTTTCCAATCTGTGGGGTTCTGCCCCATAGATGCGTGGATTCGAGACTGGCATGGACTACCTTTTGGGTATGTACTGTGGAATCGAATCACTAATTATTATTCGAGGTTGGCAGGGACTACCTTCTGAGTAAGTACTGTAGAATCAAATAACTATCTTATTATTATACTAACTCGCCGTTCAAAAAAAAATATCAATTGAAACGCATTTAGGATTTGAAAATTTGGTACGTGTAATATCAAGACCTAACATTAAATCGGATTCTAATCATTTTTGAAATAAAATGAAAAATAATCATAAATGGTAAGGGCAGCATCATCATGGAAGTATGAAATACATGCATAAAGTAAACACACAAACCAACTTTGATCTATAGAAAGCAAACATTTAGCCAGACTTCGATCGTTGGTCCGTGAACATCAGTTTAGTTCAGTTTCGGTTATTTAGTACTAGTATTGATGGAAAAGACCTTTTACCAAATAACTTGATATTTCTTAAGGTGTGTCTAGTGTAAAGTATTTTGGAGCATTTAGAAATGTTTAGGTTGCGTTTAGTTGGAGAAAAAATTCTCTTGTTTTCTATCTCTTGTTTTGTAAAAATTTGGAAGGGAAATTTATCTCCACAAAATACTTGAAAATATAGAAAACGCGTTTAGTTGATGTTTCCGTTTTCTATTTTGAAGAAAAGGAAGGAGGGTTGTGAGTTAAAAAGGAAAACAAGTAAAATTTGTTTTGTAATTTTCCTTGTTAAGTTAGGAAATAGGGGATTTTGTGTGTTGCAAAACATTTTGTTGGAAAACGCTTATTTGAACGCGATCTCTGTTTTCCTTGTTTTCCACAAAACATTTTGTGGAAAACAAGGGTGTTTTCCCCCAACTAAACGCACCCTTAGCGTTTGCGTTTAAGGGAAAAAAAAATGTTTGATAACAAGAGGTTAAAACAATTATTCATTATAACGTTGCATTTTCTAATAACAAAATTTCTTAATATAGTTAAATTAAGAGTTAAAAATATTAAAAACAAAACATTTAAGGTCATTTATTTGAAAAAAATAAAAGTGTTTTTAGTTTAGATTAAGCTTTCAAAACAACTAACTAAATGAGTCGGGTTATGGTTGAGATATATGAATCTGCTAACCCAAACCTTTCAATATGAACAAAACATGAATTGTCACTTAATTATTATCGTCTTTTACATTTTTTATATAAACAAAAATATGCAATGATTTTATTTAAACGTACCTTAGTACGAAAGGAAAAGTTGAAACAAGGAAAAAAAAAACAAATAAAAGAAAAAAAAATAACAAATAAAAAATCATAACAAACAAAAAAGTAACAAAAAAATACAAAGAAAAGATATTAAGAGGTGTTAAGACACCCCTTCTCCCTCTAGTTCAATAAGATGTTTTTGCCTCTAACCGTCTCTTAATGACTAAAAAAAAAAAAAAAACTCTTAAGGCTCGCTGACTCTTACCGCCTTTTAATGACATGAAAAAAAACAAACATACTTTTTGGCCTACCTCTTATTGTGTCTGACTAAATTAGATTAAGAGGCTGTTAAAGCTATTTTATAAAAAACAAACACCACCTTAAACATCTATTGACAAAATTATATGAGTCAGTCAACACACACCAACATTAGCATATAGTCAGCTCATAACTTTCTGTAAGCAAATATGTGACATGTTGCATGAAGTATTCTAAGATTGTAGTTAAAAATCAAAATCAAACACGGTGCTGCCCAAAGTTAGGATTCAGTCCACTCTACATCTTTCATTTCTAGAAATTGAGAAGCAAAAATAAAGTCAATAACCATATGTGTCTATCATAAATGATAAATCAATGTCCCAATCACTAAACCACCTAATTTCACTCGCATTAATATCACATGCATGATTGCATCCTTTGTCTCTTAAAGTAGGAGGTGATTTGCATGCTCTTTATTTTAATTTACGCACTTAATTGTATAAACAGATAAAGCAGACTACAGACAGTGTACGACTATGTAATGCGTAAAATTGAGTACTAATAATAAACATTGACCGTGCAAATCAGTTTCCCTCAAAGTAGCACCAAGTTCAAGTGCATGTTTTCTACCAAGATATTGACCCCAAGTTTTTCTTTCTGGATTTAGCTAGCAAAAACTTCAAAATATCAAGACGCGGTTGTCTGCTCTTAACTGGCAAACCCCTTTTGACTTTTCCGGACCAGGGTCAATTCTAAGGTGCCGAATTACCTTTCATCATGTTACATCGGCAATATAGACTACTACTACTAATAACTAACTTATTTTGTTCGTTTGAGGTTAGGATTGGATACCACTTTCATAACAAAGTTAACTGTTGTAGCGTAAGGGAATCGATTTTTATTTTGTGAAGCCTAGAAAATCTCCTCAACGGTTTACACCATTGCTAGGCACGGTCCGCACGGATAATGTCTAGACTCCACTATATAAAAGTTACAGATGGTTACTCTAGAGGTCCATATGCACCTGTTTTTTGTCGTGGCAACCATGGTGATCAACTACGACCAAATCCTACCATCATATTAACCCAAACACCAAAACATGAGTTTCATGTACACAAAACAAAACTGGTGTAAAAGGTTCAATCATTCCAGTATCTGATAAAGGCTAAATAGCGTAAAAAGACCTACTTTGGTAAAGAAATCAACATCCTTCCTAGGGACCCAACCACATATGGTTCATGCCTGAGTCAGAATTGATCAACCACCTGATTTTTATCAGATGGTCTAAAGATCATGGACCAGATATTGTTCAAATAGAGAACTATTGTCATCTTAACAGAGAAGGATGGACGATTCATTTCCATTGGAAGCTTCTTCGTTGCACCAAGTCATACATTTCTGGAATGTTCCAGAAAAAGACATACAAGTGATGAAAATCTTGCATCCACTAAGCAGGTTATATATTTGATTCTTCTACAGATGATTAATATGTATGCTTACAACCTCCCTAAGTATGCCAAACAGGCTAAATTTGGAAGAAGAAAAAAATTGATGGAAAGATAATGAAAATGCGAAGAATTATCTGATAGACACCCTCTCACAAAGCATCACGGGCAGCAATTCGACATGTTATAGCATCTCCAAAGGTTGATACGTCTAGTTCCGGCTTAGTTATTTTGTAGTGCTGTTGAAGATAAAACATACAGTCAATGAAATCAAGCAAAAAGGTTAAAAAGTAACAAGCAAAAAGGGTAAAAAGTAACAGAGCTGCTTTCATTATCAATGGCATACATTTTGTGTGCATATTATAGCAAACTTTACATGATACAACTGTTTCAGTGTTCAAAAAGATTGTTGCTAGAACTGTATGGATACTACATATCATTTACTCTACCAAAGTTTAAAAAAAAAAAATATATATATATATATATATATATATATATATATATATATATATATGGGGAGCTTTATTTTCAGAACCCTGTTAAGTGCGGGAACTGCGAGAACTCCAAATTTGCATTAGAAAACGTGCATGTTCATATAAAACATGTATATTTTCTTACATACACCTTAATACACATACCTGTGTATTAAGGTGTATGTAAGAAAACATACATGTTTTATATGAACATGCATGTTTTCTAATGCAAAATTGGAGTTCTCGCAGTTCCCGCACTTAACAAGGTTCTGAAAATAAAAATCATTTTGCATTGATCTGTTGCACTTAACAGGTTTTATATGAACATGTGTGTTACTCAAGTATGTGTATTAAGGTGTATGTAAGAAAACATACAAGTTTTATATGAACATGCATGTTTTCTAATGCAAAATTGGAGTTCTCGCAGTTCCCGCACTTAACAGGGTTCTCAAAATAAAGATACACATATATATATATAGCGCCCCTATATATATATATATATATAAACATGTCAACACGCAAACTTTAGTTTTTAGATACCCACTGTGCATATTCAGATACATACACCACCTAGTACAACTATTTTGTGTAAACATATAAGATTTGAAAGGCTGTTGATTGCAGCAGAAATAGGCTTCAGTTTAGCCTCCAAATTGACCCTCTAGAGATATGAATTGGTCGAATTTAGGTTTCAGTTTAGCCTTGTACGTCAATCTTTAAACAATTAATTAATAAGGAAATGGGCTGAAAGTCACCCAGAGTGAATTTTAAATGCTAAAAACCTCTTATATTATTTGATTTACAGAATCAGGTTGTTTTTAGCAATTAAGATTTATCCATTCATTATAAAAAATCAAAAAAACGATGTATGCTGGCCAACCAAATTCAGCCCATATAACCCAATGTGCACTTTGTGAAACACTTTTGCACATGACACCACTATTTCACGCAGTATTTAAACGTTTATGGCTAAAACATAATCTACTTGATAATTTCTCTGAGCAAGACATAGCATGTGGCTATATGAGATTTATAGAAAAACAGATCATATAAAACCTTTTGTATTTGATTCTTATCTGCTCTTCCATCCAGCTCATCTAAATCAACTTCTTTGCCTTTGATAAGCGCCTTCATAGCAATTGTCTAGACAAACAATAAATCCTCCTTACCACTCCATATTCATGAATAAATTGTTTTTTACAAATTACTTATTCAGAGGACGATGATCTTACCTCATCATCAGAAGCACTAAAACGAGCAACAAGAACATACGTGGTGGTATCAGAGATTCCACAACGTTTTAACGATTCTGATATCTGTTCAGAATCACATATGTAAATGTAAAGATTCATAAACCACAAACCAAAACAATAAAAATAAACGTGTTCTAACAATGGCATAGTGAAAGAAGTGTTACATGTTTAGACCCTGAGTAGTTATAAACAAGCTCAGAGTGGAGTGTACGAGTTGTCAAGGAATCCCTCGATTTAGCTACGAGTGTTTTATGAGCAGCTGCTAGAACAGGGAAGATATCTGGGATCTAAGAATTGATATAGGGAACTCATGTTAATATGAAAAATATTTGACGGTTGTGAGTGGGGCAGTTGGTATGCCTACCAGTTTTGCATTGAGAAGGGCTACTTCAGGCTCTAGTGTTCCAGCTTGCATCGACTCCAAAAGTTCCCTGCAAGTATTGTATAAGATTTTGTGCAAGAACATTTAGATTTTAGTCCAAAGAAGAGGAATCTTCTTGGGATGTGAAATCAGCTTGTAATGATTACTACTGGAAAGGGAGTTGATTTTATCATGAAATTTTGTTGAACAAGAAAAAGTTGAACAGTTATTTTGGGACGGTTGAGTATTACTTAACACATCAACAAAACATTTCAAGAATTACGCACAACATAAAACTGTAAACATATACCTCCTATCTTCATAACTGTTGTATTTCGCTATGATTCATCTCTGCTCAAGAGGATCATAGCTTTCTTATACTTTGTCTAATTTGTGCTCTGTTAATAATGCATATGAAGTTAATCTTGTAACTATTTCTTGCTATTACTGCCCTAAAGTAGTGGCCTCATCTTGATTAAGGATTTATCTAAAAGAAAAGAAAGGGGTTGAGGAACAATCGTTTAGCTTTATTTCGTGTGTTGTATCAGAAAATAGATATACCAAGTGTGATTTTCCATATATTTTTATTGCAGGTGTGTTAAGGTTCAACTTTGACTTTTAGTATCTTGAAATCGCGGTATGTCTTCATTATTCAAATTTAACTATTGGATCCATACCCTATGATCGTTACCTTGTACTATGAAGTTAGAATAAATGTTGTTCCAGTTTCAGGCTCGCAGGCTTTGGGCTTCCTTGTATCAAAGATCCTAAGGTATATTATTGATTGTTCATGTATAAGGCTGGTTTGTTTGCTTAGCTTCTTTTTTCTTTTGTTGATCTTGGAGAAACAATTTGTTTTTGTTGGTATATAAACTAGTAGTTTTCTGCTTTCTGCTAAACGTTATGAATTTGGGCTGAACATGTAATAATGTGCTCTTTCTTTAGCAGCCACCCACAATACTATCTCACATCACCAACAGGCCACATCTACCTAAAATCGTGAGACTTGAGTTCAAAAGAGATGTCTCTCGTCCATGTTAAAAACTCAATCTCATGATACGTCTCTTTAGTAGATTCAAGCTCTACTAACTGAAGATAAGCTTCAAATCTATAAGTGAAACAGATGATTCTCATATACATTGTCTATTCTAATCTATTGGATGCTTTTTTTTTCAGTATCTTCGTTCAAGCCACTGAATAGACGATCACGTTTGTTATGTTTTGTGTTCTCAGGAAGATTGTCACTTATTACTAGCTGTATAAATTTCTTAGTTTGTTAAAGGGTACTTTTTTTCTCTGTATCCTCTAAGTTTCGTGTTGAATTTTTTTCAGTCCAGATGTTCACAATGTTTTGGGTCTATTGAAATAGTGTACAGCCTGGCGCATTAATAACTACAGTAAATGGTTTTAGTTTCTCACTTTATCAGTATAACCATTCTTATACATATTGAACGTAAAAGTTAGAAACATAGTCATATACTCAGTCAAATATAGTTCACAATATCGAGTTCTCTAAGATTAATAATAGCATAGCCTACCATTGGGGCGGGACGGAACCAGGGTCTGTCCTGGAGGTCACGAAACACCTATGGATGAATGCAGTGGTAGTCTTATTTTTTGCAAAAAAAAACCTCAAATATTTCCTAAATGCACCCGGTCCAAAAAGCTGTGTTTCTAGTCTTGTTTACTTTTTTTTTTTTTTATTGGGGCATTGCTCCGGTAGCATCACTCCCCCACTGCTTTAAGGAAATAGGTCATGCGTTCAATTCCAACTCTTAACTAAAGGTCATGTCGCTGGAACATGTCTGTCACCCAAAAAGGGGTGTACCGGGTCGATTTAAACCTTTTGAGGAATAATAACATGGCATAATCAAGTTGTTCAAGCTTATTAAAACAAAATCGACTTTAAAAACAGCAAAGATAAGTAACTCAATCAAGTTGAAGTCATATTCTGATTGAATATTATAAGTTGATAATTATTAACACATGTGTAAACAATTATAAGGTACATATGTCAAAATTAAGGAGGGGAAGAAAAGTACTTGGAATTAACGACATCTGTGAAGAGAACAACCGAAATAGTTGTTCCAGATATCTCATAAACTTTCATATCTGCAAATCAAATTAATTTTATTTTTTTTAAGAAAATAGGGAACTAGGGTTTTGATTACTTTCAAATGGTAAAAAAAAAATATAAAATAAAATAAATAAAATAGAAGAGTAAAAAAGAGATGATGAATACAATACCTGAAGGAAGATACGGTCTCCGTTTTATGTTAACACGTACGCAACAGAAAGGGAGGGAGAGAGGGTGGCTGGCTGGCGGCGGAGATGGTAATAAAAATGGGTTCAAAGTGAGCTTTATATATATTACCAAACACTTTCCCTCTCTTTTTCTACTCTAGTCAATATATATTACATGACTAGCACATTCACCAAAATTTATTAGCTTATACGTGTTCCGCTTATGTATCATAAGTCACAATTTTTGTGGCTTATTTTGACACTTTTGGGCTTATATAAGCCCATAAGTGTAAGCCCAAAAGTGTCAAAATAAGCCACAAATTTGTGGCTTATGTTATATAAGCCAAATTTGTGGCACATATAAGTTAATAAGCCGTATATAAGCTTAAACAAACACTCCCTTACACCTAATCCATTATTTCTTAAACAAACACCCCTATTTCTTCTCTTATCCATAGTTGTTAAGATAGCGTTCTAATCTTAACATTTTACGGTTTTACGATACTACAAAGCAAAAACGATCCGGATCCTATGTAGTATCTTAGCAAGTTTAAGTTCTTATAAGATCCCGATCTTAACCATAGTATCTTAAGATCTAATCTGATCCGATCTTACTTTTTTTAAACTGCAAAATAAAAAACTACAAAGGTTATGGATTATGTTTTGTAGAATTTGAAAAACAAAATGTTAATTTTTTTAAATATTACATATTCATAATTTAGAACAACATTTCTATGAAGCTGCACTTGATCGGATATTTGTTGTTAAATAAGTAAATGAATCAAATATACCACCTTCTCATGCAATACGATCATAAAATAGACACCTCCAACAACAGCATGTCGACCAACAAAGTTGTCAAAAACATTGTTTACTTTCTAGATGACAACAATGAAGAGCACATACTCGGGTCTCGAGCACTGTTAAGCTTTTGCGACATGGTCGTCGCTAAAGGTGTTATTTTGTTGTCGTCAAAAGCTTTTGTGAACAGCCTTTGGCGACAACTCTTTTGCAACGCAAAAGTTTTTAGCGACAACAAGCATCCGGCGATGACAAGCGTCGTCACTAAAGGCGTCCAACCTTGTAGGGACCGGTGAAAAACAAGTTTTGACAAAAAATATACTATGGACGGTACGATGGCGACAAGACTTTGTTTACATTTGGTGCAGTTCCTACAAACAAGCTACAGTTCATTGTTGTACTTGAAAATGTTATTTGAATCTAAAAATTATCACGAGGTGTTAGGGTGCTCGATATAATCTTAAGCTTCGCCGCATAATGCTTTAGTATTATATCAAGCACCGTCAGCGTTTTTTGCAAATTTTTAGATTCCTGGCCTCTAAATTTTCTTAGTTTGATCATTTTTTGAAAGAGAAACTTATCCCATCACTTTTGTAACAATTCACGTTCAAATTCTATTTCTCTTTCATTCCTGAAACTTTATATATTGTTGTCATGCGTACATAGCTCCAGTTTCTATTTGTTTCTCAGAACAAATACACAGAGGCTTTATATACAAAAATTTAAGATAATGCATTGGATGATGTATTTCAAACGTTTTACTATAATTGATGAACAGTTGAGTCGTCTCAACAATTTCTTGAACTTTGATTAAAAGTTTATTGGTTGGCTTCACCACAACGCGCGAGAGCATAATTCCTCGTTGCGTTGTGTACATAGTCAAAAATTTCATACTCCTTGAATAAAAAACAACAAATGTTTATCATTAGTTGGCTCCACCACATTGTGTTCTAGAGTTTTTTATTAAAAAAAAAAAAAAGCGAAAAAAAAAAAAAATATTAAAAAAAAAAGAAAGCGATAAGGAAGAAAAGAAAAGTAAAGAAAATGAAGAGTAAAAAAAGTTTGTGTTATTGAGTTGAAAAATAAAGATGGGAAAAGGAAGAAAAGATTAGCAAGACTTTGTATTCTTGAGTTAAAAATTAAAGAGTGCAAATGAAAATAATGGGTCGATTTACAATTATCTTATATACTAAAAGCTTAACTAGTCTTATAAATGCAAAATGCCCATGATTAATGTGGGAGGCTTCATGTGTAAGTACATTGGTTTAATGTCCATGCTTAAGGGTAAGTACATAGGAGCTAGAATTAGTGATTCGAGTAATTGAATGTGCGTATTAGGAGTCTTTATTATAGTGTAATAATGCAGGTCAAGATGAAGTGTTTGGTGTTCATGTAATTATGTTGGAGTTTGTGGATAAATATTAATAGTCATATGTCTAGTATCGAACCCGAGACCTCGGGATTGCACACAATACAAACGAGAATAAAAGTATAATAATTATATACATTAAATGTTATGTATATATGTAATTATTTGAACACTTAACTGACTTAACGGTCGTTAGTTAGTAAGTGTACGGACTAACTATTGTTAAAAGGAAAAGAAAAGGACTAGAATGTAACTAGGAGCCAAGAAGGATCCGGAATCTCTTCTTGGACTCCATAACCGGTCGACAAGGGTAAGGGGTAACCCTAACCCACCCAAACTTGTCCTCCAAGTTACACATAGTATATATACAAGGCCTAGGGACATGCATTCACACCTCTTGTGCACATAACCTAAAAGCTTTGTTTTCCTCTTTTCTTTTCTCCTTGAAACCGATCGACCACCACCCTCTTTAGGGTTCTAGTCGATTTTGTTTTATCAAAATAAAAGTGTTTTATTTAGATCTTGCAATCTCTTTTATTCGTTACTAGTTTGTGTGTACAAGAACGAGGTAACAACTTACTTTAGTTGTTATCAAGGAATCGATCAATAAAACGGTAAGGGATTGATCATTGATTCATATAAACCCTAATTAGGGTTCTTCATATTGTTCAAGACAATTGCTTTTGATTCTTGTTCGGGCTAGAATCAATACGGTACGTTCCTTTTATGTTTATGTTAATCCTTTACGTGTTATAATTGTTCCTACGCTTCCGCATATGTGACTACTTGATTTACTTAATAATATGATAGTCTTGATTATTAAATTCCAACAGTGGTATCACGAGCTTGCTATAACATGTAATTGATTACATAAAACACATAAAAATCGGATCTTTAATGTTTTAGATACATGTTAAGATTGTTTTGAGATCTAGGGCTTGTTAAATTTTGAAACCCTAAATTTTGGGGGGGGGGGGGGTCGATCACTCCTTTATCAAAATTAGGGTTTGTGGATTCAATATTAATTGGATTAGTAACCCTAGGTTGTTAACAAGATTTATGTGTTAATTGAACGTATCTTGTGTCCTAATTAATAATTGTTTGAGATAGACATGTTCCATGGATCTAGGTTTTAAAATAAAAAAAATTACGAAACCCTAACCCCATATTTGGGGGTATGATTTCCATAAATCCTAATTAGGGTTTGTGGTTTAATTTTTTTTTTTTAATTAATTGGATTAGAAACCCTAGGTTTGCAACGTGTTTATGTGAACTATGTGGTAATTGTTATGCATGAATCCATGACAAACACATGCATGTTAGTCATGGATTGGATTAATTGTTTAATTGTTAGAACTTGTTTTACACATGTTTAGATAAATCTAAAATTAGGGAAGACCTAATATATTAAATTAATGAATCGGTTATGTGCAACGTGGTATATTATCATTAAAACTTACGCGGCCAATAGTTGGCGACTGTGGTCCATTGGGTACAATGAGCTCGAAAACCAATGGGAGTTTTATTGATTCTATACATAATAATTCACATATAGATTATTAATAGGATTTGTTTAAAAGGTTGCATGTGGCTAGATGTTTCACTAACAATTAATTGTTTTCTTATTAGTTGATTGTTGTTTTTTCTTTTAAATTACTTGTTTATTTTTTTTTTATATGTGATATGTTAAAGTAAGCAATAAAAGGGTAATTTTCAAAGAAAATTAAATTGGACTAATAACGGTGAAACATGAAGTAATAAAGTAAGGATCTTGCAGAGTCTTATGTGCCGCTAGTGGTCCGATTCGCACGGTAATCAGCTCCCAGGCGAGACTAGCAAGATCTAAACTTTGTCACTAAATTTTTAAGATTAAGATCATAAACTTTTGCTTGATTGATGTTTTTGTACAATAGTGTGTGAAAGGCGGACCAAAGTTGACAAACTGTGTGGTGGGTTTATCTAGAGAGGGGTTTTTTAAGAGATTCGCTCCTACCGGCTCTCCGGGCCCGCTTGTGCGTCAACTGCGACTTACCTATATCACTATTTACGTACACTATCATCTTAAGGGTGATTTACCTCAATTCCACGCGCCACTTTTGTGGCAAATATCCGAATAACATGTAAGAGTAGGATATGTGGACGATAATTGTTGGTACTTCTTTAATTGGTGAACCCAATACCTCAAGTACATAGTTTTAGTTTACTCTTAACTAATTGGTAAATAAAATTGTTTTGAAAATTTATGCTATAAAGATGAGTGCAT
The DNA here is from genome assembly GCA_021014915.2 of Artemisia tridentata subsp. tridentata. Lineage (NCBI taxonomy): Eukaryota > Viridiplantae > Streptophyta > Magnoliopsida > Asterales > Asteraceae > Artemisia > Artemisia tridentata. The sequence continues at coordinate 171,138,643 of CP139508.1, read as the reverse complement.
GCATCTTTATACATGTTTTGATTACACATCAAACTAAATACCCTATAATTTAAGTTACATGCCATCTAACTATAAGAAACACTTGAAGTTAATTTTGGGTATGCGTGAGACCTGGACCAAAATTAATGACAAGGTAAATTTTCGAGTGTGCGTGAGACCACACATGGATGAATTTACAGTTTCTAAGTTAGACAACTTAATTAAGCTGATGCGTGAGACCTAGAGCTTAAGGCATGAGATGGGATGAAACATGCTTACATGACATATTGATGAATCAATATGATGTAAATCCCATAATGATCTAGGAATTGGAAAATTGTTTGCCAATTATTGTTCGACAATTACCTAGTTGAATACTATCATTACTAGCAGATCAACTGATGTAACGGTACTATGTCAATTAGGATCCTAGCTTTAAGAAAATAATATGGTTGATATGAATATTTACCAATGGGTATTTTATTTTCTTAAAGAGCTATTATCGAAAATACTAAACTGAATTTTGTAAATTCTTTTAATTGTATTAATGCAACGATAAACCGTAAACATGGGTTATTCTTTATTAGTAAATTGATCTACACCCGTAGGGGTTTTGGTTAGAGTCAATTTCATTAAAAGAATAAACCAAGTCTCCTTTCATATGAGAAGCGTGAGACTAAATCCTATTCCTTTTCATGAATGAGAAAGGTATGATGGAAAAATTAGAATTGTCTAAATTCTAAATACATAACTCATAGCAAGTTTTAAATCGCTAAGGTTATTGCGAATTTATGAGTTATTAAATTAGAAGCTAGACTAATTACCGCATAATGGTAAAAGACAAGCTAGTATATCTGTTTGTTTTGTTTTAACCATTTGAAGGTACTACATACAATTGTTGGAATTGTAGACCTATTATGGAAGAAATTGCATGCCAATTTTTCAAGTTAATAGTAAGCAATGTGATGAATCACATTTGATGTAAATGTGGATAGTCCATCAATTACGTAGTAGAATACAATCTTTTAGAACCTAAGTAAATTGTTATGAATAGGTTTTGTCAAAGATGTAGGAAAGTAACAAGGACACTCTTTCCTTTCACTGGTTTATGAAACACTTATTATGGTGTCGAATTCAGTGGGAGTAATGTGTTCTTAGTACTGAATAAGGGATTATTGTAAGTTCTCTAAATCAGTGGGAGTTACAAGATTTATTGTCTTGATTGTAACTCGGATTATCTTTTGAATGCCTCAAGATAATTACTTTCCAAATATAGATACTAATATTTTCAAGGATAGTCATGTGCGTTTCCTTGATTGATTGAGTAATTCTATATCTACTAGTTATGCTAATGACACAAATCATATTGATCACATTAACAAACACGTGTAGTGTTGTCTATGTGGTACATAATGTTGGTCCATGCACAAGTGGGAGAAATCTTTATTGTGTGCAAGGTACAACATATAAGAATATGATTTAGTAGATTCTCTTAACCGCAAGGTAAGAGATTCTTGTTCTAATATGATTGTACTTATCTATCCTAAGGAACACTTGGAGTTAATTTTGGGTATGCGTGAGACCTGGACCAAAATTAATGACAAGGTAAATTTTCAAGTGTGCGTGAGACCACACATGGAAAATTTACAGTTTCTAAATTAGATACTTATTAGAACTTGTGTCAATATGATAACAAGATTACTTCAACTTTAATATTTATGTATTATTGGAATGACATAAATGCATGAAGTAATGTAATACTACTTCAATAATTATGTATTCTTTGAATGACATAAATAAGTGGAGTAATAAGTTAACTTGAAAATACTAATGAAACCAAATGATGGTGTTCATGATTACTTTAGTTATAAATATTTATACTTTAATGTAAAGTTATAAATGAAGTCTTTTAAGACTTAGTATAATCTAAAGTAAGACGTTAACTTGTTATGTCTTCTTTATTAAAGACATATACAAGAAGTCATTGAGTTGATCAATGATTTATAACGTGTAGTGAGATTATAACAGTTTATGTCTTCTTGATTGAGACATGAACATGAAGTGACTTATTTAATAAGTACTTGAGTTATAATGCATGCAAGAGGCTTGAAATTCTATTTCACCATTAAGATGACTTAGTTGGGAAATAGGTAAGCCAAAAGGAATACAAAGTTATCTTTCATATTGTTAGATTATCTCACAATATGAGTTCTAATGAAATACCACATATTTGTGGTGTGTTCAGTTAGGAAAATCAAACTTTATTTGTATTGTTTGGTTAAAGATAACTATAACTTCTTTTCTTCCAAAAGTTATCAAGGTTAGGAAATTGAGTATGGATTGAATATACTCAAATTAGACTCCTAGAAGATTTATAAGACATTATTTATTATGGAATGTGATGAATCACATTAAGTCTTAAAATGAAGTTATGAATTTGTTAAACTTCTGATGAAGCTGGATTTTAACAAACGAATGTCAGGAACTATCATGTGTATTTGTAATATCCCAAAAGAGAACAATATGGTGTTGCTTTAATTGCTAATTATTTATAGATAATCTATAAATTACAAAAAGCAAGTGGGAGTTTTATCTTGTAGAGATAAAGTTACAAGATACATAATCTTCTAAAATACACTAGCAAATATCATGATGAGATTAGACATGTAAATGTTGGATCTCAAATGATGGAATTCTCATTCATAGATCCACTTGGATATCTCAGATATTTGATTAATATGCTGAGGATTATATGATGAAGTATTACCAAATAATGAATTGGGTAAATTACTCATACTATGAATGTTATAGATGCTGTTCATAAAGATATTCAAATTTTACAAATTTGGTTTATCTTAATTCTTAATAGTTAGAGAATGATGATGAGTTTATTTAAAGATAGAAAACCCAAGTGGTTTAAATCTTTATGTAGAAATCATATGGACAATATTGTACACATATTTAATGTATGTCTTGTGACAAGATTATTAATCATACTTAAGTAATTAACTATGATTGAATACTCTTTCATAAGCACATTAAATATATAAAGATAATAATTGTCATATCTATTTTCATTTATATGAAGGATGACAATGGAATATCAAAACTCTTTCTTGAGTGATTACTTGAGCGAGGACGGTAAGTAATCGAAAGGATTTTTGAATTCATAATTATTTTGGAAGTGTACAAAGTGTAATAATCCATGAATGGATTAATGCATGCATCTATGAAATATTCTTATGTTTAATTATTAAATCCATTGTTTGATTTATAATTGAAATAAGACAATTTCTAAGTATTCCTAAAAGCTAGTGGGAGTATTATGTTTAATTTCTTAAATAATGTATGTTGTATAACATATGGGAAGTAACATTCCATGTAAGTTAAAATGTTAAGTCTTAACTTGGAATGAAACTTTACTTGAAGAATTTAAGAAGTAAAACATACAACCTTGAGATATATGTTTATTATTATAAACATGTGCGGTAATTAAATCTAATAAGACATAACATATCATTTAGAAAGTCTAAATGAAAATATATCTTTTAATAAGTTAGAACATGAATAAAATCTATGATTGATTCTAGGATTTTCATGTATATCATTGTTGTATCATGTTTGAATGTAAAATGATTTGACAACTTTTGATATTTAATTAAAGATATTTGATAAATTGTGTAATGGATATTCTAATCGAATATGTTTGGACTTAGAATAATGATCCTCAACCTGGAATTGCTCCTAAATTCTAAGTATAAACAATATGGCAAGTTGTTGCGTAATTGTTATAGCCAACAAATCTTGAAAGATTATATGGCATCCAAATTACACAATTGATATTAAGTTTACAGAATAGTTAAAAGGCATATTGTAGTTTTATACAATAGTGTTTGTTTGATTGAGATGACACTCAATACTAGTCATGGTAGGATTTTATCCTTGATAATGGCCATGTAAACTAGTTATGCTTAACTAAGAAGCATAGTTGCATTATACATTAAAAGGTTAGAATACTTTAAACTTTAAAATGTTTGAAAGTTTGATTGTCATAAATTGATGGTTGAGGATATCACATCATTTATGAAGTATTGTGTGACTATATCAAGATAGTTGGATACACACATAAAAGAATTTTGTTAATTAAATTCTTGAAATAAGTATTCTCAAAATTATTATAGATCAAAGTTAGTTGAAATAAATGCCTTGTCAACAAGTATGATTGTCAGTACTTGAGGCATAGTTGTCAACAAGTCATTACTTGAGACAAAATTCATTAACTAGAATTATCATGCATTGATCTATTTAGTATTTGGATAAAGGACATTAAGCAATTATTATTTATAATGAATTAAAGTACTTAGTACGTTTGTTTTCATTAATAATAAATTGTGTCCTATATTTGCATGTTTAAATCCATGAATAACTTATGTTATTCTAAATGTCCATTGTCAATTGATGATATGGGAATATCATTAAACTAAGACAAATCTGAGTATTGGTTAGAATATACTTGAAAGTATATTGATGCGTAGACATACCAATTTCACATGATATTCAATGAATTGAATATAGGACTTATCCCAACTACATGATTTTACTTTGTGGATCTTGTCAGTAAGTAAATCATGAATTTAGTTATCCTCAGACTTGAGATACCAGATAAGTGTCATGGATGTAGTGCATTTCTGTGAAGCAATTTACCGCTTACCGTAACTGGGAGTTATAAGGATTGTTTTCAGAAATGTTGCAAAGTCTATGGGTTATTCTTGTAGTCAAGAAAGAATTTGTTCCTTCAAATATGTTTTGAAGTTTAATACTGCTGGGCCCCTCGTAGGGTTGACAAGGTGTTTGCATGCGCACGCCCAAAGTCTATCTGAAATACGTTCAGATGTTTTGGTAATCTTGGTCAATCATAAACAACGAGAAACAGAATTGTTAATTAAAGAATGACTGAGATCCATATCTTTATTAACGTGGTATTAGTAACAAAAGGATAATAACAATGATGAATCATTAAAGGTTTTTTCCAGGAAACCTAGCTCGAGTTGAACTAGGGGCATTGGAGTGTTGCAAGACGCTAACCAATGTCATTATGCTATTAATAGATATCCAAGTGGGAGCTGTTGGAGTTTGTGGATAAATATTAATAGTCATATGTCTAGTATCGAACCCGAGACCTCAGGATTGCACACAATACAAACGAGAATAAAAGTATAATAATTATATATATTAAATGTTATGTATATATGTAATTATTTGAACACTTAACGGACTTAACGGTCGTTAGTTAGTAAGTGTACGGACTAACTATTGTTAAAAGGAAAAGAAAAGGACTAGAATGTAACTAGGAGCCAAGAAGGATCCGGAATCTCTTCTTGGACTCCATAACCGGTCGACAAGGGTAAGGGGTAACCCTAACCCACCCAAACTTGTCCTCCAAGTTACACATAGTATATATACAAGGCCTAGGGACATGCATTCACACCTCTTGTGCACATAACCTAAAAGCTTTGTTTTCCTCTTTTCTTTTCTCCTTGAAACCGATCGACCACCACCCTCTTTAGGGTTCTAGTCGATTTTGTTTTATCAAAATAAAAGTGTTTTATTTAGATCTTGCAATCTCTTTTATTCGTTACTAGTTTGTGTGTACAAGAACGAGGTAACAACTTACTTTAGTTGTTATCAAGGAATCGATCAATAAAACGGTAAGGGATTGATCATTGATTCATATAAACCCTAATTAGGGTTCTTCATATTGTTCAAGACAATTGCTTTTGATTCTTGTTCGGGCTAGAATCAATACGGTACGTTCCTTTTATGTTTATGTTAATCCTTTACGTGTTATAATTGTTCCTACGCTTCCGCATATGTGACTACTTGATTTACTTAATAATATGATAGTCTTGATTATTAAATTCCAACAGTAATCATGGTTGAAACTCACACGATTAATTGCAGGTATAAAAATAATCTCTATTCATGCTCATGCAACTATAAAAAGGCACAACAATGAAGCTTTTGGTGCGCCCATTGTTTGTGATTGGTTTTGCTCTCATTGTAGTTGGATTAAATCTCATTTGCTTGCATGTCTTCTCCAACTAAAGTGTAACCGGTATCATTTTTCCATGGTTTTCAATCACTTATTAAAGGTTAGTGTGTTAAAGATTTGTAGTTTCTGATTTTTTGTACTATATCACATCACATTGATTTATTTTAATTGCTATATACATGTTCATGTTTAGAAAATGACTGAATGATTAATGAACTTTAAGATTACCTTTTTTTGGTAATCTGATAGCTATTCTTCTTCACATGAGATTAGATATCGTCAATGTTAAACGCCATAAAAAAAGGTATTATGATAAGAATCTTCACAATCATAATATATTCGCACCAACAAGAATTAGTAGGGTAAATGGTATAAAGTACGTTCCAATGTTCCAACGTATGAAGATAAAGATGTAGATTGGATGTTGGTGATGTTCCTTGAAAGTAAGTTTTCATGTGACATGTATTAACGTAATACATTAATTGTTTTCACTAATGTTTGTTGAATCACACAAGCGAATACACAATCTCCAAATCTTATTGTAGTGGCCGGACTTCATAGTACTTAATGCTGTCAATGGTAAACATGCAATTTTGTGATTTTTATGATGTAGTACAATCTATATTACCATATTAGTTTAATGCGTTTACTATTGTTATAAATCTGCAGAGAATGCCAAGTTATATTGCAAAAGTGGAGTGCCTTTTGTGATGGGAACCACTGGTGAGGTACATGACATATGTAATAAACACCCTTCAACAATATTAGTATTTATAAATCGATCTAAAATCAAGCAATTTGTATACATTAGGTCATTTAGTTGATAAATGATTTTAGTTATTAATGTTTATATATGATAAGCTAATGTGTTTTTTTTTTTTTTTTTTTTTTTTTTTTTTTTTTTTTTTTTTTTTTTAGGTAGAGAAATTGATAGAGAGTGAAGAAAGTTGTAAATGTATATGTATAAACAAAAGAGATATGGATAGAGAAATGAGTAGAGAGTGAAGAAAGTTGTAAATGTATATCTATAAACACAACATATGTTGTCGGAATCGTTAATAAATTTAATATATTGTTTGTTATTATGTTAACGTTGGTGCTTTCGAAGTTAGAGATTAAATAATACATGACGAGATAATGGCCTCAAATACTCATATAGACACTCATATGAATGAATTAATTAGTATTGTTGCCTTAAACTTTATATCAATGGGCTGTCATTACGTAATATAGTTTGATTTATTTTAAATAGTATAATAAGACATTTCACTTATTGCTGAACTATATATCAGATTTTAGATAGAGGTTAGTTTAATTAAATTAGTATAGTGAAAATGACATTACACTGTTATACCATTTATGATAGGCACGCTATTGTGAAGTATAGTTCAATATGATATCACTAATATGTGATGGCACATAAATCATTGGTGCAAAGTTACTGAAATGATATAAAATACTTATTACTAGACCAGTATGAATAAGTAAATTAGCAGATCAGCATGACTAATTTGGTTGAAGTAGCAGTACAATCGATAGCCAACAGTACTAACTCGAATGAACAAGCAGTACTAATATATTAAGAGCAGTACTAACGAGGGCAGTACTAAATATGTCATTAGCAGTACAAACAAACCCTTTTGTGCACTTAACAATCTGAATGGCAATACCTTTCGCATTTTAACGGGATATATGTATTATTATTTGATGACCAAATAAGTTTCATAATCATGATAATTGTAATTTGTCTAAAGAAAAAAAACATTGTTACGTTATATGTATTCTTAAATACGCTATGAACACTTAGATACAGCCCGGGTGCATCGCACGGGTCTGGATATCATTTTGAGTTTTTTACTCGACCTCAATTAAAAATGACGAAATAAATGCACCAACAATTTTCATGTCATGCTAACAAAAGTTGTGGTAACATCACAACTTAGGAACTTATTGACCAACAAAATCCGACCATAACAAAAAATGAGAGTTTCAAACATGACGAAAATTAGTTTGAACATTCCGCAAGAAACAATTTGATCAAAACCGGTGTGCATCGCACGGGTCTAAATGACTCGCTTTCACTAATAAATGATGTTACTGTGGAAATTGCTTTGAATGCAATGTATATTTTGAGTGTACTTTCACTTACTGTAAGTATTGAAGTCTCATTATTATAGTTGTGTTGCAACAAAATAATCCTTAACTTCAATGTACACACAAAAGAAATTTCATTCAATACAAAATAAGTGTTGGGAGTATTAAAGATTATTTATAATACGTACAAGACCTTTTAGTTAAAGCTTCTTCCATGGATTAGGCTACAGGAGTGTAGAAGATTGTATCATATGTTATCTACTATTACTTACCATGCTTAGATCATGACATCACGTATACCAAAAAGTGAGAGTTTCAAACATGACAAAAACCAAAACATGAAAGTTTCAAACCTGACGAAAATTAGTGTTGAACATCCTGATATGGACACTTAGATAGAGCCCGTGTGCAACGCACGGGTCTGAATGATTATACATATTAAAAAATTATATGTGAAGAGACTCTTTTAAATGTAACATCTTGAAAAAAGTCTTTTCACATATACTATTTTAATGTCAATAAACTATTTTAAATGTATGTCATGCTTAGAAAATGTGTGATACCATCACAACTTAGATATATAATGACGAAAATAAGTGCCAAAGATTACGCTATGAATCTTATATACAGCCCATGTGTAACGCACGGGTCTGAATGACTAGTACCCCGTATTTTTAAGTTTTAAAGTATAAAAAATTTGACATGCAATTAAAAAATTTGACATGCAGGCTATGTTTTGCGCAGAGCTTTTTGGAACTTTTCGAGAATAAAGTTTTTTTATTTTTAGTGTTGCTTTACACACAGAATTAGTTTAATTTCCTTTCATACTTTTCATACTTCACACACAGAATTAAACTCGAGAACACAGTTTAGACTTTGACAAAGCAATGAATGTAGACGTTACCAGTGACGTGAAGGTTTTGAGTTTTGACAACTGAAAACAAAGGGCAAGCTGGTCAATTCAACGCTTAAATATATGGATCATGACAATGGCATGAAGCTTGCAATCTCACCACTAATATATAAATAAAGGAAAGGGCTTTTTGTAAATTATTCAGGGTTTTTTCATTTGTGTAGCAGCGTAAAATCAAAGCTCAAATCAATCAATAATGGGTTCTGAATTCAAGGTAAACTCAATAATCTCTAAATTTCAGTTTTATTCTTCAACTCTAATTCATTTTGTTTCTTTTACCTTGATCAAGTTTTATTATTATTGTTAATTAATGCAGTTTTTGTTTTAGGGGTCAACCTCTATTTTAGACGTATGTACTAGTTATTAATTAATTTGTTTAAAGCAAAATATTATTTTTTCAGGGGGTGTTTGTTTAAGCTTATGAAATATAGGCCGAAAACAGATAAACTCATAAGCCTCAAAAGGGCTTACCAAATCCTAATTTTAGCTAAAATGATTTACTAATGTGATGTACTATCCTAATTGGGTATTCGAAAGTTGTTTTCAGCTAAAATTATGTCACGGGACCTCTTTTTTATAAGTAAAAGAAAAGGGATTTGAAAATGTGTCGAATTTCACATGTTATTCTTTACTGTGTATCGATCTTTTCTTTCTTCTATTAAATGTATCGACTTTTTATTTATCCTATTGTATTATGTGTATCATTACGTTAACGTTAGATACATTTGAATGGATAATCACTTGAAAAGGTATCAATTGATGATACATACATTAGGAAAAACACAAGATCGAATCAAACTAAAGAATAATGCGTTAAGTTCGACACATTTTCATACCATTATCCCAAAACCTTGTATTTCACAAATTTTCAGTTTCCATAATTTTAGTTAACAACAAAAATGTGACTACCTTAAAGTTAATTTTCAATAAGATTACTTTTTATGCCATTTGCATTTTTCTTTCTGAAATCTTCAATTTATATAATCTTTTTTTCGAAAATGGAAGGTAAAATTTTCGAGTTGTTGTTAATGATTATACAGATTTCACCATATACTACTACGTAGATTGTAGGGTATATGATAACAAAATTTCCGTGCCTTCGTAATAGCATGATCAATACTAAGACCATACTTACGCCATCAATAGCTTTAGTGTAAATGCCTTTTGTATTTTCTGACTCTGAAGTTTTAGTTTTGGATGTATTGGACCAGTTTAGCATGACCGTGGCGTAACATCTATAGGAATTATAATGGTATAAAATTGCTTATGATAGATTAGCGTATAAAGTCTTTATGGTTATTTTAAAAATGGCAAGACCTAGGGTACAAGGAGTTGGATTATAATGTAAGTTCTGGATAATAATTAGAGTTCGTCTTGCATGCTTCAACTAAAATTTGATTCACGAAGGTGACTTAGTGTTCTTCTTGAACAACGACGTCTTGAATACCTACTTTAGATGCTTAGCATGTCGCTCAAGGTCCTTGCAAAGTTTAGAAGTACAAGTGGAAGGTATCATGTCTGATAGCAGTTACTGATTAGTCATTGTTCATGCCCCTCTGCAAGTTATTAAAGTGTTACAGTAAAAAGGATGATTCACTCACATATTTACTCGTATATGTATAAATTTGGCATTGGTTAGATTAGTTAACTTGTTGAAAAAAATGGATGAAACCGATGTGTTGATATGATTATGTATGTGATTAATGAACCTTTTGTTTAAATATGTTGTCAATGCATATTTAAAACTGCAGACATGTTCTATAATCTATTTTCCATGTTGGTTCAAGCCTATCAATAAAATGTGTATCACTAATTCTTACCAAAGGGCCTTAGGCATAGCAGTATGAGTGTCCCATCAACCTAGAGGTTGTGGGTTCAAGTCTCAGTTGAGACATAGTGTGGCATTGCGTGCATGAATAACAATATATATATATATATATATATATATATATATATATATATATATATATATATATATATATATAAAAAAGAAAAAAAAAAAAAAAAAAAAAAAAGAAAAGAAAAAATAAAATAAAATATCTCGCTCTGAATTCAAAGAAAGACTGTCTATGAGAACAGAGGGAGAAGCCTACTAAATTGCTTGAACTTGTCAAGGTCAACAACTCAATGAGTAAACTTCCACGTAAAATAATTGAACCTAATTACTATCTATGAACTTGAACAGAGGGAGAAGCCTACTAAATGAGTAAAGACTACTAAAGACTGTCTATGAACTTGAACGTAAAATAATTCAACAACTTCCACGTAAAAGAAGCCTACTAAAGACTGTCTATGAACTTGAACAGAGGGAGAAGCCTACTAAATGAGTAAACTTCCACGTAAAATAATTGAACCTAATTACTATCTCGATAACTTCAACTTTGTATGGTTTAACAACTCATCTTGATTCTTGAGGTGTTCGTTTGTCATTGTTTTCTATTCTTTCGTTTATCTCTCCCTGCTGTACGTTTTTTTTTTTCTTCTTCCAATATTAGTTAATCTCATCCTCAACAATTTGGTCTCGATAGGATAACAGGGAGGAAGTCATTCAGGCATGGTACATGGATGATAGCAATGAAGACCAAAGGCTTCCACATCACAAGGAGCCTAAGGAATTTGTATCCCTTGACAAACTTGCAGGTAAATGCCTCTGAATTTCGTTTATGTAAGGTATTGAAGTGTTTGTATAGATATAAAACTTTTTAAATTTGGCACAGAACTTGGAGTGCTTAGCTGGCGGTTGGATGCTGACAACTATGAAACAGATGAAGAATTGAAGAAAATTCGTGAATCACGTGGATACTCATACGTGGTTTGTGTGCTATCATGTTCTTAACTCTAACTGTTTAATGCCAAATTTCAAATGATTTTGAAAATGAGTTAATAATTTTCAGGACATCATTGAGGTTTGCCCAGAAAAGCTGCCGAATTATGAAGAGAAGATCAAGAACTTTTTCGAAGAGCACCTTCATACTGATGAGGAGATTCGTTACGCTCTTGCTGGAAGCGGTAAATTTTATTTATTATTGGTGTGTTATCTTTTCTGGTGTTTGATGTGCATTTTGAAAGTGATTCTGCAAGTTTGAATATAGTCAAAGCGAGATAATTAGGTGTAGTAAATTAAGCTGTAGAAAATGGTGCTTGGATGAACTTCTACTGTTCGAATGGTGTGATAAACAAATATTTAGTGCTGGGAAATTTTGGATTATTTAAAGACGTTGTAGATTAAATGACCAAAATGATATTTTTATGGAAAAAATTATTAGATAATCAAAGCTGAATCTTTTTATGCAGCCCTTAAAATCTGATATTTGCAATTTCAAGCCGCAATAACCAGTTCTAAATCAGATATCTAAAGTCTAAACACCCTTATATGTAAAACTACTAAACATGGACTTAATTTATAGGTTACTTCGACGTGAGAGATCGGAATGAAGCTTGGATACGTGTTTGGCTGAAGAAAGGGGGCATGATTGTACTACCTGCTGGTATTTATCACCGTTTCACACTTGATACAAACAACTACATCAAGGTACAATGATAATTTCGATGTCAATGTTTTTCGCTTATGCGCTCATTATTAATATAGAACATTATATGCAATCCTACATGGGTAAATTGATAACCGTGGAGAAAGAAATACAAGAAGAAAACAAAAAACTGAAAAAGAAAGGAGAAACTAGAAGGTTGCAGATAGAGGTGCCAATTTCAACCCTTTCGCTTCAGAATGGGTTGATGTGGATTATGTTTTACCTGGGTAGGATGGATAAAACCAAATTTTAGCTGTAAAATGAATGCGTAAAAAGTAGCCAAAAGTGGATTTTAGTCGGTACTCCTAAATATCTTCAAATGGTTAATTATCATTCTAATAATGTAGTTCTTATTACAATTGTATTTTCCGAATCAATTATATTTTATAATAATTTAAAAAAAGACAAAAAGTCTGCAGTCCCCCAATATCTTTTTCAATCACTGACTTGACTGTAGAATTTTCTGTTTTTACCCAAGCCCATTCCATTACCAACCTGCCATTTTACCATGTCTGAGTTATAGCTGATGCCACGGTATGCATCTAGCAGTTTGCTCTGTATAATATGGTTAAGCTTTGGTGGACTTTTCAATCAGAATTGTCTGTTTTTACCCGACCCCATTCCTTTACCAACCTGCCATTATGCCATGTTGAGTTGTAGCTGATGCCACGGTATACATCTAGCAGTTTGCTCTATATAAAATGGTTCAGCTATGGTGGCCTTGTTTAGTCTGCATATATAATATATGGATTTATTAATAGAATGTGCCATAATCCATGAGGTATTGATTTGTTAATGTATGTTTAACGTGCTTACATGCTAACCAGATATTAACGGAATCCAACTCCAGTTAGGTTATTCAAAGTCTTCATACTTTTAGAAATAAGAATAGTCTTTATCAAGACGACTCTTTTAGGCCTAATTGTGTTTACTTTTTGGCAGGCCATGCGTCTCTTTGTTGGTGACCCAATTTGGACCCCTTTTAATCGACCACATGATCACTTGCCTGCAAGGTATCTCATCTCTCTGTTTCTTCCTTCTGCTTATCTTACACAGTATCAAAAGTGGTCATCCATCTAGATTATCACTAATTGTTATATCATCAGTTTTATAAGCACAATTAATTCTCTGCTTACTTTAAAAAACTCTTTTATAAATTGAACAAAAGTGTTGTAGCGGTCAATGCCGCGCGACTCGGCCTGTATTCATAGGTGCTTAAAAGTGACACGTCTCAACATGAGATCGTTTTTGACTCGTTACGAAGCCCATCTCGCCATATACAGTAAATATGTTTCTAAGAATGATAACTGTTTTGCAGGAAGAATTATCTTGAAGCATTTGTGCAGAAGGAGGATGCTGGTGCTGCTGTTGATGCTGCTGCTTGAGTATTAATAAAAATAACTAGTAAGAAGCCTCGGTATTTGTTGGAACTATAATAAGCAGCAGTAGCTTACTGCTTGCTGCTGATGCATCTCAATCTTAAATATACATGTGTGTTACATAACAGTTATATACCAAAGTTTTATGTATATGGTCAGGTTGGTCTATATACACTTACGCTATCAGAAGTGAAGTTTTATGTATATGCCATTTTGAATGTCTCATGGGTTGGTGAATTAAGCATCTCAAGTTACATAGTTTAGTTCAACTGTCTAGTGGTGGATGTATCCTGTTTGTGTCTTCGGTTTTAGAGTCACATGGTGATTGCTAGTGTACCCTTTGCATGCAACATAAAGGCCAATGATCCTTCCCATGAGTAACTTTCAGGATCACTTTGACCAGATAGTTTTACAGTAGTTCTACATTTTAGAATCTGCACATGGAGCAGAAGACTACTTGTGTAAAAATGGTAGTATGCCAAGTATTTTGTTTCCGCTTCACTAGGAACATATTGACATTTAAGAGTTCATGGGTTAGGTTTCAGGAATATTGACCTCAGTCATTGTCAAAATTGCTGAAATACTACACGAGAGCGCTACATATCAAAGGAAGTTAGCTTTAAAACAAGATTTGTATTGCTGAATGATAATCAACCTCAATTGGTTTCTGAAAAATAAAAATAATGTGGCAACTGGCAACACAAGAAGCACAGGTTATTTATCTTGGGATTCATATGAATGTGTAAATAAAATAACTTGACTAAAAGCTGGCAGAAAATATTGTTGTAGTTGAAAAGCGACGAGTTACACAAATCCCACTCTTTTTTTTAAAAGGCAATGAATTTTTATTGAACCAAAAGAATAGAAGAAAATAACAATAAGGTCCCAAGGAGGAGAACCAAACAAAACCCATCTAACAATTACAGAATGTCTTTGTATTAGTAAGCGAATGTCTTCGTATTAGTAGCTACATGACGTGCACTTATGTGAGAAGCGAGACTAAACTTGATATACTATCTTACCCAAATGCTGAAAGCCTGAAACTTGCCTAGCTTCCTAGTACCAAAACAAGGTTCAAGTCAAACATCTTTAGCAGTAAATTTAAGGTATGTATCCTATATTTGGAAAGTAAAAAAATGGTAACCAGTGAATAAAGTTTGTAGAGAAGTACAGATCATTATTTAGAAATGTAAAGAAACAAACGATATATGCATTTATCTGAATCAGAGCTAATCCGTAGGAGCGACACAAGGCACAACAAAGTGATTAGGAAGCACATCTTGTGAAACATGAGAAAAACTAACCATCATTTGCAGTTTTGCTACTTGTTATCCAAATGTACACAATCGAACAAAAACTATTCACATCATTTACAATCTTCAGACTCTAGATATCTAGTCATATTTTTCTGTGGGCGTATCAACTTGAGTAACATTGCCACCCTATAAAATGAAAAGCAACATCAGCAAAGAATCACAGGATGAATGGAGAAGTAAATCAATTCAAATCAAACAATATAACAATTGCCTTAGATGTTTCCATCTAAATTTTGAAATAAAACTGGTAAGTAAACGAAGAAATGGACCGAAAATTATAAGATCGTATAGGGCTAGTCAAAAGCTTTGATTTTAGGAGACAAAAAACATGATAAGGCTGGAATGCCTCTTGGAGACATGGCCGTTCTGATATATAATTCATGAATTCATTAGACTTACGTGTCTTTCAAGTGAAGTTGATTTGTCGAGATCTGCCACTGGAGCGCCTCTTGGTGTCTGTATAGGAGGGTTAACTTCCTGTGAAGAAAGAAAGAAAATGAACATAGCGCAAACTTGGTAAACTATAATTCTCAACAAGTCACTTGCATATATATGATCAAGTAATATGAATAATGCTTAAACAAATAGCAAATATAACCTTGGTTCGTGCATACATAATAGCACGTTCAATAATGACTCTATGTACAAAATAAAGGCACGACCCTGCAAGTGCTGTGAGATTTAAATAATTACAAAAGATTATACATATAGCAACAACGTATAAGTACAAATATCCGGAAAACCATTTTTTTTAAATGTCATTACGTGTATTAAACACGTATAATGTCTAAACCATGATATCAATAATTAAATTTAAACAACATCAACCTCAACATCATGCCAATTGAACAAAGTCAAATCATTCATCCAACAAAAATCTATACAAAATATTAATCGATATTAATACACAATAAAAAATTAATATAAAAACTCGCGTGTGCACGGGTATTATACCTATTCAAGTATAGATGATTTTACATAATGTTATAGGAAATCTTATTTAACAACCTTGTGTATGTACTTGGAAAGGCTTTACTATGCCAAAATAGAAATTTACATTTTTAACCATTTGAATTCTTAAAATTAGATATATACAATATGTATGCACAAATGATTAAAATTTAGATATATTATTATTTGTGTCAAAAAAACATTATGTAAAATTTATGTCAAAGCCTTGTGCGTGCACGAGATTATATAACTAGTAATAACTTTTAGGTACTAGTTATTTAATTGCCAGTGGCAAAAGGATTGTGAGTATCATCATAAAATGTGAGAGTTCTCAAATTCAATTTTTTTTTTTTTTTTTTTTTTTTTTTTTTTTTTTTTTTAACGGCGGATTTTTTTATTAGAACACAACAATCTAGCAAGATGCTAGAAAGCTACAAAATAACATTACACGATTGGAGATATAACTAAAACCGGGTTATTCACCCAAAGATCCCAATCTAATCTAAATTTCTTACATCTATTACTCACCCAACAAAATGATAAGCTTTGAACATCCTTGAAGATATCACAACTGTTGGACTCTTTTAAGCGAAAAACCTTAGCATTTCTGCTTTTCTAAATATGCCATACAGAGGTGAAAATAACTGCTTCAAAGCATTGGAGATGAAATGGCGAGAACATCTTTTTTTTCTCGGTGCTCAAACGATTAACAAAATTGCAAACACATTTGTAATCGAGATCCCCAGAAAGAGAGAAACCCCACCAATTAAAAATGAGGTTCCAAAAGATACGAGACCATGAGCAGCGACCCATCAAGTGGTCTAAAGATTCAACATCTTCTTCGCACATCGGGCAGAGACTCGAATGCAAGTCAATACACCTCTTGTCTAGATTACATCTTGTTGCAAGACTATCTTTGTCGACTCGCCATACTAAGATGTTCACTTTCTTCGGAACTAAAGGATTCCATCTTGTTTTCTCATGAGATAAGCTGAGAATTTTCTCATCTAATTTGACCCGAAGAGATTTAACAGTGAATTTCCTAGAACTCTCAAGAGCCCAACTCCAACCATCTGGTCCTGACTTTAACTCTACTCCTTGAATTAAACAAGCCAAACTTCCATTTCCTCTTTTTCTCTACCACCACGAATGGATCGACGCCAATTCCATGCAAACGAAAGATGATCATTCAATTTAAACAGGCGATCAGATATATTGCAATCTTTCATGGACTCAAAAGCATATAATCTAGGATAGACTTCAGCTAGTTTGAAAGTACTGAATCACTCTTCATCCCAAAATTTAATTGAGACTCCCTCACCAACAGACCGGGTAAAGAAAGAAGAAAGGGGAATATTGAGACTATTCACATCATGGCACACCTTTAAAATATCATACCAGGTACCCTTTATGTCAATAGAAGCGTAGTTTAGAAAATCACCTCCCTTTGAACCATGAATCGAGTGAACAATTTGGTTCCATAAAGCATCCTTCTCTGTGTGCCACCTCCATAGCCATTTAGAAAGAAGACTAAAGTTAAGAGCTTTAAGAGATCCTATCCCGAGACCTCCCGATTTCACAGGTGCAACAACTTTACTCCACGCGACCCATGAAACTTTCTTTTCTTCAACCCCACCCTGCCAAAAAAAACTTGCTTCGGATCTGCTCAAGCAGTTTAATAATTGAAATTGGTGCCTTGAAAAGAGAGAAATAATATGTCGGTAGGTTAGTCATGACAGCTTTGATGAGAGTCAGACGCCCACCGGAAGAAAGAGATTTCGCCTTCCATTTCGCCAATTTTAGTTGGAATTTACTGATAACAGGATCCCAACTAAATGTTTTTCTCATACTTGCACCAACAGGTAATCCTAAATATATAAAAGGAAGACTTGCCTTTTTACAGTTGATAATCCTCGCTACTCTTTTAACCTCATCATTTTTCACCCCCACACCCAAAAGACGACTTTTATTAAAATTAACTTTAAGACCCGAGGATACTTGAAAGCATCGTAAAATTCTGATCACATTAGATATGTTTAACTCGGACCATTCACCTACAAGAAGTGCATCATCTGCATATTGTAGATGAGAGAGCTCCACATTATTCTTTCCAACTATAACACCTTTAAAAACTCCTTTTTCTCTTGCTTCCATCATAGCAATGTGCAAAGCTTCCATTGCAATGATAAACAAAAAAGGTGACAACGGATCTCCTTGTCTCAAACCTTTGCTGAACTTAAATTCCTTGGAGGGACTGCCATTTATGAGGATCGAAGAAAAGCCCGAGTGAAGGCAACCAAGAATCCAATCTCTCCATTTAATACCAAAACCCATTTGACCCATAATGTCATCGATAAAATTCCAGTTTATTGAGTCGAAAGCTTTTTCGAAATCCACTTTGAAAATCATGAGTTTTCCGTTCACTTTCTTAGTCCAAGAAATCACTTCATTTATGATTAAAGGTCCATCTGTAATTTGTCGGTCTTTTAAAAATGCAGTTTGGACATTGCTGATTATAGAACTCATGACAGATTCCAATCTGTTAGCAAGCAGCTTTGAAAGTACTTTATAATAGCAACCCACCAGACTGATGGGACGGAAATCTTGTGGAAGAAGTGAATTAGAGGCTTTAGGAATTAAGGATATGAAAGATGAATTGCATCCCCTTGCAATTGATTTATTTATCTCAAAAAACTTGACTGCTTTTATAAAATCGTCACCGATCAGATTCCAAAAGTGTTTAATGAACTTGAAAGTGAATCCGTCAGGCCCAGGCGCCTTATCCCCTCCACAACTCCAGACAGCATTCTTGATTTCATCATTTTCAAAAGGTCTTTCAAGAAAACATTTTTGAAGCTCCGAGATCGACTTGAACTTGTTACTGTGAAAGCGAGGTCTACGAGGGATATTCTCCATGAATCTATCAGAATACACTTGAAGAAAATGCTCTTTGATGTTACATGGATCAGTTTCCCATACTCCATTAATCATAATGCCATGAACCAACTGACGCCGATTTTTGCCCTTGATAATTGAGTGAAAAAAAAGCGGTGTTCTCATCCCCATCTAGAGCCCACCGACATCGAGATTTTTGTTGCAAGTCTTGTATATTTTTTGTTTCTAACTCGAGCAAACGTTTGGAAAGATCACACCTTAAATTGCAATCCGACTCAGACAAGACACCAATTTCAGCCTTTAAATCGAGTTCTTCAAGATACTTTGTTAAAAGGGCACTATCCTGAACTGTTTTATGCCTAAGGTTTTTACTCCACGGTTTTAAATTGGCCTTTAAAGCTTTCAACTTTCTGCACAGATTAACATCAGGGCGATTACAGCCTTGTTCACAAACCCAAGAAGATTGAAATAACAGGTTTATTGAATCTTCATTTAACCAAGAATTGAAAAACTTGAAAGGGACAGGTCCGAAATCCGCAGAATTCGACTCCATAAGGATTGGGCAGTGATCCGAAAATTTACGAGGAAGCGCGGTACAATGAAGAGATGGCCAGGTATGGAGAACCTCAGAGGAGATTAAAAACCTATCAAGTTTGCTTAGTTTTGTCCCTTTCTTGATAATTCTTGTAAAATTTCTGGCGCCCATAACAACTTCTTGTAACTAAGCATCAATATGAATTTATTAAAAGAATAGGTTGTGTTGGGATCGAACTCGGTGCCTTTCCTTTCAGATTCCTCCCTAAGAACCTTAAAATCGCCGAAACAAATCCAGAAACCCAATTTGGTATTTTTTTAAATGAAGAAGATCCGACCACAATTTAGCCTTCTTATGACCATTTTGAGGCGCATAGACGTTAACCATGATAAAATCACCAATGATATCCCTCCAATTACCAATAACAGTTGTGAAACCATCTCCTAAGACAACTTCCTTTTTAAAAAACGAATTTCGATCCTACACGTTAAGTATGCCCCCTGACTTTCCATTCGAAGGGTTGAAAGCAAAATCAAAATCATCGGTTTCCCAAAATGAACTTACTGAAAGTGAATCAATTACCTGTTTTTTTTTGTTTCTTGGATGCCTACGAAAGCTGGTTTGAGCTTTCCAATCAACTCCCTTAACCATGATCTTTTACAGCTTCGCCCCATACCGCAAATATTAAGAGAGATAACTTTCATTGGGAAAATGAAGGTGTCACCAAGTCTTCTACAATGTTTCTAACATGGTTACTTGCATCTTCCATGTCAAAACCAATTGCGTTGCCCACTTTTAAAGTTTTTTCGACTTCTGCTGAAACATTGTCAGAGTCCATTGGAGGCCGCCCTTTGAGAACCACACTTCTTCAATTTGGATTCGGAGTCTGAGATGCTAAGTTGTGATCTTGTGATATCTGAACCTCTTCTAAAACAACCCCCTTTAACTCTATTATGATCTTTCCTTTTGTGAAATTTACCTTTTGAATGGACAACATCTTTTAGTTTGATGGATCGGAATGGGCGAGTGAAGTTAGATCTTCGTCTGAGAGAAGCTAATTTCCCCTTTTGTTTTGCTATGAAATCAGCAAGAATTTCATTGTCAGAGATAGAAGCGTCTGAACTAGAGTTAACTTTATAATCGTTAGAGTCAAGCTTGAGATCTAAAATGTTTGCCCTCTTTTCTTTAACCCCAAAAGCCGAATTATTACTGTCAACAAGTATATCACCCTTTGGCCCATTTTCTTGAGAAGTAAAAAAGCTATCAGGTCCGCTAAAATGATGTTGGGTTTTATTAAAGTTGATAGACCCATCATGTAACCACTCGTAAAATTTCCCATTTACTTTACAGAACTATTATCCTTTTTCCACGGGTAATTTTTTTTTATTTAAATGTATCTCTCATCTTATGTGACGTAGATCACATCATTGATAAACGTGCTCCCACAAACCTGCCTAACAAACCTAATGTTTATTTCATAAACATAACGATATTATAGAATACCATTTACCATTTGACGATAAATCCTTAACGAACATATAAAACATTCATAAATTATATAGAGTTTCTAGGAAACCCTAAAATTCATCACAACACCAAATAAGCATAACGAAACCCTAGAACATAAAAGTACAACATATCTGAGTTAATGTACAAGTTACCAAAGCACCAGAAACCCTAATTCTATTTTGTTCCCGGTAAAACCCTAAATTCACATAACTGTGATTTTATGTATTCATTTCACAAACCCTAATTTATTTATACAATATTTTTACAAAATATTAAGTTTACAAATTATTTAAGCTAGTGTACAAGTCTTTTATGCATAAACTCATTTATATACAAAATCTTTATAAAAATCCTATTTATATTATTTTTAAAGCATAAAGTACAAACCATTCATGCATAACTTTTATAAATTATTTTTCCTAAACTCCTTAAATATTTTTACAAGTCTTTAAACACAATGTACAAGTGCCTAATGCACAAAAACTAAAAATCCCATTTATTTACTTTTTAACTTAATAAAAATTAATATATAATTTTCATAACTTAATAAATTATTAAAATTGTATTTTTCTCACATCTTATATCATAATACAACCTTATTGAGCTTATATTACAACTCTTATAAGCACAACCCATTTTCTCATAAAGTTCGAATTTTACATATATACATAACTCTAAATATTTTTCAAATGAATCAAACACTTAAACTAACTCAAGTTGCCTCTCTAAACCCTTAATTACTACACACTAATGCACAAGGTACAACCCTCAAAGCCATTCGAATTCCCTTCTCAAATCCTGGTTCGAACTCAACTCAAAACCACAACTAAATTATCCTCTTAATAATATCTACATAAAATACATTCCCTCTAGTCTCATACCACACGCATGCACCTCTTCAAACAACACTTCCACATGTCCACGCTTATCAGCTAAAACCCTCATCTTTGATAGTTAAAACCCTTGGCTATTATTAGAACACATCACCTCTTCCCCCTCCTCAACCCAAGTGGCACTCTCCTCCACTTCTGTCAGCCAATGTCCCCTCATCATGTCCCCTTACCATGTTCCAGAAAACCCTAATCTACCCTCTATAAGTAGCAGTCACCTTTCACCCTCTATCTCACACACAAAATTTGACTAAACCCTATCAACAAGTTCCATATCAGTCAAACCACACCAAACTACATCCATTTCCACTCACCTACTGACCACATCTCAACATACAAGCAAATACCCTAAACCCTAGGAAGCTTAGAAGAGGAGAGAGCAACCAGTGTTCAGGAATTCGAACCCCATCAACATTCATAAAACCCTACTCGAACCACACTATAAGTAAGTCTATCTATCCCTTGTTAATTCAGTTTAATTTATTTTGTATACTTAAAAACATTACATAATAATCACTCATAACAAATAAAATCAAAAACCAAAGTATAATTATTTTTCTTTTAGTTTCTGTTTGATCAGTAACTCACGAACACCTTAAGTATTTGAATATTTGTTAAAACGAATCAAAGATTACTAAAACATGTTAATACATATCTAATATAATGATAACATGCATAAAAATTTAGTTACAAATGATTAAAAACCACAAAACCCAATCGGGTGTGTTTTTCTGCTTAATATTGAGCAGACCACAATCCCAGACACCCAACTTTTGGCCTTTAAACTGACCCTTCAACGATCACCATAAATTCTGATTTTTGGTATAAATTAAGTTCACCCAGCTACCTTTGTTTAGGAAAAAGAATCATTAAAAATGATTAAGTTTTTAACAAGTTATTGGGTTTCAAAATCTGTACAATATCGCTAAAATGGAAACTAAAGAAACCCAGTTATTATCTTTCAGTTTCACTTGACCCAACCCCCTAACTTTAGACTCAGTTTTAGACCCTTATTTAACCACTAAAAATTCTGTCCTTTTGGTATGTTAAAGTCGACCTGGCAGGGTTATTTTAGAAACAAGAACCTTGTAAAATGGTTAATCGAGTCAGAAGTTATTCAAGTCTAAAGTTACCACCATATCGCTAGGAATGGAACTTTAATTTCCAGTTAATTGTTTTAGTTTCTATCGACCAACTACCCAACTTCTAACTAGATTTTCGACCCTTATAAGCTTTCTAAAAATTCTCATATTTTGGGATATTAAAGATGACCTAGCTAAGTCTTTTTAGAAAGAAGAATTTTATAAAACGATCAATCGAGTAAAAAGTTATTGAACCTTGAAAACCACCCTATCGCTAGTTAAAAACCCATTTACCAAATTTTTGTAAAAACATGTTTACCTAGTCGACTTTAGTGATTTATTTCGAGTATCAACTAATTTCCATAAAATGTGAAACTTGGCATATCTAGAGTCGACCTGGAAAACTTTTCATAGGATCTGAGAGCTCGTAAAATGATTTGGTATTTACTTAGCTAATCGATTTCAAAACTCTAGCAAAGTCATATATTTCATACAAATTAATTTTGAGTTAATTAGAGTTTAAGGGCTGGTTTTGTAAATAATTGTTATTAAGGGTTACTTTTGACAAATAACAAATGGACAGGGTAGAAAATGTCATTTTTGCAACTTAAGGGTAAAAACTGTCATTTTCCAAAAGTTCAGGGTATAAACTGTCATTTGACTAAACCTTAGGGATTAAAACGTAACTTTTCATAACCATTATTTTTATCATTTATACTTTTATTTTCTAACCTAATAATCGTAATACATTTATTTTCTTAACGAACGAATTAACGAAAGATACCATTAACAAACAAACAACGAACAGAAACATAAGAACAAAAGATGTAAACAACGAAACGAACAAAAGAACATATAATCATCTGAATATGATTACTAAATATTGACATAACAACCCAGGTTCCTTGTTCGGAGACGTTTATCAACTTTCTGTCATTTTGTTTTCCATCCAGACTGCTCAGGTGAGTTCATAGTCCCACTTTTTATATACGTTTTCTAAATGTGTGGGGAGATACATGCTACTAAACCGAACACAAGTACTTTTCTGTATGTTTTCCTGATTTATATTGCATAAGTTTAACTGTTGCCTATTTAAAAGCCCCTCTATCATGAACCATTAATCACTTTCGGGTGAGCGCGAATATAATGAATAGATCTATTGGATTGACAATCCCGTTGTGTCGCTGGATAAGTGACCCAATGCATTTTATTTGAAAACGTTTAATAAAGAGTTCAGGCAGACTCCTACTCGAGGGCATAATTGCTACATTTAATTATGTAGTGATTTACATCATAGCTTATAACTATGATGTCCATCGTGTTAACGCCTTGCGATTCATGAGACTTAGAGCAATATATAATAAACTGCGATATAACTGATTTACGTTTTACTTAGCTTGTGTTCAAATCGATTATTTAACGTTAAACGCTATGGATTCACTCAACCTTTGTGTTGACTTTTTAGCATGTTTATCTCAGGTAATTGGAAGCATGGATTGGCACGGGATTGGCTATGGACTGTCTAATATGTTATCATTCAACAAATAACGTATTTTCATTAATGTATTTCGGAACCTTCTACAGGGACCTGCATATTGTAACTCTGATATAAATGAATGATAACAATTTTATCTAAAAACGTCTCATTTTCGAGTCGTTTTCTATCATCATGACTGTGAACTGTTTAGTAACACCCCAACTTATATTTCCGCTGCGAATATCAAAAGCGGGGGTGTTACACATCAACAGAATGATACTCATTGATCCTCTCGCTATGACTTTTCACATTGGACCCACATGTGTCACGAGATGAGAATTGAGAACCATTGGGGGAGGCGCTGACAGCATCTAAACCCTCATAGTTACATTCTGATTTCCCACTTTGTTTGTTGACTGTGACTTATCACTGATAAAGGAGTCTTCGACAACAACATCTAATTCAACTTTGTCAATATTACCTAAAGTGTTTTTAGGAGAGAGAATGGAATCTTTTTTTAAACTCGCTGGAAAAGCTGACTCATCATCGTCCTCCGAGTTACCAACTTCTTCCACAGCATTTTTATGACCCAAGACAGCTTCCTGGTTAGCTATGAAATTATCACCATAATTAGTTGATACTTGCTCGTTTGATGTGGTTGCGGTTGCAGGACATAATTCATAGCACTCGCCTATGAGTTCCCGAATACGAACACAAGTGTGTATACCGTCCACCAAGACCGGCATATTGTGTTGGATGATATCCATGCACTTGGTGCGGATACAAACTTTCCCAGCAACAAGGTTCAAGTTATTTGTTTTACACTTCTCCGGGAAAATGATTTCACCCCATACTTGGGCAATACGGGTAAAATTGGCTTCATGCCAAGCTTGTGGGGGGAGCCCTTCAATTGAAATCCAAGCAAGCCGATTAAGTAGTTGGAAGTTTTTGGTCCACGGTTGAATGTTTTTGAAACACTTTTGGTGAGATGTGTTGGAGAGGATGGTACTGATGTCGGATTTAGGTTGTAGTTCTAAAAGTGTATGTAACCCTCCAAGATATTTGATTTTAGTAGCGGGTATACCAACATCTTCACAAATGGTGTGGAGATTCGAGAAGGTGTCAATCGAAACAAGTTCAACAACAAGGGAGTTAGCGAGAGTGTTGTTTAGGTCCGGGCATGAATGGATGGTTACTGGTGTAGGTGGTTTTGATGAATTTTGGTGGTTTGTTTTTTCTTTTAAGATATCAGCAAAGGTTTTGCGAGTTGGGTGTACGGGTGGAATTGATGAAGGTTTAGAAGCTTTTGCATGGAAATCATGGTGTTTTGGAGGATCGTTTGAACGTTGGTATCTCGCGATATTAACACAAAGTCGCTGTTGATCGATGATAGTATTGTTATTTAAGGTTTTTTCAAAAGTAGATGGATATGTGATGTTGAGAAATCTAGCGAAACCGAACTCCTTACCGTTGGTGGTTTTTTTCTTTGCCAAGTAAATGTCACAAACCAGACCATGTTTAGCAAAAGATTTCCAAAGACCAGACACAGTTGCTCCCGCGGGAATATTGGTGAAGAAAAACGAGGTTGTTGAAGGTGTTCCAGCCGTTGGTGTCTTCCTGCTGCGTCGTGAAACATATGTCCATCCATTGTCGCCGTCGTTGCCAGGGATGAATTCTCCATCTTCTCTCTCCATAATGTGCCCAGCCTAAACAATCTATGAATGATAACTACTTAAACAAATTCAATTCCTGCTAGGTGCGCTCTCTAAATTAAACATCACAACCACCTTCTTTAATAACCAAAATCAAACACCCACATCATCAATACCGCACTCTCGGAATCAAACCCCACAAACCGGACCTTCGCCGGAGCTGCCACGCGCCCCCACGCGCCACCACTTCCTTTTTGGTTTTTGATCGGTTTTTCGGCGATTTTCGGTGTTTTCCGACTGCCGGGACCTTCACAGCCAGCGAGTGGAGGTTCCCCACCTCTTTCCGAGCAGCTTCCAACTTACTCAGGTTCCTCAGCCACCGCCGGAATCTGCCGTCACCGCCGCCAAAGATTATTTCCGGCCATCGGAATTTTATTTCCGGCAACTGAGACTTTCTTTTCCTCTCTTAATTTACTGCTTTTACTCTCATTTTCTTTCTTTTTCTTTATTACTTGTTTTAATCTTTATTTGGATAGCCTGCTTTGTTTTCTTTGTTGCTTGCTTGGTACTTTGAGTATCTGTCCTCTATTATCTTTATCTACCTGATTCTTGGCTTTTAGATTATTTGCTTGACTGATTTTTCCTTTTGAGGCTTGGCTTTTAGATTTTTTTTTTCTCTTTTGTTGGTCTTGCTTTTGCGCTTGCTTGGTTTGTGCGGCTAGTTTTCCCCTTTTTGCTTTTGTGCATTTCTCTTGGGTGTAGTTTGCTTAGGTTAGGATAGACGCCTTGGTTGGTGATGGTCACCTGAGGTCATATCGTCCCGGCTTGGGTGGGGTAGGGGGTAGGCGGGGTAGGCAGGGTAGACGGAGTAGGCAGGGTAGGCGGGTCTAGGGTGGGTAGGGGTTATGCTAGGGTAGCGGCCTTTCGTAGGATTAGGGTGGGTAGTTAGAATGTTGGGTCTTTGTCCGGTAAGCTCTTTGAGCTGGCTGATGTGTTAGGGAGACATAAGGTGGATATTGCGTGCTTCCAAGAGACTAAATGGAAGGGTTCGAGCACGAGGGAGGGTAACGGTTACAAGCTATGGTACTCGGGCTCTAGGACAGCGAGAAATGGAGTCGGAGTAATTTTTACGGCGGGTCTCAAGGATAATGTGGTGCAAGTGATCAGGAGTAGCGATAGGATCATGGCGATTACGTTGGTTATTGATGGGGAGACTGTTAACGTGATCAGCGCATACGCACCACAGGTGGGACGAAGTGAAGCAGAAAAGAAGGTTTCTGGGACTCGCTCGACGAGCTTGTAAGGGAGTTCCCGTCGGAGCAAAGATTGATTATAGGGGGTGACTTAAACGACCATATAGGAGCGGGATCGGATGGTTACTCGGGGGTCCACGAAGGGTTTGGCTATGGAGTTAGGAATGACGAAGGCCGCACGATTTTAGAGTTTGCTACGGCTCACGACTTGGTGGTGGCGAACTCTTTCTTCAAGAAGAGAGATGTTCACTTGATCACCTTCCAGAGTGGGGGCCACAACTCCCAGATCGACTTTCTGCTTGTGCGAAGAAGGGATCTTAGAGCATGTAGAGACTGCAGGGTTTTCCCGGGCGAGGCATGCTCATCCCAGCACAGATTGTTAGCTCTGGATGCTCTTTTTGAGAGGCAACGACATAGGAGAGTAGCGACCGGGTTGCCGAGAATCCTATGGAAGAAATTGAACAGTGAGACGGCAGAGTTGTTTAGAGGGAAAGTCTCAGAGGGACTTTCTACTAGGTCGGAGGACTTGACTGCTAGAGACGCGGACCAGATGTGGAACACTCTTGCCGGCATCATTAAAGACGCTGCAAAGGACTCCCTGGGTGTGGCTAGCGGGGTAGCGAGAACCAAGCCACCCAGCAGTAGGGAATCTTGGTGGTTTTGCGAGGAAGTGCAAGCCAAAGTTGCAGCGAAATGAGATAGGTTCAGAGAGCTTCTTTCGTGCCGAGAGGGACACCAGCCTGATATTACCGCCGCAGAAGAGAGGTATAAAGTAGCCAAAAGAGAGGCGAAAAAGGCAGTAGCACAGGCGAAGGACAAAGCGTACGAAGATTTGTACAAGAAATTGGACTCCAAGGAAGGAGCTAACGATATATTCAGGATTGCTAAAGCCCGAGAGAGAAGAAGGAGGGATTTAGGTTACATAAAATATATCAAAGATGAAGGCGGTCGAACCATTGTGAACGAAGAAGATATTAGGAAAAGATGGGGAGAGTATTTTTCCTCTCTGTTCAGCGGAGGGTATTCGGAACAAAGAGGAGAAGTAGAGAACCTTAGCCAACTTCCAGAGTGCTACTATTCAAGGATTAGCCATCCAGAAGTGAAGGTGGCAATACAAAAGATGGGGAGAAACAAAGCAGTAGGGCCGGACCAAATCCCCATAGAAGCCTGGAGGTGTCTGGGTGATGAGGGGGTAGGATGGCTGACTTGCCTCTTCAACAAGATCTTCTCCGGTGATAAGATGCCAGAAGAATGGAGACTCAGTGAAGTCATTCCCATCTACAAGAACAAAGGGGATGTGCAAGTGTGTAGCAACTATAGGGGCATTAAGCTTCTTAGCCACACCATGAAGCTTTGGGAGAGAATTATTGAGAGAAGGTTGAGAAGGGAGACGAGGGTGTCTGAGAACCAATTTGGTTTTATGCCAGGTAGGTCAGCGATTGAGGCTATCCACCTTCTCAGGAGTCTCATGGAGAAGTATAGAGAAAGACAGAAGGACCTGCATATGGCGTTCCTTGACCTCGAAAAGGCATATGATAGTGTTCCTCGGGAGTTAATTTGGAGAACTCTAATTGATAAAGGAACCCCAAGGAGGTACGTCAGAGTCATTAAGGATATGTATGAGGGGGCTAAGACCCGGGTACGGTCCACTGTGGGTATATCAGAGTTTTTCTCTATGGAAGTAGGACTCCACCAAGGATCTGCTATTAGCCCTTACCTCTTCGCATTGATTCTTGATGAGTTATCTCGGGGGTTTCAAGAGTGCATTCCGTGGAGCATGATTTTCGCTGATGACATTTGTAACACCCGGTAATTTTCCAAAACCTTTCTAGCCAATTATTTTAAAACTTTGCATTACCTGAGAACTTAAACTTTTCATTATACTTGTTTGGGCTAGAGAAACGAGAGATATTGCGAGAAACGAGAATATTGTCCCTATTAGTGAACCAGCACAACCTAGGAAGCACGAAACGAATCGTATTTGTCAAAAATATTTATTTTTGAAAGTATTGCAAATTTATACTCGTTTTTATTGGAAAAATTATTTCGTGAACAATGGCGCAAGTTTCGTTAATTTTCGAGTTCGTTTGGTATGTCAAATGGGTCCCGCGGTGTTTTTATCAAAAGTTTAGCTAACTTGGCAGATATGGTCCCTCCGCCCCCTATTTTCAATACACTCCCCTCACTTTTTAATTTTCATTTCACCCCCTATCTCAATAGTATAAATACCTCTCTATTAATAAAATTCACACACACTATTCACTCACTCTCTCTCTATCTCTCTTCTCTCTCTCTCCACACTGCCGGCGACACCACTCCGGCAACCACCATCTTCTCCGGCCGGATTCCGGCGACCACCGTACCGGAATATTTTCCGGCAATACTTTTTCTTTGCCGAATCGTTAGATCGGCTCACCTACATCCTTTCTGGAGTTTTTGAGCCCTCGGCTCCCACCACAACACCACCCACGCGCCACCACCGTCTACTGTCTACACCACCGCCACCACCACAGCCTTCCCTGCCACCTTTTTATCTCGGTAAAACCCTCCACGCGCTTTATTTCTTCATTTTCTTTAAAATTTATCAAACCCTAGTTTCAATAATTTTTATTTATTTAATTTAATTATTTAATCCGAAAAATATTTATGTTTTATCACTAAAATGGTTGTTAAAAATAATGAAACCCTCGTGTGGACCCCCCTTCCCCTTTCTCGGCTGACTCGGTCAAAC
The DNA here is from genome assembly GCA_021014915.2 of Artemisia tridentata subsp. tridentata. Lineage (NCBI taxonomy): Eukaryota > Viridiplantae > Streptophyta > Magnoliopsida > Asterales > Asteraceae > Artemisia > Artemisia tridentata. The sequence goes on along the minus strand of CP139508.1, from coordinate 171,108,405 downwards.
TCACCGAGTCAACTCAGTTGACTCGATGAGGGTTTGATGATATGATGTTTTTATTGTTTTTGTGTTCAATTCTTGTTGTTATGTTGTTGTTATTTAGTTTTTGAAGATGTTTGAGGTCCGTTTGGTTAGTGACTGATTCGGCAGCCACACGGCAAGGCCGAGCCGTGACTCACGGCGAGTCATGGCGAGTTGAGGATTATTTAGGACTAGCTTTGATTCTGTGATGTTGTGTTAGTATTGTGTTAATTTCAGATGAGAACACTGAATGTTGGTTGTGTTAAACTTAAAGATTAGAAATCAAATTGTGAATTGTATTTGTGTAGAAAATGGACTTTGATGCGTATAACTACTTTTGGACCAAAACAGATTCGGATTGTGTGGGATAATTATGTTCACAGTTTCAGTTGTGGTTGTGTCAAATGGAAAAACTATTTTATTTTGATATAGAGATTGAGCTAGGAGTAGGATAGTGTGGATTAGGATTGTGTTCGGATTTGGTTCGGCCGAGAGTCCCAACGACTCGGATGGAGTCGAGCCGTGACTCATGGCGAGTCACGGCCAAGTTTGTTTATTCGTCTTTGTTATTTATTTAAAATGTGTCAAGTCGTGATTATTAGTTTAGTCGCTAATGATTTATTTGTTTTAATTATTTGATATTGAGTCGGGTATATTTAGTTAGTCGTTATTATTATTCGTTTGGTTCGACAGTCGACACATAGTCGAGCCGTGACTCATTTCGAGTCACGCCAATAATTATTGTTGTGGTTGTTATTTATTTGTGTCGGGTTACGGTTTCGGCTTAAGTTTTATTTAAAATGGACTAACGATTATGAAACGATAAATAACAAGGTTTAATTATAGTTAAGAGGTTATTGCAACACATGGACTTGGATTCGGATTATTATTGTGACGATATATGTTATGGACGTATTGGATTTACGGTATTGGTTATTTGGACATTATGGACCCTTTGGTACATGAGACGGAAGGGTACGTTAGACTCATAAGAGCTTAACCTACCTGGACCCGAACAATACAAAATGGTCGATAAAACTAAACAACTAATATTCACGTGAATGATATGTTCAATTATATATTAAAATTTGTAAAACTTGTTAATAATTGGAATATTCAAATAAGTCGTGTGACTTGGAAATGTTTTACAAACGGGCAATTCATGCCGAAATTTCGTAAAATATGTTATAAAACTTATACTATTTGTGATTTATTAAATATTCCAAAACCTTTTCAAAACTCTTATGTTTTAACGATTATAACATTATTTTGGGAAAAACGGGGAAAAACCGAAACTATCTATTGATGTCATTTGTTTGGTTATTTATTTATTTATTTTTTTATTTATTTCTTTCTTTCATATTCCTTATTTTCTCTCGTCTTCCTTGAGTGTCCGTTCGTATTCGCCGACTCATCATCTCTTCACTCTTTTTGTCTTCCACACGAGACTTAAACTTATCTTTTCTTTCAAACGCCATTGAAACTAAAAACCTTTTATACGAGTATTATTTATTAAATCATTTTGGATATTATATCTGAGTTATGTCATTAATTGATTAGGTTGTGCTGAGGTTCATTTGCTGTGTCGTACCATCTGATTGTTTATCTCGTATTCTCTGTGACTAAGGTGTGATTCATAGCCCCACTTGTGCACTTTTAATTATTTTTAAACCCATGGGGGAGATACATGCTACTTACTATTTTTCTAAGCACAATGGTTTATTGTATGCTATTCCTGATTGACGCTATATATGCTAAGTACCTTCCTTGCCAAAAGCAAGACCCTCGATCATGAACCATTAATCACCTGCGGGTGAGCGCGATTATAGTTTATAGGCCTATAGGATTGACCGTCCCATCCCTGTTGACCAGTTAGGCAACACGGGTGTACTGTATATCGAATACCTAGGTATTTGGCAAGATACCTACTGGAGGGCAAATGTTATGATTATGAAATTCCGCGGTTATTGTAGACTTATGCCAGAGTTACACCTAAAAATCCAAAGCATGTAAAATGACCATTTTGCCCCTACAATTATAAAAATTTCTTAAAAGCTTATAAAAGTACCAAATCGATCCTAAACTTCTGGTAATGCACAAGATATATTACAAAATAATTTTGACAACCTCATTTAACATTTATACAAATTACAAAATGACTAAAATACCCCTATGGACCGAATTCTATTTATATTTAACATTATGACTAATTAAAAGAGATTTAAATGAAACAAAAATGGAAATAATAAATCATTATCAATTGCCAACTAAGGAACCGTGATTTTTGGTCAATTCCCTCCCCATGTGACTCGGCCAAATCCACCTCAATATATTCAACATAATTCTTTTCTTCAAAAACCCTAGCCGCATATTTGTAAAAACACAATAATTTCACCATTTCACCATACGAATTTCTGGAGGTCCAAGGTTATTTTTCTGGAGTTGTACGTGATCTAAGGGAGCTAGGAAAATTGGGTTTAGGTCGTGGGAGGCTTTCATCCGATCGCTAGAAATTATTCACCATTCGATAGGTAAAATCCCAAATTAATTCATGCGACCCTTCTAAAATCTTGTAATCATTTTTCTCATGATCCTTATGTCAAATATGTTCTGTGAAAAATATTCCTAAGGTTGTGGAGGCTGTGGATCGATCGCTAGAAATTCTTGGTTCCAAAATCCACTCGACAAGGTGTAATTTTATTTGGGCTCGTTCACACGTTCAATCTCTGATTCGGTATTTTTCCTATGATCTATCATCGTCATACAACTCATATAAAATGTAAAATTCGATGCATGCAACCTTAAATAAATCGTTTGATTTAAAAGGATTAAAACACGTATAAAACTAATTATATTGTATGCGAATTTTCTGGATGTTGTAAACAATTTTCCTGGACTCTATTCGAACTATGTGACCTGGGAAAAATAAGAAATTGAATGTTTGAAGCTAGATTCGATCGTGGTATAATAATTGTGTATATCGCTATAATGGAAAGAAATAAATCAAATGAAATAAAACCCTAATTCGATTAGGGTTAAGTTTGTGGTGTTCCTGGAAATAATTAAATGCAGAAAATGATGTGTTAATGATTGAGCATGTTTAGGTAGTGTTTTGCTAAATTGATTTAGGGTTTCGAATTAACTAGCATGCGATTTGAACTTGTAAAAATGTAAGGGTGTGTTTCGTAAATTCTGAAACTAAGGGGTCATTTTTGTAAAGTGCATTAATCAGTGTCGAATGTGAATAAAATATAAAATGAAGGGTCTTGGTGTAAATATAAGGTTTAGAAGGTTTAAATTGTAAATTATGAAAAGTTGTTTAAACCGAATGGAATTTAATTAAAATAAAAGGACTTGTTTTGTAACTTTTAAAACTCAAAGGTTATTTTTAGAACTTATTTTGGGATGTGTCCTATTCGAATAAAATATGAGTTAAGGGTGTCATGTGTAAATTTTATAATTACAAGGATTAAAATGTTTATGTTGATAAAGTGTAATTCGATTTTAGAAATAATAAAATAGAGGGACTGAACTTGTACTTTCTGGAAAGTTGAGTATGATTCGAACATTAAAATATAATGAGGATGAAATGTGTAATTTTGGAAACTTATTGGACTAATGTGTAATTATTATTAATTAAAGTTTGAAAATGGAAATTAAGGGTTTAATATGTAACTTTGTAAACTAGAGGGACCTAATGTGTAAATTCTGTAAAATTGAGGATACATTCTTATAACATGATAAAATAAGTGACCATTGTGAAACTTTGAGAAATTAAGGGTCTAAAGTGTAACTTGTGAAAGTAAAGGGTGTAAAGTGTAAATTGTAAATTATAAGGACCAAATATGTAAATGTGATAAAAGATACCTAATTCCAGAAATAATGATTTATCTATGAATGTTGATCCAACTTTCTAATAAGGAAACTTTCTAATTATGGAAACTTACTAAATTTGGAAACCTGCTAAAAAGGGAAAGTTACTTAAAATGGAAAGTCAGTTAAAACCTATTGTAATACTCTTCTACTCTCTTAGGTGTGAAGAAGGAGAGATCCTGAGCTTGTCAGTGTTTGCTATTTCTGGTTTTATTTTGCTTGCAATAAGGTACAGATACTCTGCCCTTTTTCAGTAAGGGTGTCCTATCTCATGGTTATGATTCTGATTCTGATTCGTTTAAGTTTTCCAAAACCATTGCTATGATCCCTTTTACTATGAACCTTTCTGATTACACTTTGATTTGGACCTTTGGTATTTAATCTGATATATCTGTTTATGAACCATCTATTATGGACCATCTGATTTGACCTTTGATATATGACCCTCTGATTATGATCTGATATCTGACTCTTAGTTTGATACCCGAGCCATTTCACTAGGCATGGGGGTTCCATGTCCGTGTCATTGATGCACCAATGGCATGACTCTAGGGCGGTAGAGTGATGTTCCGCCACGTCCCCATTCTGATTATGATGTGCGCATTATTTGATTATGGATTATATATGTTTCTGGGGGGCGTATGGATGCATCCTAGATCTGTTCTGTTAGTGGATTTAACTATATATATGATATCTGTTCTGGTGACTGGTGCTTGTGTGCAATACACGCCTTTCACATTTATCTGGGAGCTGATCACTCCATTTGATACATGAGGACACCCCTCATATTATCTGGTTACTTAAGAGGCATCCCCTCTTGATTATGATGGTTACTATCTGATATGTTCTGGGCTCGTGGTGGATGACTATCCTATTTTTCTTTTATTTTCTGTCTCTTGTTTATACCTCATGACATTTCCCCATGCAACATATTTCAGTTCTATTTTCATTATTATTGCTTTGTATATGTATCTGTTCACTGGGCTTTTTAAGCTCAGCCGTACGTTTCTTTTCATGTACGGCAGGTATTTAAGCTTGGATCTGGGTTTTAGCTTTGGGGATGAGAGCAACTGTGTGAAGCTTTAATCTTAGTATTCTAGTTATACCATTTCGGATTCTGTTTCTGTTATGCCATTGTTTAGGCATTTTGGATTTATGTACTTCGGTTTATTTCTGCTTTGGACATAAGTTATGTTGACTTATTTCCCTTGATCTTTAATGTTATGGACTTATGATGTTTTGGATTTGATGCTTGTAATCTGATATGAAGCCATTGTTGTGATATCTTTACCCTTGACGGGTTGGGGTGTTACAGTTATTGTCGACTTATGCCAGAGTTACTGGTACCTCGGTTAACGCATTGTGTGTCATGAGCTTAGTGAAACAAACGAAAGATATCCTGATTGAATATGTGAAGCTTCCAGATTAAAATTCTTGTGCTCAAACTATTATTTTACTAAACCTATGAATTGCACTCAACCTTTGTGTTGACTTTTTAGCATGTTATCTCAGGTAATTGATTTCTGAAGTGGGCACGAGGAAGAGCTGGAGGTTCCGGATGGCTATCTATGGGATATGCTTATTTACCATTTCTATCTTATTTTCCGCTGCAAACTACTTTATTTTTCCGCTGCAAACCATTTCATTTTCCGCTGCTAAATATGTTATGAGTCTTGTGAACTCTAAAATTGAGCTTTGCATTTGAATGTGGGTTTATTTAAAAATGTCTCGTTATGAGATTGTTTATCTATAAATTTTGACTCACTACCCCTCGAGTAATACCCCAAACTCAGTCCCGCTGCCATAATCCGAGTTGGGGGTGTTACAGAATGGTATCAAGAGCCAAGGTTTATAGAGAACGAGGTCATACTCGACTATAAACATTTTTCGTGTGAGTCAAAAAGTTTTTCAGAATCGATAGCCATCAGCCTTCCGTGCCGCTTCACTCGTAAGTACTTTATTACTGTATATTTGGATTTTCACTACTATTTCATTTTCATATGAAACTATTTTATAAACATTTGGCTAGAAATTTTTATACTTGTCCCGATGCTCCATGGAGAGTATTACGGCTACATCAGTTTCCACCGGTCGGTTATCAGTTGCACCCGTCGATCACCCCCTTGCACCACCGAGTCCAGAGATAGACCCACACTTTATTGATGTACCTCACCCGGATGATGAGGAGGAGATAGGAGACCATTAGTAGAGATTAGTGATCATATTATTATAGTAGTTTAGTATTGTAGTAGTAGTTTACCTTGTACGTACTGAACTGACTAGTTCTGGTTAGTAGATTTGATAAGAAACTTGTAGTCGTTTTGCATATCTTGCAAGACTGACGACGAGTATCAAATCTATGAGGTATTTTGGTGATGTACTATTATGGTGTTGAATGGACGCTATACTATGATGTATCATTGTATTATTTACCTTTGTGCTATGATTCTGTTACGACAATCAAAATACTTACAGTGTTGTACATTTGTAATGATTGATAGAATTATGCCACCTAAGAGAATGACCCCGACCGCGATTCAGAAAATGATTAAGGAAGGCATAGCTGCGGCGCTTGCTGGGCAAGCAGGTGCTAGCAACCAGATTGTTGGACAGGCGGGAGTGCAACCTGTCTATGAGAACCGTTTCTGCACCTACAAAGAATTCATGAGCTGCAAGCCCACTACTTTCAGGGGAGCAGAAGGAGCAGTCGGCTTAACACAATGGTTTGAAAAGATGGAATCAGTGTTCCTAAGGAGTAACTGGAGAGAAGACTGCAAGGTAAAGTATGCCACGGGAACCTTGATGGAGCAGGCATTATCCTGGTGGATGTCATATGCTAAGTATGTTGGGATTGTAAATGCTTATAATATTTCATGGGAGGAACTTAAAAAGGAGATGGTACAGGAGTTTTGCTCACGTAGTGACATGAGAAAGTTGGATACTGAATTCTACTATTTGGCGGTGAAAGATGTTGATCTTGCTACCTATGTTCGCCGATTCCAAGAGTTGAAAGTTTTCTGTGCCCATGTGGTGCCGGATAATGAGAAGCTGCTTGAAAAGTTTATTGGAGGTTTACCGGCCTGTATCAAGGGTAATGTGACGTCATACAATTCTCAAACCTTAGATGATGCAATCCGTATAGCTGAACGACTGATGGATCAAGCAATCAAGAATGGAACTGCTCAGAAAGGTAACAGTTTTGATCATAAGAGAAAGTGGGATGACTACAGGAGAAACAACTATAACAACAACAACCAGTACCGTGACAACAATCATCACCACCAGCAGAACCGTCGACAAGTGACTGTCAGGACATACGTGGCTGCAACGACACAAGTTAGAGGATATGCTGGGAACCAACCATACTGCGCCAAGTGCAAACAACATCACTCTGGACCATGCACTGTGAGATGTAAGAAATGCAACAAAGTTGGGCATGTTGCCAAGAACTGTAAGGGAAAAGCTGTGGCTACAGGGAGTAACGCACAGCCGGTTATAACTTGCTTTGGGTGTGGAGAACGTGGACATTACAAGAATAGATGCCAAAAGAACACTGGACGAAGAACTGGAGACGCTCGTGGCAGAGCATATGAGATGGGCAATGGAGAGCAGCAGAAGGACCCGAATGTAGTTACCGGTACGTTTCTACTCAACAACATCTATGTTAAAGTCTTATTTGATTCTGGTGCCGATATGAGCTTTGTATCTTCTAAAATTTCACCATTACTGAATCTCACCCCTACCACGCTAGACACTAACTATAGTATCGAACTAGCTAATGGAAACCTAGTTAATACTTGCACCGTAATCCGAGACTATACCCTAAACCTTCTAGATCACCCGTTTAGCATCGACTTTATACCCATCGAACTTGGAAGCTTCGACGTAGTTGTGGGAATGGATTGGTTGTCCAAACATCGAGCCAGCATTATTTGCGGTGAACGAGTTGTTCATATCCTTCTTGATGACGAGACTTTGGTTGTCCGCGGTGACCGTAGTGGAACCCGTCTGAACATCATTTCCTGCATTAAGACACTGAAGTATATCGAGAAAGGATGCCATGCGTTTTTAGCACAAGTATCCAAGAAAGAGTCTGGAGAAAAGTGACTCGAGGACGTCCCGATTGTGCGTGATTTCCCTGAGGTATTCCCTGAAGATCTACCTGGACTTCCACCGGCTCGACAGGTAGAATTCCTGATTGACTTAGTTCCAGGAGCTGCACCCGTGACCCGTGCACCGTATCGACTTACTCCTACCAAATTACGAGAACTGTCCAAGCAGTTACAGGAGTGTTGGATAAAGGATTCATCCGACCTAGTTCATCACCGTGGGGAGCACCGGTGTTGTTCGTAAAGAAGAAAGATGGGTCGTTTAGAATGTGTATTGACTATCGCGAACTGAACAAGCTGACGGTGAAGAACCGCTACCCGTTATCGAGGATTGATGATTTGTTCCACGAGCTGCAAGGATCAGATTACTACTCGAAGATTGATCTGAACTCAGGTTACCACCAACTTAGAGTCCGGGAAGAGGATATTCCCAAAACGGCGTTCAGGACTCGCTATGGCCACTATAAATTCAAAGTAATGCCATTTAGTTTGACAAACGCACCAGCAGTATTCATGGACCTCATGAACCGAGTGTGTAAAGCATTAACTGCATTGACTCAGAAGAATAAGAAGTATGAGTGGGAAAACGATGAAGAAGAAGCATTCCAAATCCTGAAGCGAAAACTGTGTAGTGCACCGATTTTGGCGTTGCCAGACGGAGTGGAGGATTTTGTGGTATACTGCGATGCATCCTATCATGGTTTAGGAGCAGTTTTGATGCAGAGAGGGAAAGTCATGGCATATGCTTCCCGACAACTTAAGACCCACGAAGAGAAGTATACTACGCATGATTTAGAGTTGGGTGCAGTGGTTTTTGCACTCAAGATATGGAGACACTACCTATACGGAACGAAGTGTGTCGTGTACACCGATCACAAGAGTCTTCAGCATATCTTAGATCAGAAGGAGTTGAATATGAGGCAACGGCGATGGTTAGAAACTCTAAGTGATTACGACTGTGAGATCCGATATCACCCAGGAAAGGCAAACGTTGTGGCTGATGCCTTGAGCCGTAAGGAACGGTTGAAACCTCTACGAGTTCGAGCTCTAGTTATGACCATCAATTCGAACCTTCCCGCTTAAATTCTCCGTGCTCAAGAAGAAGCAGTAGAACAAGAAGGTCTCCAGGATAAGAGCCTTCAAGGAATGATACAAAAGAAGTTTGAGAGACGTTCAGATGGAACTTTGTGTTATAAAGGAAGAAGTTGGGTGCCACGTCATGGAGGACTGCGAGACTTGATTATGCATGAGTCGCATAAGTCAAAATACTCTATTCACCCAGGATCCGACAAAATGTATCATGACCTCAAGGAACTGTACTGGTGGCCGAATATGAAAGCTGAAGTTGCTGACTATGTTCGAAGGTGTTTGACATGTGCAAAAGTTAAGGCCGAACATCAGAAACCGTCTGGTCTTCTACAACAACCTGAGATTCCCGAATGGAAATGGGAACGGATCACTATGGACTTCGTCACCAAACTCCCAAGGACTGCAACTGGTTTCGACGCTATATGGGTCATAGTCGATCGATTGACGAAATCAGCACATTTTCTACCGATCAAGGAGAATTACGGCATGGATAAGTTGACAAGGCTCTACGTGAAGGAGATAGTATCGAGACATGGAGCTCCCATATCTATCATCTCTGATAGAGACAGCAGGTTTACTTCAAATTTTTGGCAGTTGCTTCAAGATGCCTTTGGCACGAACCTCGACATGAGTACTGCATATCACCCGGAGACAGATGACCAGAGTGAAAGGACGATTCAATGGAGGATATGCTCCGGGCCTGCGTGATTGATTTTGGAAATGGGTGGGATACACATTTGCCTTTGATCGAGTTTTCATACAACAACAGCTATCATGCAAGTATCAAGGCTGCACCGTTCGAGGCATTGTATGGTCGAAAGTGTCGATCACCCATTTGTTGGGCTGAGGTAGGAGAAGCTCAGCTCATTGGGCCGGATCTTGTTCGAGAGACCACAGAAAAGATTGTGCAGATTAAAGACCGATTGAAGATCGCGCGAGACCGTCAGAAAAGTTACGCAGACGTAAGACGCAAACCCCTTGAGTTTCAGGTTGGGGATAGAGTCATGTTGAAGGTTTCACCATGGAAGGGAGTGATTTGTTTCGGCAAACGGGGAAAGCTGAACCCCAGGTACATAGGACCGTTCAAGATTCTGAACCGAGTTGGTCCTGTAGCTTATAAGCTAGAATTACCACCCGAGCTCAGTAGGGTACATCCTGTATTCCACGTGTCTAATTTGAAGAAATGCTTGTCCGATGAGACAGCCGTGATTCCACTCGATGAGATTCAAGTTGATGAGCAACTGAACTTTATTGAAGAACCTGTAGAGATTATGGAGCGTGAGGTCAAACGATTAAAGAGGAGCAAAATTTCCCTTGTGAAAGTTCGCTGGAATTCCAAGAGAGGACCCGAATTCACCTGGGAACGCGAGGACCAGTTCAAACGCAAATACCCTCACCTCTTCGAAACCAGAACCGATAAGTTAAACTGAAATCCGGGACGGATTTCCCAATATGATGTATGTGCTGTAACACCCGGTAATTTTCCAAAACCTTTCTAGCCAATTATTTTAAAACTTTGCATTACCTGAGAACTTAAACTTTTCATTATACTTGTTTGGGCTTGAGAAACGAGAGATATTGCGAGAAACGAGAATATTGTCCCTATTAGTGAACCAGCACAACCTAGGAAGCACGAAACGAATCGTATTTGTCAAAAATATTTATTTTTGAAAGTATTGCAAATTTATACTCGTTTTTATTGGAAAAATTATTTCGTGAACAATGGCGCAAGTTTCGTTAATTTTCGAGTTCGTTTGGTATGTCAAATGGGTCCCGCGGTGTTTTTATCAAAAGTTTAGCTAACTTGGCAGATATGGTCCCTCCGCCCCCTATTTTCAATACACTCCCCTCACTTTTTAATTTTCATTTCACCCCCTATCTCAATAGTATAAATACCTCTCTATTAATAAAATTCACACACACTATTCACTCACTCTCTCTCTATCTCTCTTCTCTCTCTCTCCACACTGCCGGCGACACCACTCAGGCAACCACCATCTTCTCCGGCCGGATTCCGGCGACCACCGTACCGGAATATTTTCCGGCAATACTTTTTCTTTGCCGAATCGTTAGATCGGCTCACCTACATCCTTTCTGGAGTTTTTGAGCCCTCGGCTCCCACCACAACACCACCCACGCGCCACCACCGTCTACTGTCTACACCACCGCCACCACCACAGCCTTCCCTGCCTCCTTTTTATCTCGGTAAAACCCTCCACGCGCTTTATTTCTTCATTTTCTTTAAAATTTATCAAACCCTAGTTTCAATAATTTTTATTTATTTAATTTAATTATTTAATCCGAAAAATATTTATGTTTTATCACTAAAATGGTTGTTAAAAATAATGAAACCCTCGTGTGGACCCCCCTTCCCCTTTCTCGGCTGACTCGGTCAAACTCACCGAGTCAACTCAGTTGACTCGATGAGGGTTTGATGATATGATGTTTTTATTGTTTTTGTGTTCAATTCTTGTTGTTATGTTGTTGTTATTTAGTTTTTGAAGATGTTTGAGGTCCGTTTGGTTAGTGACTGATTCGGCAGCCACACGGCAAGGCCGAGCCGTGACTCACGGCGAGTCATGGCGAGTTGAGGATTATTTAGGACTAGCTTTGATTCTGTGATGTTGTGTTAGTATTGTGTTAATTTCAGATGAGAACACTGAATGTTGGTTGTGTTAAACTTAAAGATTAGAAATCAAATTGTGAATTGTATTTGTGTAGAAAATGGACTTTGATGCGTATAACTACTTTTGGACCAAAACAGATTCGGATTGTGTGGGATAATTATGTTCACAGTTTCAGTTGTGGTTGTGTCAAATGGAAAAACTATTTTATTTTGATATAGAGATTGAGCTAGGAGTAGGATAGTGTGGATTAGGATTGTGTTCGGATTTGGTTCGGCCGAGAGTCCCAACGACTCGGATGGAGTCGAGCCGTGACTCATGGCGAGTCACGGCCAAGTTTGTTTATTCGTCGTTGTTATTTATTTAAAATGTGTCAAGTCGTGATTATTAGTTTAGTCGCTAATGATTTATTTGTTTTAATTATTTGATATTGAGTCGGGTATATTTAGTTAGTCGTTATTATTATTCGTTTGGTTCGACAGTCGACACATAGTCGAGCCGTGACTCATTTCGAGTCACGCCAATAATTATTGTTGTGGTTGTTATTTATTTGTGTCGGGTTACGGTTTCGGCTTAAGTTTTATTTAAAATGGACTAACGATTATGAAACGATAAATAACAAGGTTTAATTATAGTTAAGAGGTTATTGCAACACATGGACTTGGATTCGGATTATTATTGTGACGATATATGTTATGGACGTATTGGATTTACGGTATTGGTTATTTGGACATTATGGACCCTTTGGTACATGAGACGGAAGGGTACGTTAGACTCATAAGAGCTTAACCTACCTGGACCCGAACAATACAAAATGGTCGATAAAACTAAACAACTAATATTCACGTGAATGATATGTTCAATTATATATTAAAATTTGTAAAACTTGTTAATAATTGGAATATTCAAATAAGTCGTGTGACTTGGAAATGTTTTACAAACGGGCAATTCATGCCGAAATTTCGTAAAATATGTTATAAAACTTATACTATTTGTGATTTATTAAATATTCCAAAACCTTTTCAAAACTCTTATGTTTTAACGATTATAACATTATTTTGGGAAAAACGGGGAAAAACCGAAACTATCTAGTGATGTCATTTGTTTGGTTATTTATTTATTTATTTATTTATTTATTTATTTCTTTCATATTCCTTATTTTCTCTCGTCTTCCTTGAGTGTCCGTTCGTATTCGCCGACTCATCATCTCTTCACTCTTTTTGTCTTCCACACGAGACTTAAACTTATCTTTTCTTTCAAACGCCATTGAAACTAAAAACCTTTTATACGAGTATTATTTATTAAATCATTTTGGATATTATATCTGAGTTATGTCATTAATTGATTAGGTTGTGCTGAGGTTCATTTGCTGTGCCGTACCATCTGATTGTTTATCTCGTATTCTCTGTGACTAAGGTGTGATTCATAGCCCCACTTGTGCACTTTTAATTATTTTTAAACCCATGGGGGAGATACATGCTACTTACTATTTTTCTAAGCACAATGGTTTATTGTATGCTATTCCTGATTGACGCTATATATGCTAAGTACCTTCCTTGCCAAAAGCAAGACCCTCGATCATGAACCATTAATCACCTGCGGGTGAGCGCGATTATAGTTTATAGGCCTATAGGATTGACCGTCCCATCCCTGTTGACCAGTTAGGCAACACGGGTGTACTGTATATCGAATACCTAGGTATTTGGCAAGATACCTACTGGAGGGCAAATGTTATGATTATGAAATTCCGCGGTTATTGTCGACTTATGCCAGAGTTACTGGTACCTCGGTTAACGCATTGTGTGTCATGAGCTTAGCGAAACAAACGAAAGATATCCTGATTGAATATGTGAAGCTTCCAGATTAAAATTCTTGTGCTCAAACTATTATTTTACTAAACCTATGAGTTGCACTCAACCTTTGTGTTGACTTTTTAGCATGTTATCTCAGGTAATTGATTTCTGAAGTGGGCACGAGGAAGAGCTGGAGGTTCCGGATGGCTATCTATGGGATATGTTTATTTACCATTTCTATCTTATTTTCCGCTGCAAACTACTTTATTTTTCCGCTGCAAACCATTTCATTTTCCGCTGCTAAATATGTTATGAGTCTTGTGAACTCTAAAATTGAGCTTTGTATTTGAATGTGGGTTTATTTAAAAATGTCTCGTTATGAGATTGTTTATCTATAAATTTTGACTCACTACCCCTCGAGTAATACCCCAAACTCAGTCCCGCTGCCATATTCCGAGTTGGGGGTGTTACAACATTGTGTTGGTGGCAGAATCTGCGGAAGGGTTAAACAACAGACTTGAGCACTGGAGGGAGGCTCTAGAAGATTATGGTCTTCGAGTGAGCAGAGACAAGACTGAATACATGAGATGTGATTTTGGGAGGATCGAGTCAGGTCACCACGAAGATACAGATATTCGTATCGGTGACCGGATCCTCCCACCCAAGGAGTCCTTTAGATACCTGGGATCGATGATCCACAAATCGGGGAGGATAGATGAGGACGTAACCCACCGGATTAGAGCTGGGTGGGCGAGATGGAGGGCAGCGTCGGGAGTCCTTTGCGACAGGAACGTCCCATTAAATCTAAAGGGTAAATTTTATAAGGTGGCGATTAGACCGGCTATGCTGTACGGGTCTGAGTGTTGGCCTATCTCCAAAGCCCATGCTAACAGGGTCGAGGTGGCGGAACTGAGAATGCTAAGGTGGACTTGCGGCAAGACCTTGCTTGACTTGATCCCGAACGGAGTTTTCAGAGCTAAACTTGAGGTCGAGTCTATTATTTCGAAGATGAGAGAAGGAAGGCTCAGGTGGTTCGGCCATGTAAGGAGGAGGCCACAATCAGCACCTGTAAGAAGAGTCGAAGCGCTAGTAGTGGACGGTGTGAGAAGGAGGGGTAGACCCAAACTCAGATGGGAGGATAGACTTAAGCTCGACATGAAGGAGCTGCTCTTGTCCGAGGACATGACCTCAGATAGGAAGGCGTGGAGAGATAGAATTAGGATTAGCGGATAGCTCAGGCTAGGTGTGTTGGGTTTCTTTGCCTTAGCTTTAGGCCCCGTGCGTTGCCCTGCTGTGCTTTGTCTTGTCTCCTTAGGTTTGCCTGCTTTGCTTGGTTCTTTTCTCTGTGCTTATTGTGCTTTTGTTCCTTTTCTGTTTTTTGTGTTTGCGTTTGTTGTGTTGCTTGTTTTGCCTGCTCTTTTTGCCTTCTTGTTGTCTGCTATGCTTTTCTCGGTTGCTCTCCTCCCCTTGCTCTCTCACGCGCACACATGCACTTGCCGGAGGTCTCTTTGGAAGCAGCCTCTCTACTCCCGGGTTTACCCTGGGGTAGGGGTAGGGTCTGTCTACAGTCTACCTCCCCCATACCCTGCCCCGGCGGGATTGGGTTTGTTGTTGTTGTTGTAATTCCTGCTAGGTGCAAATAACTTTGAAGTGGTCACGATAAACTTGTGTAAACGAGGAGCTTTACCTGGTTTAAGTATGTACAACAATGAATTCAAATCCAGTAAATTAGTCGGTCAAAAGTTGAAAACAATGAAAAAATAAAGTCTAATCATATTTTCTGTTGTGGATATGAATTGGGCTGGGCTGATGAAGGTTATTACTGGGCCGAACAATGAGATTAGATAAGGACAAAAATACCCCAGACAAACCGACCTTGATGGTGTATATAAGGCACAGGTACAAAAAGCAGAGTATATAAACCAGATCTCATTCTCCCTCTCAAACACCGGAGAATAAATAAGTGAGTCTCTAATTTTTCAAAAAAAAACTTAATTTATTTGATACTATCTATATCTGTGTGTGATGACCTTTAATATCAGGATTAATACTTCATGGTTCACGTGCAAATCACGTGATGTGTCTAAAACCCTAAATTTGGATAAATTTGTTGATTGTGTATGATTTATGTGTAGATTATTGATTTATCATATAAGGCGTTGTTTGTTTTCTTAGTTTATTTATATTGTGTTTAAGCTCAAGATTATCTTACTTTGTACAAAAATTTGTGTTTAAGTTGAGAATTATGTTGATACTTCTGTGTGTTGAAGCTATAATTTGTGCATAACTTTGTTTGTGTGGAAGATTATTGTTTGATTCATGCGATAGTTGATGCTAATTTATGATTTGTATGTAAATTGTTGATGCTCGCGCGAATCACGTGGTAGTTTTTTTTTTTTTTTTTTTTTTTTGTTTTTTTTTTTTTTTTTTTATGTGTGCGTGAATGTTGAATTTGAGGATTTTTGTGTGTGTAAAGGGGGTGTTTGTTTAAGCTTATATGTGAGCTTATGAGCTTATTTGATTTCAGCTTATATTCTATAAGCCTCAATTTTCCGGCATATTTTGAGACTTCTGAGCTTATATAAGTTTATTATGATATGATAAACTTATATAAGTTTATATTATGATATGATAAACTTATATAAGCCCATAAGTCTCAAAATAAGCCGGAAAATTGCAGCTTATGGAATATAAGCCGAAATCTAATAAGCTCATAAGCCCACGTATACGCTTAAACGAACACCCCCTAATTCGAAGATTATCAATGTGATATTTCTGTTTGTTCATGATTTTGTGTGTGCATGCTTACTGTTTGTTAAACTTGAGTATCTGAGTATACATGTGTTTACGTTGAAGATCACCGTGTGAATCACCTGATGTTTGGTCGTTGTTAATGAGGTGTGTGTGTGTGAAACTTTAATTTGTGTGTAGTTTGATGATTTCATACGAAACACATGCTTGCTGTTAGTTTATTATTGTTTGTGTGTAAATTGCTGATAGTGTGAATCATGTGATGTCGTGATACTATGTTGTTTATGATAACCTTTAATTTGAGGATCGGTTTTGTGTGTAAAGTGATAATATCGTGCAAATCACGTGTACTAGGTGTTTCCCTATGATTAGTGAGTGTTTATACTGTGTATGAAGCATGCGTTTGAGCACGAATTTGTGTAAGTTGATGATTCTGGTGCTAAATCACGTGATAGTTCATGTTTGCCTGATTCAAGTTTAGGTTCATCGTGTGGTAGATTTTGTGACACAACATCAACGAAAAACTAGATTTATAGTTGATAATAGATGATTTGTGAGTGTATACTGCGTGTCAATTGTCAACCTTGAATTTGAGGTTGGTTTGTATGCAAGTTACGGATGCTAGTGCAAATTGATGTGATATACTGATGTTTGTTTTAGAATTTGAGTTTTGTTGTGTTTAGTTCAAGTTTGGATTCATCTCGTGGTTGAATATATGAATTGGGTTGATTTACTGATGAATAACTTGTGTGTTTGCTATGTGTCAACCTTGAATTTGAACATTAATTTGTGTGTAAGTTGATAATTCTTGCGCAAAATCATGTAGTATGCCTGCTAGATTTTGAGGTTTCATTGTGTTTGATTCAGTTTAAGATTCATCGGGTGGTTGGTTATGTGATTATCTATAGAGAATTTTTGTTTTAGATTCAAATTATGTGCTCGTTTGATGTTTTATCCAGACTGGATCCTATAATGTGTATGTCATGTTTACTTTGTGTTTGCTTACTAAGTATGACGTTGGATTTGTGCATAAGTTTGTGTTTGTTGAAGATTCTCGTGCAAAATCATATGAGTGCTCATGTTTGTTTCATATATCGAGTTTCACTTTGTTTGATACATAACGTGGTTGATGTGATTAATTAGGGTTAATCTGTGTGAAATACATACCTATTTTCAAAATTATATAAAACGGATAGCAACATGGGGTTGAGCTGCATGGTACACTTAATCTTGTAATTATATCGGTGCAGTTATGCATGTTTTAATTTGTTTATGATTGGTGAGTATTCAGTTGCTACAAGGCTTTTGAATTTGTTAGTTGTTGTATTATGATTCGTAGGTGATGATTTTATGTATCTCTTTGTTTGAAATATTTGGTCTGTTGGTAGCTCACCACAGATAGTTATCTTTGGATATTAACAGGTCTTTCATCGACAAGACAAATGGCTACATTTGAGTTGTACCGTCGATCAACAATTGGAATGTGTTTGACCGACACTTTGGATGAAATGGTGTCGACTGGGAAACTTGGCCCTGAAGTTGCTATCCAAGTGCTTGTTCAGTTCGATAAGGTCTCTTTAGAGCTTCAATAACTTTGTGTTAGTTCCATGCATATGTACTTGCATAGTGTTGATTTTTCTGCAAATCATGACTCCTTGTTTTGTTGGTTGTAGTCAATGGCTGAGGCACTGGACACTAAAGTTAAGACCAAGGTGTCCATCAAGGTAAATTGTTCTATCTCTTTGCCTTAATAAGATCGTAGTGTTGAAATTGTTGAGCTTTTTTCAACGCCAGTTTCATTAAAAAGAGCACTCTAGCAACACGGGAAAAGAAAAAGGAATTACAACAAATAACTTGTTATCATTCTGTGATTATATTAGAATTGCAGTAGGGTAGAATGATTTTTGAATGCTCTATATCTATATAAGTTCTGGTTATCACCACTATTAAGATTAAATTGTTTACGAGAGATCGTTGACGAGAGATAAAATCTCACTTGAGTGATGTGTGAATTCTGTTTTGATCGCACAAGTGTTACTTGGCTCACTACATTGGGTAGGTGCATTAATAGAACAATGGTCTAAAAATAGTTACTTGGATTTAGGAAATGCGCAAACCATAATTACAATACAATCTTTTTGGTTTGTATGAACACATGAAATATAATTCTGATGCTATGTTATTTTGACAAAAATGATAATAGATCAAGCGGGTCGAATTAGCAAATGGTTTTGGGTCGCATGTCGACCAAAATGATTCTATGATACATACAACCCTTTTATATTATTTATAGTAAAAAAGGATATTCTTGTAATCATTAAATGCATTAATCGTTCATAGGATAATGGATAAGCATTTGTGTGGGTCAACCAAAAAACCCAATCCAACCCGTTTTGACTTGTGTGGCCTGCCATTCTTTTCTACCTCTAACTGAACCTTAACTATTTGTAATAAGATTTTATAATGGCCAATATACACTCTCTACCTGAACATCACTGTGTGGATGCTGATCAGTTTTTGTAATATGAACAGGGGCATTTGCACACCTACAGATTCTGTGACAACGTGTGGACATTCATTATTCAGGATGCTCTTATCAAGTATGACGAAAGCCAAGAAAATGTTGGTCGAGTTAAGATAGTGGCATGTGACTCGAAGCTGCTTATGTAATGAGATATGATCTCTTGATTCTGCTGGTAAATGTTAGTGTAGTACAAAACATTTTGGGATTTATCCTCTGTTGTATTCCATGAAAAACAGAGTGGATTCGTAACAATTTTCGCAGAAACGAATTTATGTGATTCTGATATATCTTGAGTTCCGGTCTTAATAGTGAGTGCTTGATCTATCGGGCATAGGATATCTGTTTTTACGTCCTCTGAAATAGTTTCTTTTCTTCCAATATCAAGTACTATTGTACGATAATGATCATGTTTCTGGAGTGGAAAGAATTATATAAAACCTCAATAAATAACGATGAATGCAAGTCTTTTTGTTGATTCATGTGAATGTTGTTCTCCGAAATATTATGATGTTCTCTATATTATACTAGTAATTCATTTGTGAGTTTAATAAAACTTTGATGTTTTTATAGTATGCCAAAAAGTTGTATGTTCTTACCAGAAAGTTTTTACATGAGCGTGATATATACAAGATATATGTTCACAACTGGATCAAGATATTGTGATCATGTTCGAAAATTAGGCAGAAAAGTTCAAGCTTAAAAATTTCAGCCGAATCTTAATTCTTTGGATCTTCAAAAGGAAATCTTTTGGTACGAACCTTCTGCAAAAAATTGCTAGAGGAACAAACAAACAATTGTCTGTACTCTGTACCATTTGAAAGTGGTTCATGAGGCTTCATAAATCATAACTACGCGAACTCAAAAATCTAGTGGATCGTCATCCATGGATTGCTAGAACAATTGATCTTAACAATTCCAGTCAGATAAACAAAAATACATGAACAATGATAACAAAATGGAAATATGCTTCTCAAAGATGACAACCATTATCCCTTAGTCCGAGATATTCTATGATCAAAGGCTTTGTGGTTGTCACAAACTGGATTCGAACCAGCACCTCTGGGAGCAAAAGACAGGCCCAGCGAACTACCATTCATTCTGATCGCGACTTTGTTTACCCGGTTCCCCTCGCGGCTAAAGGGTACATCCGGGTCCGGTCGCATGGACCTACTTACCTTGCTTGTAGACCAGCTGCAGAGCTAACCCTTGTTCTATTGGTTTGATGCTACCAAGACGATATATCACTAGATCGAATAGACTGAATCCCATGTCCTGAAAATAGAAATAACAACGACAAGCAGAAAATGTAAGCACATGTTCAATAAATACACTACAAAAAGAACTGAGTTCAAAGACATAAGAGACTGTAATCATACTTACATCATCAGATTCTATTTTCTCTAGAACTTTTTCAGCAGGTGCACCACCAGATTGAAATGAAGCAAGCTTTTTCTCTGCGGAAGCAATCAGTTCTGTGATTCTGTCCTCATCTGCATCAGCTCCAACTGCACAACAAAATTTATATATCCCAATGGTTAGATCTCGTTTTGTGAATATTTCTTTAACATAACAGCGAACACAATTTATATCAACATAGAACAAATAATATGTTTTTAATGTAATAGCGCATGTAGATAGATTCTACAAAGGCTGAACTCGAGATACTAAACTTGGAAACATTAGCAATCCTCTCTACAGTCCTACAGATACGTAGAGTTGTTATTAAATCTATACATTTATTAGATCAAACAGGGCACCAGAAAAATGCAGATGTAAGGAATCCCTCTACATCACACATATGACATGATATCTAAAGTAACTTTTTTTTTTGGTTAACCATGGTTTCGGACCTTTTTGGCCGACTAATCCACGGGGTTTGAACCCACCGCCACACAAACTCAAACCGGGTAAAGCCCTCCATTTTCAGGAGGTTGGTGTGGCCACTTCAGGTTGTTTGCACCTGAATCCAATTGATTAAACAGTTTCATTGCGCGGAATATGACACACTCGTCTACATTTCTCAGAAGTTTCAATTCCCATCTAAATTTGGTTTAAATAGAAAGAGCTGGCTGTTAGATAAATAATTGCATTCTTCACTAAACCATAAAAAAATTTAAGCGGCGCAAACAAAAACACACGCATAGAATACTAGACAATCACTTTCAACCAATAGATAACCCTTCCTCCCAAACTTTGTTTTCAACTGAATTACTGAGAAGAATCACTACCGAGTGAAGTATCATCTGTACCTCTAAAAAACTGGAAACCTTTATCTTTTAAGCTAGAGAGAACCTACCAATGCAAAGAGAACATGATTAGAACATTGCAATGTGTATAAACTAATACTTAATAATCATGGCAAACTGATATTAAAACTAGCAATCACATCCCATTACAACAACCAAACCAACCCAAATGGAAGAAGAAGGAAAAAAATAAAATAAAATAACCCATAAACAATTATCCCCAAGTGTAATCTCGTTGACATGGCCAAGGCTTGGTAAAAGTCCTCTAAGCAATTCTTCTTCTATATCATCTCGAGTTCGTCCAAGTTTCCTTGCAAAAGTCCTACTGCCTAGGTAATCCAAGTCGGCTTTCACTAAAGAAGACACATTTAGCAACAAAAGCTTCTCCAAATACAACTTATATTTGATAGTTAGAGATAACATATAATGAGCATTGATTTCAATAGTATCTATATTATATTGGTAACATAAATAAATGCCTAAAAATATTATCAATATTTATTTATATTTTTATGTTTTGATGATCACAAAATGTAAACTCATTAAAACATAAACTTATAAATTAAACAAGTACTTAGTTGTAAATATTCACTTCTACAACTAAAATCACTTAAGGTATGAATGAACTAATACTTAATGCATTATATGATCAAAGAAACATTTCCTTAAAAACTATATTTTTTATAAAACATCAAAAACATTTTATATATTTTTGAAAAACATTTTTGGTATTAAATAAAAATGTTTAATCTTTTATAAAAATATGAATTCAAATTTTTAACCAAAATCAGTTAAAATGTTCCAGAAAAACCTTCCCCACAAAAGGACAAAATTGGCCAACGTTCAGTAGGGGCGGCCCCCTTAATTTTGCTGGGCGGCCCCCTTAAAATTAAGGGGACCGCCCCCTATTTAAGGGGACCGCCCCCGCTCCAGTAGGCTCCAGCTGTCCAGTTTTTCTCCCTATAAATACCTGCCTTCCCCTGGATTTTTACTCACCTTTTGCACACTAAAACTTTCTGTTTTAAATCCTTGTATATACATTTCAAAATCCTTTGATCAACATCTAGAGAAGAAGTATTGCAACTTAGCTATCTAAGTTGTGTGTGTCATCATTCATTTGTATATAAGTTGTATATTTGTTAGATAGTTGTGTGTATAATTATTTGGGATAGGTTAGTGTGTAAGTAGTGAAGTTGTGTAGTTAAGGTGTGTAAGTAGTGAAGGTGTGAAGAAGTAGAAGTGTACATAGGTTGTGCTAAGTTGTGAAGAAGGTGTGAAGCCGTAGTATATAAGTTGTGAAGAAGTTGTGAATAAGTCGTGAAGTAGTCTTGAAGAAGTAGTCGTGAAGAAGAAGTCGTGAAGTAGTCGTGAAGAAGAAGTCGTGAAGAAGAAGTTGTGAAGAAGGTGTGATTAAGTTGTGTACAAGTTGTGAGATTGGTTCTAGCTACGATTAGAACCCGACATCTAGCTTTGTGTCGTTAAGCCGGTGTAAGCTAAAGTTCTATAAGGTTTTCTCTGCCATAAGAGAGCTTGTTGACATAGTGAAGAAAACTCTCGAGTTAGATGCTCGGGGAGTGGAGTAGGGCAAGGAAGGTGACCTTGTAGCCGAACCACTATAAATCTCTTGTGTCTCGGTTAGATCTTTCCATCTCTATCTTTCATTTGATTTACTTTACTTTACTTGCATTACTTACTTATATTTATCTATACTTGTTCATATTGTTTAAGAATTGAAGTCACATAATATCGAATCGAAATTTTTAAAAGTAAACAAAAGTCTTCAAAATAAAATTTAAAAAGACGTAAAACTATTCAACCCCCCTTCTAGTTTTCCACAATTGGTATCAAGAGCCACGTCAAACAAGATTTTTAAAATAAATTGTATTTTAAAACTTGAAACGATCTATGGAATCTGAAAAATATTTAGAAGGGCAATCTATGCAAAGACCACCACTATTTGAAAGTGATGGATTTTTATATTGGAAAAATCGATTCGAAACTTATGTGAAGTCAAAAGATCTAGATCTTTGGCATGTTATTACTAGTAGTGATTTTTTACCTATTCAATATAATTTAGAAACTAGAAAGGATGAAGTAGTATCTTTTGAAAAACAAAATGATGATTTAAAAAGAAAACTTTCTAAAAATAATGAGGCTAAAATGGTTATTTATAATGCGTTACCACGTAAAGAATACGAAAGAATTTTTATGTGCGAAACCGCAAAAAAAAATTGGAACTCTTTACTAATAACTCACCAAGGTAATAGTCAAGTCAAAGATAATAAAATAGATCTTCTTGTTCAACAATATGAACAATTCACGATTCCGGAAGAGGAATCAATTGATAATGCGTTTGCTAGGTTTAACACAATCATCACAAGTTTAAAGGCACTTGATGAGAGTTTTTCTAGTAAGAATTTTGTCAGGAAATTTCTTAGGGCTCTTCATCCAAAATGGCGAGCTAAAGTTACGGCGATTGAAGAATCGAAGAACTTGTCAACTCTTCAACTTGACGAGTTGATTGGCAACTTGAAGGTCCACGAAGCAATAATCAAGAAAGACTCCAAGATGATCAAAGGAAAGAAAGAACAAAGCAAGTCAATCGCGTTGAAAGCTAGGAAAGCATCAAGTGACGAGGATAGCTCAACCTCCGAAAGTGATGATGAAGAATATGCCATGGCCGTAAGAGATTTCAAGAAGTTCTTCAAAAAACGAGGAAGATTCGTTAGACAACCATATGACGAAAGAAAGACATTCCAAAGAAACAAAGACGACAAAGGTAGCAAGAGTGAGAGGAAGTGTTTTAAGTGCGGTGATCCAAATCATCTCATTGGAAGATGTCCAATGATGTCAAAGGAGCAAAATCAAAAGAGGTTCGTTGGAGGAGCATGAAGTGATAGTGATGAAGATGAAAAAGAGACTACAAAGGAGGAGAAATGTCTTATGGCTAAGACATCGAATGAGGTACGTTCCAAAACCGAATACTTTAGTGATGAAAATTTATCATTAGATGAAAAAGACCTAGATAACGAATATAATAGGTTATGCATATTAGGTCAAAAAGTAATGAGTAAAAATAAATCACTAAAACTCATAAATAACAAATTAGAAAAAGAAATACTAGAATTAAAAATTAAACTACATAACTTAGAAAAAGGTAAAGAAGTTTTTGAATGTAAAACATGTCAAGAAACTAAAAAAAAAAAAACGAAATACTTAAGGAAGAAATTTGTAAACTTAAAATTTTTGAAAATAGTAGTAATTCACTTAGGGAAATAATAAGCATTCAAAGAGCATCGGGAGATAAAACCGGACTAGGATTTAATTCAAATAATGTTTCAACAAGTGAAAATAAAAATGTTAAGTTTGAATGTCAATCTAGTGAACAAAAACCATTAGAGTCAAAACCTAAGTATATACTTATAAAAGATAGAAAAATACCTATTTCGAGTGATGAGGAAGTAAAAAGTTTTTATAAACCATCATTAAAAGCCAAAACCGGATTTTCTAAACCGAAATTAAGATAAAAAACACCTCCCTTAAGAAGACCACATAATCCTCACCCTCGACCTAAATCTCCTCAACCTAGAAGAAATAAAAATCGACAAAACCCTCATAATAATAATAATTACCCAATGTGGAATTATCCAAATCCACCAAGCTTCAATCCTTGGGGAATACTTCCACCATATATGCATCCTAGTCAATTGCAACCCATGTTTGGTTCAAACAACTTTGGATCAATGAGACAATGGGGACCAAGTGGCTAAATTGCTAACTCATTGGGAAATCGGCATCTCCTCTTTGATTGACTTCTACAAGTCAACCTAAACACTTTGAAGCGTTATAAGAATAATCTACTGAAGACTAAAAGGTACGCTTTCTTTTTAAGTTTGGTGTTATAATATATGCTTAGATTAATGACTAGTTATTTCATGCCTATTTAGCTCGTAATGCCTAGTTATATATATATATATATAATATATATATATATATATATATATATATATATATATATATATATATAGGGGGACTTTCTTACGAGAACCATTTTATCTGCGAGAACTGAGAGAACCACAAAAAACATACATGCACGCCTTTTAAAATAAAATAAAAATACATGCAAATCATCAATAATCGTAAGTATCCACCTATGTTCTTCAATATCATCATGAACTCATCCTCTTTTTTCACAAAAACCTTATACAAGGCCGCAATATTGTCGTTGCACGCCTTATAAGAACATACATGCACACCTTCAAAGAAAAATGTTGTATTTCCAATTTCTTATCAAATTCTTTAGAACAACTATGTTTTTTTAAAAACATATATGTTGTTTTTAGAACATATGTGCAAAAATACAATTATTGAAGGCGTGCATGTATGTTTTTGGTGGTTCTCTCAGTTCTCGCGAGATAAAATGGTTCTCGCAAGAAAGTCTCACTATATATATATATATATATATATATATATATATATTAATATATATATATATATATATATATATATATATATATATACACATAATAGCTTATATGAATAACCTAGAGTCACTAGTTATTTTCCCTTTGGCCCTCTTTAGCAATACCTTTTAAAATGGAAATCTTCTATGTCCACTTTTAGAAAACTCATAGTGATGAAGTGAAATGAGTTGAGTGGATTAATCATTAACATAGAAGTAGGATTAGAAAACTATGGATGAAACAAGCTCTCGGAGATTATGACATTAAGTTAGATAAGTGTGCGACAACAAAGGAGCTATAGATGTTAGGTTATACCCCATTCAACACTCTCACATCAAACCTATAGAATTTAGTCGTCACTTCCTTATGACCATAGGATATGTAGAAAAGGGTAGCATGTGACAATAGCCTTAACCAATTCCCTTGAGCATGAGATCATTAACAACCATTTTTTCATTAATGTTATTTGTTTTCAAAATATGCAAAAACTTCACATTTTGGAAAAATGATTTTTCAAAAGATTATGTCATCTTTCTATTAACATGTTTTACTATCTCATTTTTTTTCTTCCATAATCCTATTTTGATCAAAGTCAAAGATTGGGAATTTCTTTTTACTCGTTCTTCATAAACACATTTTTAAATAAAACCCAATCTATTTTATTCAAATAACTTTAACATCTACATAAAAACCCACTTTCAAACATTGTTGAATAATGCTAAAAGCATTTTTTTTTAAATCATGCATGGTGATCTCATATTTGTCATCTATATTTATATACATGACATTTAAAAGTGAACTAAGGCAAATCAAGCGGACCATGGTTTGTCTATTAAGATTTTGTTTGTAACAAATCTAGAAGTCCATGCTATCTTAAGTTCCCATTTATTGCACATAGGCACACTTTAGGATCCCTCTAATAGTTCATTAATTGGTGTAGTTTATTGTTTCATTAGAATCCCTCACATAGGCACATATAATTAAGAAAATACTTGGTGTAGTTTATTGTTTCCTAGTTCATATATATTACTTGCTTGATGAGTATGTTTACATGCTAGATGTTATTACTTGCTTGATGATATTACATGATAGATGATATTACTTGCTTGATGAGTATGTTTGCATGATATATGAAATTACTTGTTTGCTTAATCCCTTTAATTAATATGACTTGCATGCATAATACATACTTTATTGCCTCAAAGAGTGGGACTTGCCTGAAACCAAAAGCTCAAAACATAGCCCTCCTTACCCATCTCTGCAGAAAAACTCATTTCTGGAACTCAGAAAGACACCAGATGGGCGGCCCCCTTAATTGATAAGGCGACCCCCTTAATTATTAAGGGGACCGACCCCAATTAAGGGGACCGGCCATCTGCTGGACGGGTTCACAGAATTTTTTTTTCTGCTTTTTAGCCCATTTCATCCTGCACTTCCCCAAATTCACAAACACACTTTGTCCCTATCATCCAAACACCTTTATCCATCCTTAAACAACCTCAAACCTCCACTATAAATAATCCCTTTCATCACCATTTTTAACTCACCCCATCATGTCTTCTCCCATCAAACCAAAACCAAAAACCTCAAAGCTAGCAAGGATGACCATAAAACTCAGTTGGAGAAGAAAACCAAACCCCCAAAACAAGTCCATCACAACAAATGATGTGGCTAAACAACCAACACCTCCACCCACATTTGTTCCCAACTATACTCCTAATCCTCAAGCTCATTCCAATGAACCCTTTCACAAACCTCATCATAACAACCAACCATTCACCTTTACTCCCAAAAATACACCTTCATCCTCCATACCTTCACACCCATCAACACCATAGATGTCTAAACCACCAAGAGTATCACCACCACCTCCTACCAACTCACATGTTACTCCTATGTTGCATGACCAAACATCCATCCCAAATAACAACCTCAACCTCCACCTTCATTCCAATCAACACATCTCAACCTCAAACCAACTCCCATGAAACCTTCGAAAATCCTCATCATTTTGGTCAACCATCAAACTTTCCCTCACCATCAAATAACTAAGCCCTATCCACATGCGTTCTGCCCCAAAACAAATTTTTTTTTTGTCGCAAGCAAGCCCAATCACCCTCTTTGGCAATATTAAGACTATTAGTATCTTTACTTATGTTGTAATTCTTATGTTTTAAGCATTTTGTGTGATATAATGATGATTCATGTGTTATACATGATCATCTTGAATGCATGAATAGATTATTTGCTTGTTTTAAATATTTCTGCTATGCATATATATGTCTTGCTATGTGTTTGCCA
The DNA here is from genome assembly GCA_021014915.2 of Artemisia tridentata subsp. tridentata. Classification (NCBI taxonomy): domain Eukaryota; kingdom Viridiplantae; phylum Streptophyta; class Magnoliopsida; order Asterales; family Asteraceae; genus Artemisia; species Artemisia tridentata. The sequence goes on along the minus strand of CP139508.1, from coordinate 171,080,617 downwards.
TGATTGTTGTCTTTATATTCCATAGTTTGCTATAGATGTGTTGTTTCATCTTTTTGTTTCATTGTGATATATATATATGTATATATGCCTATGACATGCTTAAAATATGATCTTAGTAGTCTACATATAAACATTGTTCCCCTTAACATGTTATTGCTACTATTAAACCATTCCAAATGAACATGATTCAAATAAAGCTTGCTGCAAACACAACTCAAAAATTGACCCCTACACTTACCTTTATTAAACCCATCTGAGTTTGGAATATTATCACTAAACCTCAAAAACCTTACCCAAAACAACCACACTTTCATAACAAAAATTCCCTCCAAATTTAAAACCCAAGACACCATGCTATCACCAAAATCCTCCATTTCCAATTCCTCCAAGAAACACAAAATAGTCATCATATCACCCATAAATGACCACTTCAACAAACACCTTCTCATTGACCTCACTAAAGAAGACAACACCACTCCATTACCACCACCTAAATGCTCATCTCCAAATGCACCTAATTCACCACAAACAACACCACCACCAACAACATCCCCACCATATATCACTACTCATACATTGAGCACATATTAACCAACCCATCACCACCACTACCTCTTCTTTTTGGTTGCAAGCTTTATGGGAATCTTGTGCTTTTGGGATGATTATGTAGTATCATTAGTTGTTTTGTTTGAATGTTTGCATGCCTTATGTTGTAATTCACTTGGTTGTGTATTTATACACAACACTTTATTAAATGCATGATCTCACTCTATATGCTTGCTTATTGTTTGAATGTTTGCATGCCTTATGTTACATATACTTGTAGTATCATTAGTTGTTTTGTTTGAATGTTTGCATGCCTTATGTTGCATATACTTGTGCTTCTAATATTTTTCTTGCAAGCGTTCCATAGCTCGTTTCCTTGGTGCCCCCAAACGAGGGGGAGTACACATCAAGGGGGAGTTTTCGTCCCGACAAATTTCACGTTTGAATTTTGTCGGCTTAACCTTTTTGATTCTACAAAAAGGGGGAGAAGTGAATGTAAACTCACTAAATACTTGTCCAAAAATAAACTTTTTGGTTTAATGAGTTTATGTTTTGTAATCATCAAAAAGGGGGAGATTGTTGACATAAATAAATGCCTAAAAACATTATCAATATTTATTCGTATCTCTATGTTTTGATGATCACAAAATGTAAACTCATTAAAACATAAACTTATAAATTAAACAAGTACTTAGTTGTAAATATTCACTTCTACAACTAAAATCACTTAAGGTATGAATGAACTAATGCTTAATGCATTATATGATCAAAGGAACATTTTGTGGAGGATTATACAAACACTTGGGATGTGAATCTTAGTAACGTGTTTGGGATATTTATGTATGAATGTGATGTAGTATGCGAAATCTACTATAACACACTTAAAAGAACACAAAGGTGATGAGTTATGTAAACGTGAGTAGTAATGAACAAAGAACACAACTTTAGTAACACAAAACGATTCAATATTATTGATGAAATAATACGGATGATCTAACTATCACCAGGATTACAAAGTAATCTTGAATCTTTGATTGTAAAAGGATTTGTGAAAATGAGTAACTAAGTTACTAGAGAGGTTGTTCTGTTTTGGTTATTAGTTGAAGAGATTCATTTACGAAGGTGGTGACTAAGGGAACCTTTTATAGTATAAGGTACCCTTATTACAAGTTGTCAAGTGGTTGAATATAAAAAGATACTTTGACTATTCTAGCCTACAATTAAATACAACTACCAATGTAACAACTCTGTATATTCTTCTGCACAAACATGTGAAGACTGAACTACTTCTACATTACGTATTACATTGTACAAAGACTAATAATTTAACAAATATCTACAAACAAATATCTATCAACTTGATCATAATCTTGGCAGGACCTTTATCAACTAGCAGTACCTTCTTACCCAGAAGGTACTGTTAGTACATCTTCATATTCTTCAAAATCAACTAGCAGGCTCTTGGCATATCTGGCAGGCTCTTTGACTTGAACATTTTATTCCCAACAATCCTCCCCTAAACTTGTTATTTCCTTTAAAATACACAAGTTTCTGATGAATAAAATACATACCTTGAGGATTTGAGGGAACTCTTCTAAAAACCTTTACTCTCTGTTCTTCCTTTTTCTTTCACATTGCTCAAATATGCTCCTCAGCAAACTTTGAACAATTTCTGAATTTTCTTCATCTTTGTCACATCTTAATCTCTTGGAGATCATAGTTGTAAGCATTTCATAGCTAAGTGGATACTCTTTCTCAGCCAACATAAAGAGTTCAATCCCACTTTGTGTGTAAAGATGATGAATACTGCTAAGGCTTAGAAATTCCCATGTTGTTGAAGGATCATGATAGGGAAACTTCCAATGAACATCTTTTGGACTAGGATCATACATCCTATTGAATTCTACCCATAGTTCCTGTTCCTTAACATCAGTACTAGAATTTGAGTCTAGCCTAATTTGAACTAGATTCCACAATTCTTCTAAGTCTGCTCTGTCACATGCTCTTACTAGATTTTCGAAGTTTTTGAAAATAGCAGTCTGACCCCCAACCCTTGTTATTTCCCATGACTTTCCTAATCTATCATGGTTAATCTCCCAATCAATAATAGGGCGTCTAGACCTAATTGGATCAGCATGTATGATAGTTGGCAAAGTAATTAACATCTTACTTACTTGCTTTGAATCCAATTTTGCTTCTTCTTTCTTCTGAGCATCATTTTTTTTCATTGAGGGCTTTGCATCAGATGGGATCTTGTAGTAAAGACTCTTGTAGGCTTGTAGATACAGGAAGTAGATTTCATCAGCATATTTCTTCTTCAGTTGATAATCAGTCCAATTTGCTTGACCTTTTAGAAATTTCTTCATAAAAGCCACTTGATCTTTCTGAGATGTGCCCACCTTAAAACCTCTTTTCTGACTTTCTTTCATCTTTTCAAAAATATCAGCCAGAGCTGCTTCTTTATACTTTTTGTTGATAAAAGATTCAAGCTCTGCTGTTTTCTCATCAGAGTTAAGATTCTTGTCATTCACTATTATTGCTGCTTGACCTTTCACAATTGGATCATTGGCAATAATCCATTGCATCTGTGCATCAAAGGTTTCCTGAGCAATTTGAGTATCAAGAAGAGTCTGAGCAGCATCTTTTTGCTCTTTCATCTCTGCAAGCAGTCTTGAAGCTTCAAATGCTTTCTGCAATTCTTCTTCATGAAGCCTTTTAGAGACTTCTTCATCTATAGCCATCTGCACTTGCTCTGTTCTCTTCAACTTTTTGGGCTTTGGCTCATCTTCAACCATAATGCTCTTGCCCTTATCTTTTGGAGTTGCTTCTTGAGATGGAGCAGAAGATTGCTCATCAGCAATAAATAACCTCCCTTGAACAAACAAATCCCCTTGAGGCTCTAAGTCCCTCTTTCTTTTGTACACATGATCAGCAGTACCTTTGTAGTCCATTGCCAATAGCCTCTCAATCCTAGCAGGCTCTCTTGAACTAGCAGGCTCTTGCTCTGCACCAGCAGGCTCTTCATCATAAACCTGAGTTCCTTCATGGAATTCAAATTGAGCCTCCTCTTCATCTTCAAAACTATCCATCCTCCCCTTTTTGGAAGAGTGACCTAACCTTTCAGCATCTGATCTTGAAGAACTAGATAAAACAACCTTTGAAGATCTTTTACCCTTTAGCTTCTTCACTTCATTCTCCAATTTCTTTACCCTCTTGACTAACTTGATGTTGATCTCAGAAAATTTCTTGTTCTGACTTGTAAGAGCATCTTCTAAGAGCTTCACCTTCTCTTTTAGATCTTGTACTGTCTGAGGAGATTGGGGTGGTGTTACATGATGTGATGATGTTGGTGGTGTTGCAGATGGTACTGGAGATGGGATTGGTGATGTTTGATGTGTTGGTGAGATGTAACCAGTTGAAGAACTTGATGATGGTGATTTAGATGATGGTATTGGTTCTTCAGGATGTTGTGGTAACATTTCATCAAATAGTGGTATTTCTTCCCCTCTGAAACCAATTCTCATGTTTGAAAATACTTTGTGAGAAAGTTTTGGTGTTTCATAAAGTGAGTGTGGGGGAAGCAACAAATGTTTTGATTTTGCAATGATGCATGAAATAAATCTTGGATACATCAAAAACTTTGTTTCACTATCCACATTTTTAATCAATCCTTCAAAAATATGTTTGGAAAAATTGTATTTTCTGTTTGTAGCCAAGCAGATGAGAGCAGAAGCCATGTTTCCACTAAATTGCTCCCAAGAGGTTTTCTTCTGGCTCAAACAATGAAGGATTGTATGGATCAAAAATCTCCATTGTGGAGTAAAATGCTTTTTAAGAAAGGCGAGTTTTGTAGAATCAGCATTATACCCCATTCTTTCCAAATGTTCAAAAATTTCAGTATCAGGCAATTGACTAATACCATCAGAATCATCCAAATGAAGATGTCTTCGAATGGATGACTCAGTAAGAGTCAAGGGTTTGCCATCCACTTTGGCTTTTATTCTTTGTTCCCCATTTTCAGAAGTTTTAACTTTAGCTGTTTGCCAAAATTGTAAAATTTGAGATTCATAAATAGTGGGATTAACTAGTAAAGCATACCTGATGTACGAATCATTTAAAAAGTCCACTATTTGATGAAAAGAGGCATTATCCTCAGACTTTTCCAAAAATGCTAATTGATTGTGACGTTTAACAAAGATTAGAACATCCATGGTGAAAGTTAATGAAAATTTTGATTATGTTGGTGGGTTTTGTTGGTGGTACTGGTAGAAGATGAAAGGTGTATGTTAATTGTGATAAGGACTGATGAATGATGATATGAGAGAATTACTTTTAACCGACAATAAGAAAGATTATAATAAGTAAATGAAAAGGCGGTTAAAAAGATCTTTTGTATGTGAAATATAATATAATATAATCATCAGTAATTTACATAACTACCCCAACGACTAATTTTAACTACCAGGCCCAACGGCTAAAACTTTTTTTGACAGGCTCAACGGCTATCTAGCAGTACCATTTTACTCTAGCAGTACCAAATTTTGAACTACCAGTACCTTTGAAAGAAAATATTACTTGGCAGTCTCTTTGAAAGTTTAGTAAAAATCCCTTATAGTTTTTAGCAAACTACCAGCTATCAACGGATTTGATTTGTCTTTACAAAAAGCCGTTTGCTTATGGACTAGTTAACTATTTACTGTTAAGTATGGTTAGTTAAATACCATATAGTTTTTGGTAAACTATCAACCATCAACGGATTTGATTTGTCTTTACCAAAAGCCGTTTGCTTATGGACTTGCCAGCTCTTAAGTTTGTAAAAACTTGGTGAACTGAATACCAAAAGCCATATTGACCTAAAGATGGTGCAATTTCCTTGGATGGAGGAAATTAAAAAGACAATGATGCTGTGTATCTTGGATGATTGGTTCATAAAGTGAAATCATCTATTATCATGCCTTTGAATTGAAACTTTCCTTAGTTTGATCTAGATAGAACTTTCTCCTTTAGGAATGCTTCATCCCTTCTGAATATGTGATCTAATCCTATCTTTTTCAACCTTTGCATCATCTTGTACGCTCTTGTCTTTTTCTTTCATAAATTGGTTTTTCTTCCATTCTGGGCTATCATTTCCTCCCCTGAGATTGTTACCTCTCCTGAGATTTAAATAACCTATATTTCTCTTTTTGTTTGGAAGACCTCTTGTTTTGTTATCAACCTGAAATTTGTTAGTTGCAATCCAAAAGAACAAAGTGCAAAGCACTTGATCTATAGCATTGTAAACATTTAAGCATTAATATGAACAAAACAGAGCAAATTTTAAACTAGCAGGACCAATTATGAACTGACAGTACCTTTTGACCAACTAGCAGTACCATGTTTAAAAGCCAATACCAGTTATTTAATGTACAAAAACAAATGTTTTTCAAAGATTTATCATTCCAATACCTCCTACTAGGTATTTGAATCTACCTAAATCAAAAGCTTTGGTGAGAAGGTCTGCAAAATTCTTTTCAGAATTAATTTTGACAACTTGAATTAACCTTTTCTCATTGCAATCCCTTATGAAATGGTGTCTGATTTCAATGTGTTTTGTTTTTGAGTGTTGAACTGGGTTTTTAATGATACATATAGTACTGCTATTGTCAATGTAAATAATGGTGTTAAGAAAATTGTACCCATAGTCAAGCATTTGATTTTGGATCCAAAGAACTTGCCCACAACAACTTGCACCAGCAACATATTCTGCTTCAGTTGTAGAGTTGGCCACCATTGTTTGTTTCTTGCATTGCCAAGATATGAGTCTGCAACCAAGAAATTGACATCCACCAGTTGTGGATTTTCAGTCTAGAGTTGCACCAGCATAGTCACTATCAGAATAAGCCACCAATTCAAAAGATGATTCCCTTGGATACCAAAGACCCAACCTAGGTTGACCCTTGAGATATCTAAAGATTCTTTTGACTGCTGTGAGATGAGAGACTTTGGGATGTACTTGAAACCTTGCACATACACATACTGAGAACATGATATCTGGTCTTGATGATGTAAGGTACATCAAAGACCCAATCATTGATCTATAATTGTGCAAATCCACATCTTCACCCTCAGCATCTTTTAGTAGCCCTTTTTCTGCATCCATTGGTGTACTTGCAACCTTAGAATCAGCAAACTGAAATTTCCCTAGGATCTCTGCTACATACTTATCTTGGCTGATAAATATGCCTTCTTTTGATTGTTTCACTTGGAGACCCAAAAAGAAAGTAAGTTCCCCCATGGAACTCATTTCAAACTTATTATGCATAAGTTTTTCAAATTCTACACACAAGTCTTGGTTTGTAGATCCAAAGATAATGTCATCAACATAAATCTGCACTAGCAAGATGTCTTTCTTGGTTCTTCTGATGAACAAAGTTTGATCAATCTTGCCTCTTTGGAATCCATTTTCTAGTAAATAGCAAGCCAATGTTTCATACCATGCCCTAGGAGCTTGGTGTAGACCATAAAGAGCCTTGGTAACCCTATACACCTTATCTGGATACTCTGCATCAATGAAGCCTGGAGGTTGAGAAACATACACTTCTTCTCCAATTTCACCATATAAAAATGCACTCTTAACATCCATTTGATAGACAGTGAAGCCTATGAAAGAAGCATAGGCCAAGAATAGCCTGATTGCTTCAAGTCTTGCAACTGTTGCAAAAACCTCTTCATAATCTACACCTTCTTCTTGAGTATACCCTTGGGCCACCAATCTTGCTTTGTTTCTGATCACTATCCCCCTTTCATCTTTCTTGTTTCTGAACACCCATTTGGTTCCAATTGCCCTGTGACCTTTGGGCAAATCAACCAACATCCAAACCTTCTGAAGCTTGAATTGGAGAAGCTCTTCTTGCATTGCTTCAACCCAACTTGCATCATCTAAAGCTTTGTTTATGTTTTTGGGTTCAGCCTGAGATAGAAAACATGAAAACAGGCATATGTTGGCAACTTCATGATTCTTTTCTTCATAAATAGAGGAGATAAACCCTTCTTGGTCTGAAGTCAAGACTTGAGATAAACCAACTTGAGATCTTGTTCTAACACCAGAATCAATGCTACCAATCACATCATCAGTTGAGTGATCTTTGAGAATTCTTGTGTTATGTGTTGTAGGAACTTCATAGGTAAATGGAAGATTGCCAATCCCCACTTCTTCTGGTAAAGAATCATCTGTTTGAACATTTAATGGCTCAGCAGTACCAATTTGTGAACTGGCAGTACCATCTGGTGAACTAGCAGTACCATTGTTATTTGCACTACTTTCTTGATTCTCTTGACCTTGAGTTCCATGATTATCTTCAGTACCTTCATTTGTTGTGTTTGAAGGTCCTTCTTGTCTTGAAGATAAATCCAACCCTTTCCAAATTGGCATCCAGATGTAATCTTGATCTTTAGGAGTTTCAACATTGTCTTCAAAACCTGCATTATCATTAGTATTTGTACCTGAAACAGGCACATAATTCATAGATTCTGAAAGCCTATCAATATCAAACGTCCAATCTGGCCCAATTCCTTTCACATTTGTTAGTTTCTCTTGAAACTCTATGTGAAGATTCTCTTCCACTAGCCTAGTGCAACTATTATACACTCTATAGGCCTTACTTTGCAAAGAATACCCTATCAAATATCCTTCATCAGCTTTTCCTTCAAACTTGCCTAAATGATCTTTGGTATTGAGAATAGTGACATGACATCCAAAAGGTCTCATAAAACTTAAAGATGGTGTTCTACCAAAGAAAAGTTCATAAGGTGTCTTTTTATGAGGTTTTATCACAAGAACCCTGTTCTGCACATAACAAGCAGTACCTACTGCTTCAGCCCAAAATGAAATAGGCAACTTAGAGTCTACTAACATTGTTCTAGCAGCCTCTATAAGTGTTCTATTCTTTCTTTCTGCTACTCCATTTTGCTGTGGGGTTCTAGCTACACTAAATTCTCTTTTTATTCCTTTTTCCTTGCAAAAGTCATCCATAACCCTATTCTTGAACTCTGTTCCATTGTCACATCTGATGACTTTAACTTTCTTATCAGATTGGTTTTCTACCTCAGTTATGTAAGATATAAGAATCTCACTTGTTTCATGCTTAGATCTTAAAAAGAAAACCCAAGAAAATCTGCTATAATCATCAGTAACAACAAGACAATATCTTTTACCATTCAAGCTACTCACATTAGTAGGACCAAAAAGATCCATATGAAGCATGTATAAAGCCTGAGAAATAGAGTTATGGGTCTTGGGCTTACAAGAAGCTCTATGTTGTTTGCCTTTTAGACAATCAACACAGGTTTGGTCATTTTGAAAAATCTTTTTGGGTAAACCTCTTACCAAATCATATTTTTCAATTGTATTGATTGTTTTAAAGTTTACATGACCAAGCCTTCTATGCCAAGGCATAGATTCATCCAATGAGGCTTTTGCTACCAAACAAGTTAAACTCTCCTTAGATCAATGTTCTTTAGATCAACACTGTACATATTGTTCCTTTTTGGGATTTTAAGAAGGATCTGACTCTCATCAGGCATTTTAAAATCAGAAGAAAGAACCATACATTCATTGTCAGTAAATAGAACATTGTTCTTTTTGTCACACATTTGTGAGACACTAAGGAGATTAAACTGAAGTTCTTTCACAAAGTACACATTTTCAAAATCTAATTTACTGGTTTTGATAGTACCTTTACCAGTAATCTTTCCTTTTATGCCTCCCCCAAAGGTAACATATCCTCCATCAAATGTTTTGAAGTCTGTGAGAAAAGACATGTTGCCTGTCATGTGCCTTGAACATCCACTATCTACATATCCTTGATCACCAATATCAGTTGAATGTTCCTGCACATGAATAAACATATTAGTTTCCTTCCGGTACCCAAGCCATGACAGACTTGGGTTTGCCTCTTGCATCAATAAAATCAAACCTTTTTAGGATTGTTGATGCACCTTTTGATTGGAGTGGTTTCCAAATCCAACATGCTGAGGACTTAACAGCATTTTTCCTTTTAATCCATTTTGTGGTCTTGGGTCTATCAATACCAATTTTGGCAGTACCATTTGGTCTAGCAGGACCTTTTGGTTTTGGTCTCCAAATTTGTGTTTTGACCACAGATTTCTTTTGAATAGGACTATTCACAACTTTTGGTACATATTTGAAAGTGTTTCTTGCACCCTTATCAGTTGGTTTTGAGTTAACAGGCTTATTTTGTCTAACGGTATGTTTAACTTTTGGTGAGTTAGACTTAACAAAACTTTTTCTGGGGTGAGTTACATTTGTTTTAGACTTTGATTTACTCCCAGAAACCCAGTTGTTACAATAAGCATGAAGATGATCAAAGCTACCACAGTAATAACAAGCCTTATTGTACATAACAAAATTATCACCTAGTTGTTGTGACTTAAGATTGTTCAAATTTCTTTGGCTACCTCTAGGTTTGTTATTACATTTTTCACAACTTTCAACTGTTTTCAAAACAGCTTTAGCCTTATCCTTAATCTCTACTCTTTTAGGACTAATTGGTCCTACTTTGTTTCCTTTGATGGAAACAGTCTCTTCTTCATCATCATCAGATACCCAATCTTCAATGATTAGAACATCTGATTTCTTATCAGTGAGCACCTTAGAGAGTGAAGTAATCTTAGCACTCTCAACAGGTTCACTTTTCTCTACAGGTTTAGCTAATGGTTTGTTGATGATTTCATGTAAACCTGATTCTGTAAGATCTAATCCTGGGGGACAAGGGATTCCTTTACAAGGAGGTGGACATGTATTGTATCCAATTCCTGATTTGATTCTCTTATTCATCTGATTTTCAACTATGCTTCTTGTACAATCAGAAGCAGTTTCCAAAGTGGTAACTGTTAGTTGAATATTATCCCTTGACAAAGTCACTTTAGCACACTCAGTTCTTAACATTTTTATTTCTTCATCTTTCAAGAATATTTGTCTATTAAGAATAGCTTTTGCATCAGAAAAAGTGAGTTCATTTTCCCTAAAATGGATTATTTGCTTTTCAAGTTTAGCCATACCACACTTATGATTGACTAGGTCTTGATGGGTTTTTCTTTCTTCTACTTTCAGTTCATCATAAAGTTTTATATAAGATTTTAATTCTTCAAAAACTTTACAAGAATTAGAACATTTTGTAATTTGTACCTCAGGAGTGGAGAAGGCCATCAAAGCTAATTCATCTGAAGTTGACTCATCTTCACCCATAAAACTCCAATCAAAACCCATACCATCAATAGCAACCATTGCTTAAGGCTCAGTGACTTCCACAGCCTTACTCTTGCTTTCAAAGCTTCCTTTCTTCTCAAAGCTTCCCTTATTTCTGTTCTCAAACCCTCTTCCCTTGTCATCCTGCTTCTTTGGTCTTCTACACTCTCTTGAGTAGTGACCCTTCATGTGGCAGTTGTAACACTCCACTTTGGACTTATCATACCCAGCAGGCTCATTACCATCTATGATAATCTTCTTTCCAGTCCTCATCAGCAACTTCTTAGCCCTGATGCTCAGAAGTGAAAGTTGCCACTTTATGTCAATTTCTTCAAGATCATCAGGATTGATCTCTTGAAGGTCTTCAAAAGTTAATATGGACCCATTGTGTTGTGATGTCAGGAAGGCACACCCAATTGTTTCATCTAGAATGGTTTTGGTACTGCTAGAAGTACTGGCAGTACCAAAGTTTGTGTTGGCAGTACCTTCTTCTCTGCCATCTTTTTCTTCATCTACAACTCTTGAGGTGCTTGGAGATGATACAAAAGCCATATTTCCTGAGCTTGAACCAGTAGTCTTCTTTACTTCATGCTCTACTATTTTGAAGTTGTTGTAGAGATCATTAAGACTCATCTGATCAATATCTGGTTTGTTTTTCCAGACAATGACATGCATGGCTAACTGACTTGAAAGCTTCTGAAGTCTATTGAACATGCTGTCCAAAGACTCATTTGTTGTGGCTGCAAAGTTTTCAAACTGATGTTTGAGGAGAGTTTTCTGTGTTTTCTTGGTGGCATCATTTCCACCAAATCTAGCCACAATAGCTTCAAAAAGGGTTTTAGCATCTTTGTATTTGTTGAAGATCAAAAGCTGATCATTTGGAATAGTCATCAGTAGCATACTCCTGGCTTTTAGATCATTTCTCTTTTGAATTCTTTCTTCTGCGCTTGATGGGTTTACTTGCACATGTGTTACAAGTGCATCGTTTACTGTGGTGGTGGTGATTGAAGGTTTAAATGAGTTTCCTTCTTCAATGATCTCCCAAAGTGCATAGTCTTGCACTTGGAAATATTGTTCTACCCTCAATCTCCACATATCAAACTCATTTTGTTTGAGTAATGGAAGTTTTGCTGCAACATTGGTTTGAATATGTTCAACATCCATTGTTCTTTTAAATTGTAAATATCAGCCTAGCTCTGATACCACTTGTGGAGGATTATACAAACACTTGGGATGTGAATCTTAGTAACGTGTTTGGGATATTTATGTATGAATGTGATGTAGTATGCGGAATCTACTATAACACACTTAAAAGAACACAAAGGTGATGAGTTATGTAAACGTGAGTAGTAATGAACAAAGAACACAACTTTAGTAACACAAAACGATTCAATATTATTGATGAAATAATACGGATGATCTAACTATCACCAGGATTACAAAGTAATCTTGAATCTTTGATTGTAAAAGGATTTGTGAAAATGAGTAACTAAGTTACTAGAGAGGTTGTTTTGTTTTGGTTATTAGTTGAAGAGATTCATTTACGAAAGTGGTGACTAAGGGAACCTTTTATAGTATAAGGTACCCTTATTACAAGTTGTCAAGTGGTTGAATATAAAAAGATACTTTGACTATTCTAGCCTACAATTAAATACAACTACCAATGTAACAACTCTGTATATTCTTCTGCACAAACATGTGAAGACTGAACTACTTCTACATTACGTATTACATTGTACAAAGACTAATAATTTAACAAATGTCTACAAACAAATATCTATCAACTTGATCATAATCTTGGCAGGACCTTTATAAACTAGCAGTACCTTCTTACCCAGAAGGTACTGTTAGTACATCTTCATATTCTTCAAAATCAACTAGCAGGCTCTTGGCATATCTGGCAGGCTCTTTGACTTGAACATTTTATTCCCAACACATTTCCTTAAAAACTATATTTTTTATAAAACATCAAAAACATTTTATATATTTTTGAAAAATATTTTTGGTATTAAATAAAAATGTTTAATCTTTTATAAAAATACGAATTCAAATTTTTAACCAAAATCAGTTAAAATGTTCTAGAAAAACCTTCCCCACAAAAGGACAAAATTGGCCAACGTTCAGTAGGGGCGGCCCCTTTAATTTTGCTAGGCGGCCCCCTTAAAATTAAGGGGACCGCCCCCGCTCCAGTAGGCTCCAGCTGTCCAGTTTTTCTCCCTATAAATACCTGCCTTCCCCTGGATTTTTACTCACCTTTTGCACACAAAAACTTTCTGTTTTAAATCCTTGTATATACATTTCAAAATCCTTTGATCATATCTTATTAAGCATTGGTTTCTAAGTGATCCAAGCTTCCTACATTCAAGTGCAAAAGAAGAATACTCCTTCAACATCTAGAGAAGAAGTATTGCAACTTAACTATCTAAGTTGTGTGTGTCATCATTCATTTGTATATAAGTTGTATATTTGTTAGATAGTTGTGTGTATAATTATTTGGGATAGGTTAGTGTATAAGTAGTGAAGTAGTGAAGTTGTGTAGTTAAGGTGTGTAAGTAGTGAAGGTGTGAAGAAGTAGAAGTGTACATAGGTTATGCTAAGTTGTGAAGAAGGTGTGAAGCCATAGTATATAAGTTGTGAAGAAGTTGTGAATAAGTCGTGAAGTAGTCTTGAAGAAGTAGTCGTGAGGAAGTAGTCGTGAAGAAGAAGTCGTGAAGTAGTCGTGAAGAAGAAGTCGTGAAGAAGAAGTTGTGAAGAAGGTGTGATTAAGTTGTGTACAAGTTGTGAGATTGGTTCTAGCTCCGATTAGAACCCGACATCTAGCTTTGTGTCGTTAAGCCGGTGTAAGCTAAAGTTGTGTAAGGTTTTCTCCACCATAAGGGAGCTTGTTGACATAGTGAAGAAAACTCTCGAGTTAGGTGCTCGGGGAGTGGAGTAGGGCAAGGAAGGTGACCTTGTAGCCGAACCACTATAAATCTCTTGTGTCTCGGTTAGATCTTTCCATCTCTATCTTTCATTTGATTTACTTTACTTTACTTGCATTACTTACTTATATTTATCTATACTTGTTCATATTGTTTAAGAATTGAAGTCACATAATATCGAATCGAAATTTTTAAAAGTAAACAAAAGTCTTCAAAATAAAATTTAAAAAGACGTAAAACTATTCAACCCCCCTTCTAGTTTTCCACATATATAATCTGCCCCAACTTGATGCCTAAACTCAGATCCGTAATTAGACAACACCAAGTTCTTAAATCTCTTTGAAGTAAAATCAATCCGTCTAACACCATAACAATCGTCCAACTCCAAAGTTTCCAAACAAGGACTTCCGGATAACATTTTTCCAATTGAATCATCGTCTAATTTCCATCGTAAATACTTGAGATTATCCCAACAAATAGCACCATTAGGAGGATTAAATACACAACAAAAAATTTTCATGCAAGTAAAACATGAATTGTTGAAAAATAATTCATCATCAAAGGTAAACTCTTTTGGTACTCCTCGTCTTACATAACCGGAATCCCAAAAATAAAAATCAAACTCTTGAACGTTACGAGTAATAGCATAACGAATCCAACTATTGAATTGCAATGTGGGCTGAGTATCAACTTTACTACTGTAAGATATATGGAGTTTGAATTTGTTGAGGTTCACATTGGTAGGACATTGAGTTAAGGTTTTGTTGATAAACGAAAAGTCTCCTCCTGTGAAAATGAGGTTAGGAAGTTTAGTCCAAAGATGTTGCCATCGTTTCGAGATAGTAGATGTTGTTTTAATAACCTCTCTTGTGGTCATTATTCTCTCTTCTTCTACGTACCATTTTTTGATTTTTATTCGAGAAATGATTTCGAGTAATAAGCGATCCGGTAAAGAACTTATTCTATCTTCCTTTTCTTCGTCCATGATTTTTATTCGATTTCGGATCGGTTTGGGGTTATGAAGTTGTGATGGGTGACTCCTTGTAAGGAACTGGTTATTGATGCAAAGAAGGAGAATATACGAAGATCCACAGAATGCGCATGTTCAACATGCGAATAAAAGGTAAATTTTAAAATTTTAATACGGATAAGTTATTAAGACCCTAAAACACCATTTGATTATTTATCATGTTTTTTCAATTTTTATAATTTTTTTTTCATCTTCTATAATTTTTTTTTATTATAAAACTACAAAACTGAAAGTACGGAACATAAAATATAAAGTTTAACAAGTTATATGTATTAAACTGGCAAACAATACTGAACATAAACTCATAAAAAACTATGTTCTACTGTTAACATGAAATATTATGTATTTTTTTTATAATTTTTTGTGGGCTAGTAGGAGTACCTAGAGGTGGCCATAAGCCGGTTTTTTCAAAAACCGGTTCCGGTTCCTAGTCAAGGTCAATAAACCGGTTTCGGTTAAAACCGGTTCGGTTTTTATCGGATATGGGGTATAAAAAACCGGGACCGGTATAACAGGTTCCTTGGAAAAACCGGTCGAACCGGTTCAAAAAAACCGGTGCTAAAATCTTAACAGTGGGCATAAACGAGGCTCGATTCCGGGTTTTTTTTCGTTCGCGTTTTCTACACAATAAACTTAATAAACTTCAACATTTATTCAATAAACTCATAAACGTCACACATAAAGTACTTGAATCACAAATTTAATACATTTTAACTATTTATTCATCATCGTCTAAGTCTTCAACTTCATTTTCAACATCGGTCCTAGCGGCGCTTGTAGCTTCATCGTAAGCGACTTCTTCTTCGGAAAGATTAATTACATAACCCTCTTCTACCTCGATCTCTTGTAATTGTTTTTCGTATTTCATCGGTTCTTCACGTATTGAAATGTGTTGTATACGTTCGTTCCCATCTAAATAATCCTTCAAGCAAATACACATCTCCAAAGATAAAGGTGTGAGTCTTGTTCTTCTTACCGATAATACCCTTCCACTAGTAGAAAAAGCGGATTCCGAAGCAACGGTAGAAGCTTGTACGCTTAGTAAATCCCGGGCCATTGCGGCTAGAACGGGAAATTGAGATTGCCTTTGTTTCCACCAATTCAAAACATCAAAATTCTTGAACTCTTCGGGTGTGATAGTGTTTAGCCAATCAAATATTTTTCAAAATAAACATCAAATAAACGTTTAAAATTATTTTAAAAGTGTCTTGTGCTTTTGATACATAAAAAAGGTTTATTAATTTGAACCAAATCCAAATCGTTAGCAATCTTATCGATAAGATATTCCACCCCGCTAATGTTCAAACATGGGCTCAATGCGGCGACACAAGTAATTACCAGTGTAATTTTTTGAAAATATTTTCTAAGTTTTTCTTTCATCGGTACAAGCATAGTCGCAAAAAGTGGACCATCAAATTCGTATGATCCTAATTTTCTACACATCATAAAAAGTTGGTTGAGGACCAAATGACTCGTGGGATAATAAACACCCGATAACAAAGTTGTTGCGGTTTTAAATTTTTTGAGTAATTCGGTTATTTTTTTAATAATATCCCAATTTTCAACCGAAAATGGTACCATATCCCGACGCCTAGAGCAAAGTTCATCATGAAAATGTTGTAACGTTAATTTTTGGCGTAAACCACAAACGAACATGTTATAAGTCGAATTCCATCTTGTAGGAACGTCCCAATTAGGAGATAAGAAAAAGGAATTCGAATCATGACACAGTTTTATATACTCAATATATGTTTTGCTTCCCAATTGACAAATATCTTGTAACATTTTTGTTAGGAATATAAATATTCATATGAAGATTCGGTCACCCCGTGAACTCATTAGCATTGAATAGCTCGTAGGATAATATTAGTAAGTTAATATAGATTAGTTATTAAAGAACTCGTGGAGTGGGTCGGGTCTTTACCCACTGTCAGCTCACTCCACAGCCCACTCGGGGCACAAATATTAGCACTATAAATACCCCTCTCCACCTAGGGAGAGGGTTGGAACTTCTTATCATTTTCACATAATACAACATCTGTTTCTCTCTCTAGTTCCCAACTCACTTTCTCTCTCTAAAACCCTTTATTCTATTCGGCCCAAAATCTCATCATATGTGTGTTTATGTGTTATTAATATGCTACAATTGGTATCAAGATCCATGGTTAGGTTCTAGTTATTGCATATTCACGGTTTGGTGTTGAGATTTTGGCACTTTTGTGTTACTTTTGTAGGTCGCTTAGTTTAGTCAAGAAAATCACGATTTGTGCTTTGTTTGTGGTTTAATTTGTTAAAAACTTGTACTTTCATGTTCACAAAACTGTTTTACATCTTCCTTGATAATATACAACATTGTTAGTGTTAGTTAGTGGAAGATTCGAAGTGTTTCTTGGCTGCGGTTTGACTTTCGGACGAGTTTTCTTCGCTGCAGTTTGTCTATCGTTGAAGGATTCTTCGCTGCGGTTTGAACTATTTGGGTAATTGTTATTTGCGGTTTGATCAAAACTTCTGACTGCGGTTTGGAGTTTAACCATATTGGGAAACACGACAAAAAAGGACTGATAGCGACATTTTGTCCACTTGTTGTTGCGGTTTGTGAGTGTCTGTCGTTTGCGGTTTATCGGCTAGTGTCTGCGGTTTGACTTTTGGTGTTGCGGTTTGACTCATTGCGGTTTAGGTATTTACGGTTTGAATTCTTGCGGTTTGGTACTTTGGTTCTGCTGTTTGACTCTTTGCGGTTTGACTCTCTGTGGTTTGACTCTTTGCGGTTTGACTATTTGCGGTTTAGCTCTTTGCGGTTTGACTCTTTGCTGTTTGATTCTTTGCGGTTTGACCATTGCGGTTTGTCTTGTGTTGCTGCGGTTTGGGTATTGCGGTTTGGTAGTTTATTGTTGCGGTTTGACAGTTGTGGTTTGAGATTGCGGTTTGAGTGCTGCGGTTTGATACCAAACTAATACTTTTAACTGTGATTTGACTCAAGTAATCTAATAACGGTTTATTCTTGATTTTTTTAAAATCCCGCGAAAGAACTTATTTCTCGGTTTAAATCAAAGAATTGTAAAATCCCGTTCACTTCAACATCATGACGAACACAGCTTCTGATGACATTCAAGCTGCCGGGTCCGACACCCGTCCTCCTATGCTTGATAGGATGGATTATGAGTCGTGGGCACAACAAATTCGACTCTACTGCATGGGAAAAGAGAATGGAGTTAACATTCTCAAATCCATTGATGAAGGACCGTTTCAGATGGGCACCACGAGAGATACTGTTACTACCGATGAGAATGGAGCTGTCACACTTGGAATTGACAGGCCACGTACTTAAAATGGTCTTAATGAGGAAGAAAAGAAGCGGTATGATGCTGACATCCGAGCTTCCAATATTGTAATTCAAGGCCTGCCCAAAGATGTTTACGAACTCATCAACTTCAACACAGAAGCCAAAGCTGTTTGGGACAATGTCAAAATGCTTCTGGCTGGATCAGAACTCACAAAAGAAGATCGTGAGTCACAGCTATATGATGAGTTTGAGCATTTCAAGATGAACCCGGGTGAGAACATCACAGACTACTATGTGAGATTTCACAAGTTGGTGAACGATATGAGAATCATCAGGATGACAATGCCAAACATCCAACTCAACTCAAAGTTTGTGAACAACATGACACCAGAATGGGACAGATTTGTTACTGCAGTGAAACTCAACAAAGGATTAAGAGATACAAACTATGAACAGTTGTATGCCTACCTGCAACAACATGAAAAGCATGCTGCTTATGACCGTCTGTTGAGAGAAAAACTCAATCCAACTGCATCAAATGATCCACTTGCATTTGTTGCAAATGTTCAGCCAATCAACCAATCTTCATCTGATCAAGCTTATCATCATCCCTATTCATCACCATCTGCTATGAATCCACAACTGGACTCAGGTTACACTCACACCGACAAAATGATTGATAACCTCACCAACCAAGTTTCCTTACTCGTTCAACAATTCAAAGAAACACTCCCTCAGACTAACAATCAACTCAGAACTTCATCAAACCCGCGCAATCTGGCAACTGTGGAGGATGGAAGAATTGTGGTTCAGAATGTTCAGGGGAGACAGAACTTGAATCAAAGGAACATGGGTCGAGGTAATGTGCAGATCAGAGTAGGGAATGCAAATCAAGGGCAGGGGAAGCAACCCAAGTGTTACAACTGTGGTGGACTTGGACACATTGCCAGAAACTGCAATCAGCCAAAGCGTCCACAAAACTCTAACTATTTCAAGGACAAGATGTTGTTGATGCAAGCTCAAGAGAATGGAGCAGTGTTGGACGAAGAAGAGTTGTTGTTTCTTGCTGGCGATGAGGGAAATACTTTTGATGCCTATGTGGACGAGCAGCCAGTTCAGGACCTTGCACTAAATGATCCCAACATCTTCAAAGCCGATGACTGTGATGCTTTTGACTCTGATGTGGATGATGAACCAACTGCTCAAACTATCTTCATGGCTAATCTGTCCTCTGTTGTATCATCACCTCAACAAGCTGGTCCCTCCAATGCATCTGTGATTTCTGAGGTACTAAAACTTTATGACACATATAACATGGTAGATGAGCGGAAGATTCCCAACGAAGTACAACAGACAGATGTGGTTGAATCGGATACTGTGGACATGGGAAATAGTAATATTATTCCATATGAACAATATGTGATTCACAACAACGTGTCTGATGTACCAGGTTGTGCATCTTCTGTTAAAAATATTGCTTGTGTTGTAGATAATGCTTGTGTTGTAGATAATGCTTGTGAGTGGCATGAGAACACTGTGTTTGTCCCTGATGACACCTTGACCACTAGACTAAACATATATAAAGATCAGGTGGCCATATATGAACAACGTGCTAAATTTGAACCAACTGAACGTGAGCAGAAAATGGAAAGTCAAATGTGTACACTTATAACATAACGTAATGTAAGGGACGAAACATTGAAACAAGAGTTGAATTCTTTGAAAAAACAGCTGGATCAGACTGTTAAACAAAAACAGGAGGCCCAAGAGTATTTAAATACACTAAAACAAGATTTCAAAGAAAAAGAAACAAAACTCTTTTAGATGTATTGCACAGGATATATTTTATACTGCTACTGATGAGAATTTGATTGCTAGATGTATTGCACAGGATATATTTTATACTGCTACTGATGCTACATTAAATGCCTGTCAATTTCATGAGTATTCTATTGCATTGAATGTTACCAGAATCGTGTTGTTGAGCTTGAGGGGGAGAATTTGAAATTCCAAGAAAAAATTCAAAATGATGACCATGATAACATGGTCAAGCGTTTTTCAAAACTAGAGGTTGATCATCTTAATTTGCAATTAAAATATCAACACTTAGAAGAAAGATGTAAACTATCAAATGCCAATACATTTTTGGATGCTCCTGAATTTGATACATATTTTGAATTAAGCAAACGCGATAAAAAAATTCAAGCTCACACTAACACGATTCGACAATTGAGGGCTCAAATTGCCCAACTAAAGTCAAATAAGAGTGATGCAATTGGCACCCATAAACCATCGTCCTTAGATTCTCAGAATTTTCAATATCAAGACACCATCAATAAGTTACACTATGAAAATGAATGTTTTCGTGCTGAAAATTCAAAAATCAAACAGCATTACAAAGAGTTATATGACTCAATTAAAGTCACACGAAGCAGTCACAATGAAAAGGTAAGTTCTTTGCTAAATGAAATCGAGAATCTTAAGACTCAGGTGAAAGGGAAAATGCCAATTATCACTTGTGAAAATGTTGTTCCAAAGGCTTCTGCTTGTAGTAAGTATGCTGTTGATGTTATGCCTATTCCATTTCCCCTTAGGAATAATAGGTCTGCCCATCAAGTATATCTCAATCATCTTAAGGATAGTCTTGATACACTTCGTGAGATAGTTGAAGAGGATAGAATAGAAAAACCACTTGATAGTGCGGTTGTAGATGCTTGCTTCCTCACAAAACGGCCTCAGGAGCTTTTAGAGTATGTCATTGGCACGGATCCTAAGAATGATAAAAAAAGAGATAGATTTGTTGCATCATCATCTGCAACTATGAACAAGCACGTAACCTTTGATCTACCACTGAGAACATCAGAACCTAGCACATCAAAATCAGGAAAGCAAATGAAAGTAAAACAAACTAATGTTCCCATCATTACTTCTACAGGAGTAAACGGTGACACCAAAGCTAGCGGGTCAAAGCCTAGAGGCAATGCAAGGAAAGATAGGACTATGCCGGCTAAGAATGGTCACGAGAAGAAAGTAGAAGCCCAACCTAGAAACAATAAGTTTGCAATGAATGGAATGAATCGTGTTGATTCTAGTATTAAAAGTACTGTAATTAATTCGAATTCTAATTCTGTCTGTAAAACGTGTAACGAATGTTTAATTTTTGGTAATCATGATGACTGTGTTGTGTCATTTCTGATGTCTCCTGCTCTACCCCAAGTTAAGAATGTTAGGAAACTGAAATAAGTAAGAAAATTTGGAAAGCAACAGGAAAAATGTTTGCTAATGTCAGGTATCAATGGAGACCCACTGGGAGGAAACTCACTTTAGGAGATCAGTGCCCCTTAACTAGATTGAATAACCATAAAGTTGTGAAGGTTAAGGAATGGAAGCCAACTGGTCGAATGTTGCCTTTAGTGATACAATGCCCTGCTACTAGGTCAATTGTTACTTCTAGTGTAGTTTACAATGCAAATACATTAGCATCTGTGAATCCTGTAGTTCCAGAATTTGTGTGTGCTAACCAATCGGACCCCAACTGCACGTGGGGATCCACATTTTTCAGTTATCCATCGTTGTCTGTTTTCAAATGCAGGTCGTACAAATCGTCCTTTGGTATTTGGACTCAGGCTGCTCAAAACATATGACTGGGGATCGCTCACTGCTCAAGAATTTCGTGAAAAAGTTTATCGGGATAGTTTGATTCGGGAACGACCATTTTGGGGTGATTATGGGTTACGGAGATTATGTGTTCGGCGACAGTGTAATTTCCCGGGTATACTATGTGGAGGGACTAGGGCATAACTTGTTTTCTGTTGGTCAATTTTGTGATTCTGATCTTGAAGTTGCTTTCAGAAAACACACGTGTTTCGTCAGAGAGTTGGATGGTGTTGATCTTCTCAAAGGCAGTCGTGGCACCAATTTATACACCATCTCTATTGAAGAAATGATGAGGTCCTCTCCTATTTGCTTGCTTTCAAAGGCCTCAAAGACTAAATCTTGGCTTTGGCACCGTCGTTTAAATCACTTGAACTTCGACACCATAAATGACTTGTCTCGCAAGGATCTTGTACGAGGCATGCCCAGACTAAAGTTTGAGAAAGATCATCTTTGTTCTGCATGTCAACTGGGCAAAAGCAAGAAACATACTCACAAACCCAAAACCGTCAATACCATCATGGAAGTTCTTCACACCCTTCATATGGATCTATGCGGACCAATGAGAGTGTAGAGTATCAATGGAAAGAAATATGTTCTTGTGGTGGTCGACGACTACTCTCGGTTTACATGGGTAAAGTTTTTGAGAACCAAGGATGAAACTCCAGAGGTTATCATTAAACTAATCAAGCAGTTACAAGTAAGGCTGAACAAAAATGTCAGAATCATCCGGACGGACAATGGAACTGAGTTTGTTAACCAACAACTCAGTCATTTTTATGAAAGTATTGGCATAACTCATCAGAAAAGTGTTGCACGCACTCCTCAGCAAAACGGTGTTGTTGAAAGATGAAATTGTACTTTAGTGGAAGCTGCAAGAACTATGCTAATATATTCAAAGGCTCCGATGTTTCTTTGGGCAGAAGCAATTGCTACTACGTGTTACACCCAAAATCGTTCCTTGATACATACTCTTCACAACAAAACTCCTTACGAGCTGATACATGGCAAGAAACCAGATCTTTCCTTTCTTCGAGTGTTCGGTGCTCTGTGCTATCCGACAAATGACGGTCAAGATTTGGGAAAGCTAAAGGCTAAAGCAGACGTAGGGTTCTTCGTTGGGTATGCACCAGATCGCAAGGGATATAGAATCTACAACAAAAGAACCCGACAAATCATGGAAACGATTCATGTGACATTCGATGAGCTGACTAAGCAAACGGCTCCTAAACAAACCGGTTCTGGACACCTGGACCAATTAGTTCAGGTCTTGTACAGAATCCCACGCCTGCAGTTCCTTATGTACCTCCCACCAGTGAAGAGTTGAAGAAGTTATTTGATTCGATGTTTGACGAATACTTTGAGCCACCAACGGTTAATACTACAACGGAAGCTCCACCTGTACCTCCTGTTGCTGATGCTCAAATTCCACAAAACTCAGAAGGTCCATCGGTATCTGTCTCAATCAGTCAAGATGCACCATCTGCCAGTCAATCGCCCTCATCATCAAATATTCAATCTTCTTCGGTACAACAAGGTTCTGCAGAAGACAATTCTTTTGACGTGAACCCTTTCGCTCCTGTTGACGATGTTCCATTTGAAAATGTATTTGCTCCAGAGTCTTCCACTGATACATCTTCTTCAGGAGATCACAACACGGCAACATCAGTTCAATACCCTCAACCACATGGTCATCTCAGAAAATGGACCAATGATCATCCAATTTACAACATCATTGGTAATCCTTCCCGTCCGGTATCCACGCGAAAGCAACTTGCTACTGATGCACTGTGGTGTTTCTTCAATTCCGTACTATCTAAAGTCGAGCCAAAAGACTTCAAAGAAGCCATGTCCAAAGTCTGTTGGTTTAATGCTATGCAAGATGAAATTCATGAATTTGATCGACTTGAAGTATGGGAATTAGTGCCTCCTCCAGAGTGTGCAATGATTATTGCTCTAAAGTGGATCTTCAAAGTGAAACTCGATGAGCACGGTGATGTTCTGAAGAATAAGGCACGGCTTGTTGCAAAGGGGTATAGACAAGAGGAGGGCATAGACTTTGAAGAATCATTTGCTCCGGTTTCCCAAATTGAAGCCATCAGAATATTCCTCGCTAATGCTGCCAGTCAGAATATGATAGTCTACCAGATGGATGTCAAGACAACATTCTTAAATGGTTACTTGAAAGAGGAAGTCTATGTGAGTCAACCTAAAGGATTTGTGGACGCTGATCATCCTACTCATGTCTATCGCTTGAAGAAGACCCTCTATGGCTTGAAGCAGGCACCTAGGGCGTGGTATGATACATTGTCCAAATTTCTTCTGGCAAACGGATTCTCCAATGGTGTTGTTGATCCTACTCTTTTCACCAGGAAGTCAGGCAAACATCTACTTCACGTTCAGATATATGTAGATGACATTATCTATGCCTCTTCTGATCCTAGTGAATGTGATTGGCTTTCAAAAGAGATGAGTTCTAAGTCCAAATGTCGATGATGGGACAAATGTCGTTCTTCTTAGGTTTTCAAATTTCTCAAAGTCCTGGAGGCATCTTCATTAATCAATCCAAATATGCATACGAAATATTGAAGAAGTTTGGATTTGATTCAAGTGATCCTGTTGACACTCCTATGGTTGATAGATCGAAGTTGGATGAAGACCTCTCTGGGATCCTAGTTGATCAAACTAAGTTTAGAAGCATGATTGGATCCTTAATGTACCTCACCGCTAGTAGGCCAGATCTCTTGTTCGCAGTATGTATGTGTGCTCGGTACCGGTCCAATCCCACCAAAAAGCGTCTGGAAGCGATAAAAAGGATTTTCAGATATCTTCAAGGCACTGTTCACATGGGTCTCTGGTATCCTAAGGACACCGCAATGGAACTCACGGCTTATGCAGATGCTGACCATGCAGGGTGTCAAGATACTCGTCGAAGTACTTCGGGAGGTGCTCAATTTTTGGGGGAAAAGCTGGTTAGTTGGTCTTCTAAAAAGCAAATGAGTACATCTATATCTTCCACAGAGGCTGAATACATTGCCATGTCTGCATGCTGTGCTCAAATACTATAGATGAGATCACAACTATCGGACTATGGTTTTGCATACAACAAGATTCCTCTGTATTGTGACAACAAAAGTGCTATTGCTCTTTGCTGTAACAATGTCCAACACTCCCGATCAAAGCACATCGATATCAGGCATCACTTCATAAGGGAACAGGTTGAGAAAGGGATTGTTGAACTCTACTTCGTGAAGACGGAGTTTCAGTTGGCTGATATCTTCACTAAGGCACTTCCGAGAGAACGGTTCCAATTTATTCTCCCGAGGCTTGGCATGAAGAGTTTGTCACCTGAAACACTCAAGTGTCTTCAAGAAGAAAAGGAGGAGTAAAGGATTTGCATAAAATATCCTTGTATATATCTTAAAACAAAAAGAAAATAGAAAAATATAAAACCTATAAAAACCCTAAAAATCAGAAAAACAAAAATACCAAAAAAAAAATAAAAAAATATTCTAGGCATGTTTTCTGTTTATCGATAACATTTACGGGCCTAGAAATGTCATTCAATAATGACACGGGTCTTTAAATGAAGCTCGGGCAGAAGTTATATTAACTGGTTAAAACATGTCTAATCGGCTTGTAGTTACTTCAGACTGCAACCCGTGCATTATTATGGGGAAAGCATGTCGCCAAAAAGACGGTTGTTCCTCCAACTGGGTGATGTTCACCTGGGCATGGATTACTTTATATCCATGTTTCTTCGATTTGATGTACGTTTCAGTGCATCATCCCTCGTATAAGAAGAGAAGTCTTCTTTACATTGCAAGTACTTTCCAATCTATGATTCTTCAGGAAAGTATTTGTATGAAAACTTGGTGGTACCATGATTTTTGAATATTAATCAGAATTGAATTTTTCATAAAAATTTATCTCTCAATCAATGTCTACAGCTATTCCATTAGAAGACGGGTCATTGATTGAGGGGGAGAGTGATGATTTTCAAAATTCTATATCATCAAAACATGCTACTTTGCACCAAATAAGCAGTGAATTTTATAAAACTTGTTGCTATGTGTCAGTGTATGATTCTTGTTAAATTCAAAATCTTCCAAACTAATCATACTTGACACTAACATTCTCCCTCATAGATTGAGGGGGAGCATCGTAATATTCCTTTATCAGAATATATGTTAAACCTGACCACATTTTCTCCCAAATTTTCTAAACATATTTAAATCAATTGGGATCACAAATCTCAAATGGTTTGAAATTTTTGATCGAGGGAGAGAATGTGATTTAAATATGAAAATCTGATAAAAAAATGTGATCTTTTGGACTCAAGTGTAGGCTCTCCCACATGTGCTAAACTCTTTCGTATATCGATGCACATATTGAGGGGGAGCAAATGATTTGTGATGGCAATTGTGAAAGAATACCAAAGACCGACCACTTTACTTTATGCACTGGAGTTATAAGGATGGTGAGGTTAGGTATTAGTTCCCACGATCCAGCCAGAACCAGAGGGATCTTCCCAGGGACAATCCTCTAGTTAGAATAGAAGTCCTTAGGAATGATTAAAAAGGAGAAAAGTGAATAAGGGAAAAGTGCCGAATGAGATGGAGCTAGTACTGGAACAAACCCAACAAGGTGCTAGTAATGAAGTCTTGGTAAGCACTGAAGGGGTTGAAGAATGAAAAAGAAATGTAAAGATAAAGGGTGAAAAGAAAGAAGCCCTCCTTACACTTTAGGCAGAAACCGGGTCAATACATATGCTGTCAGAATCACTAAGTTGATTGCTGGCATTGAAGACAAGTATCATGGACCCAGTGATACGCTGCACAACCCTCCCTAGCCCCTCAAGGTCCCTCAAAGGACTCTTGTTTCATTTGTCACGGAGATCAATACATATCTATCGTCTCTCTCACTCCGAGTTAGATGATATTGAAAAGGTGGCAGTCCTCTCCAGCCTCCGATCACTAAATCAAAACACACTATTTAGTCTAGAGCCAAGAGATCATCCATAAATCTCATTTAGGACACATTTCCAATATGCTTGCTGTTTCATACACCGTGAAAAGCAAGAAAATATATATGAAGAGTCCTACGCATTATCCTTGTGGTATTGCCAGAACATCCGAGTGATACGTAAAGTATTCACAATGAAGATGGAAATCCTTCTAGAGCCAACATCAAACAAGCTCTTGGTAGGTGACATGTGAGATCCTTCATGGATCAAACTAGTGACAATTGGAAAGAAACGATGGGGCGATTCACATTTGAATCAAACTTGTTCCAGGAAATGGATTGACGGATGCTTTTGGAAAACCTTTCAATGTGCTCACCAACTAAGTTTCGAGCACATTGATTATGAAAAATTTTCAAACAAAAGTATTTACGACATAAATGTGATTCAATTTATAGAACCCTCGTTGTGTTGCATAAAATGTTTATCCTGTGACACGCGAGTGATTTTACCTAATCAATTTCTCGTCAATCAGTGGGTAGTTTATTCACTGATTCACTCTACCGTGCTGTCTGCTTTGAGACATTCCGGTATGAGAACATGTTTAGTATGATGATTCTAACATTAATTTGTTGGAAATATCATTACTACAAGCTGGAAATTCCTGTCTAGGAGAATCTTCTTTAAAGGAGATTCTACCTGATCACAGGTCAGTCCTCACGAAACCGAAGGTTAATCCAACCACCTTGAACGAATGACAAAGCCATATTCGTTCTCCAACTTTATTGCTAACTGTTTTGTTTCAGATTCGTATAAAGATGGTGATGGTGGTTCCTGATTCCAGTAGAGATGTGTCAATCCACACTTCATGCTCACACTTATAAAACATCATCAAAGACATCATGATAAGCTAAAAGACCTACAACACAGCTTTCGAAACTCTGATGACAGCTATCATGATCCAGAAAAGTGTGTGCATGCGAGTCCAACGGTCACAACATATCACATGGAGGCAATATTACAACGGATGAGCTTGGAGATTTACAGTGACTGATGATCTCAAAGAATGCTCAAAGATCACAACTTCACACTGCAACGTTGCTGAAACAAGATGACTAGAAGACATATGTTGGATGATATCATCGAAGGATCTTCAACGATCATCCAAGACAAAAGATCAGTCATCAAATGTGTTTACTGCTGAAAGTGCAAAGAGTGCTGAATTTGAAGAATCAAAGGACTACGAGCTATGAAGACAAGATCAGAGGATAGAATGCTAGAATTTAAAATGTAATCTCCGGGGTGACCTCCCTTAGGGGGAGATTGTTAGGAATATAAATATTCATATGAAGATTCGGTCACCCCGTGAACT
Organism: Artemisia tridentata subsp. tridentata; assembly: GCA_021014915.2. Lineage (NCBI taxonomy): Eukaryota > Viridiplantae > Streptophyta > Magnoliopsida > Asterales > Asteraceae > Artemisia > Artemisia tridentata. The sequence goes on along the minus strand of CP139508.1, from coordinate 171,052,602 downwards.
CATTAGCATTGAATAGCTCGTAGGATAATATTAGTAAGTTAATATAGATTAGTTATTAAAGAACTCGTGGAGTGGGTCGGGTCTTTACCCACTGTCAGCTCACTCCACAGCCCACTCAGGGCACAAATATTAGCACTATAAATACCCCTCTCCACCTAGGGAGAGGGTTGGAACTTCTTATCATTTTCACATAATACAACATCTCTTTCTCTCTCGAGTTCCCAACTCACTTTCTCTCTCTAAAACCCTTTATTCTATTCGGCCCAAAATCTCATCATATGTGTGTTTATGTGTTATGAATATGCTACAATTTTTCTAAAAGATTCTCTTAAATTATACATTTGCTCGGTCGCTAGTCCGCTTTGCACAACCAAGTTAATGATGTGTGCAACACATCGACTATGATAAAAAATGCCATCAAGAGGTGGTCGGTATTTTAGTATTAGCCTTCCAACCGCATTTGTATTATTAGAAACATTATCAAATGATATTGAAAAAACCTTTTTTTCTATTTTAAACGTTTTCATAGCTTGTCACAACATCATACTTAAATTTGCACCCGTGTGCGGATATTCAAAGTTTCAAAACCAATAGTACGTTTCATCATTTGCCAAGTATCGGGATCAACCCAATGTGCGGTAACACAAATGTACGAACCGGGCAAACCATGACCCGCCTACCAAACATCGGTTGTTAAGTTTACACTAGTTTTAAAATCATCAAAACCAAGTATTAGTTCCTTTTTAACCTTTATCCAAGATTTAATACAATCACGTTAAAGAGTTTGACGACTTACATGATTATATCGTAGTTGAAGGCGCTTTTGAATCAACCTCGTTAACCGAGGGTTGTCGAAGTGGTTGAACGGCAAACCCTCTTGAATCACAAAGTGTGCTAAATCTTGACGAAGCGCCATCTCGTCATATATCCCATAGTAGTTTGTTCCGATTCCGGAACGCCTTTTGATGCTTTACAATGTTCTTTCATGTGCTTCCTCAACGACGTGTTCCTATCGGATTTCATCATAGTGTTACAAGCTTTACAACGAGCCTTTGTTGAACCATCCGAGAACTTAATCATGTTGAAATGACACCAAACATCTTGGCTTCGGCTTGTTGGTACAACCCAAACAATCGTCGGTTCATTTGTAGAACCAACATCGGCCGTATTTGATGATGTGTTTTGAGAAGCTCGGTTTCTAGGCATCGTGAGCATTTTTGATCCAGTTTGTGAGCGGTTTTTGCGTAATTTGAGTGTATTTGAATGTTGTGACTAACCCAAACTCAACCTTGGTATTTATAGAGATGTTAGAAGGCTTAAATGGGGCATTTTTTAGGTTGTTACCGTTAAAAAAAGGGGCAAAAAAATGGCCTAACGGATCTATTTCTGCGTTCTGTCTCGTACGCATGCTTACTGTCTCGATTTTGATTCCAACGGCTAGAAACTGGTTTGAAACCGGTTTTTCCAAACCGGTTTGGAAAAACTGATCTCAAACCGGTCCCCAACGTTAATATCTAAAACCGGTTAGGAATCGCCGGTTTTTGTAAGAACCGAACCGGTTTGGTCAAAAACCGGGTTTGACCGGTTTCGGTTTCGGTTTTTTTTGCCACCTCTAGGATCGAGTACCAATACCCTTTTTTTAACCCAATTTGTCAGATTATGTTGTTACTCTGCATATGTGTTAATATGTTATGTTGTGACATACTATGAATTCTTAACTGTGTAGTTATTTACAAACAAATATATTACAAATGTTACATCCACGTGTACAGGGTTATTTGTTTTATTTTGAACTAACCAGAAAATATTGCTAACAAAAAATTTATGTTGGCGAAAGAGATTTAATTATATCTTTATCTTCGTTACATCGTAGGTCTCTTACCGGTAGTAACTTAAAAAATAAATAAATAAATAAAATATACTAGTATAAAAAAATAATAATAATAATAATAATAAAAAAATAACAGCTCGATCAATTGGAAAAAGTACACTTCTGTTTTATAAAAGTAACCTTAAATTTTTACAGGAACAAACATAACACGCTACTATTATTACATTAAACATGAATACAAACGAGAACTATATATTTAAGGTTTCTTCTTTTTTTTCTTCTTTTGTAAACACGTAGAAACAAATATTTTTATAGACTCAAAGACGACTAGAAAGGGCCATAGAGACCGAACCAACATCTTTATAATCACTAGACCAAGGACTCTTTGTTTATATCACATGCAAACTCTAGAATAACACTTAAATCTTCATGTTTTGTGTCATCATCGTCATAAACTCATCGATATCAATCACACCATCTTGGTTCGAATCCACACCTCTCACCATTTTTCGACAATCTTGCAAGCTACACCTCTCCCCAAGCCTCTTCATCAACTCATACACTTCCTCGACGCTTATTTTCCCATCTCCATCGAGATCAAACGTCTTAAACGCACTTTGCACGTCTGCCGCTTTAATTGCACCACCTTTCTTTTGCACCTCCATAAACTCCTTGAAATCTATAAAACCATCTCTATCCAAATCCGCCACCTCAAATATCTTTTGGATGTCTATTTCTGTACCTCCTTGTTTCAGTGCACTAAGAATAGCCTTGTATTCGCCCCTTGATATCTTGCCATCTTTATCACGATCAAACTTGTCAAAAACACGCCTCATCTCGTTCACGTCCGGTTGGAACATAGGCAGGTCCGAAGGTTGTCTTTCGCTACTAGAGAACATCCTAGATGGTTTCCTAAGGAACTTACGCTTAGAGATGTTGTATTTGATGTCGAGAAAGCTCATTTTCGACATTGTTTTTTTATGTTTAGATGGCTATCTATGAACAAGAATACCTAAAATACCAAATGTAGGGGTAGATGTTTAGATGCCTAAATGGTATCAAAGGAAAGAATATTGTGTGAAGCAACTTGTTAGGAGATATAAAGTTGGGAACAATTTAAGGCTTGTGGCATGACAAATGGTCTACGTGCATGATTAAAGTTATTCTTGATTCTTGAGTAAATTGCAAAAATTGTTCTTGTGGTTTGGCCAAATTGCACGTTTCGTCCCTGTGATTCATTAAGTGCAAAGATGGTCCGGATTTGACACTGTTTCATGCACTTTTGGTCCCCCATCACTAACCCCGTTAGTTTCCACTCGTTAGCTTTTGCACGTGATTGGCACAAGAGGGTATTTTGGTCTTTATATGTTTTATCAATAAAATAAACACACCCAATCTTAATTAAATACCCCATCCCACCACTTACCCACTCCAAAACACTGGTCCACAAATCCAAAACACACTTAAAAAATTAAAACCCTAACCCTAAAAAAGTAAAAGGGGCAAAATCAATTCATTAAAATTGTGACTTGTTTCTGTGGTAGTCAGACCCGTATCCGTACTTCATGGACAAATCTTAACCCAGGACGTCGTTTTCACTCATGCCTAGAAGTTTTTGTAAGTATTAATTTGTAGTTATATTTTATCCACAAGTTATTGATTGAAGTACTGTTGGAGTATGCTCGTGTCATAATAAATAATTATATGTCTAGCCATATAATTATTTATTATGACACGAGCATACTCCAACAGCTCCCACTTGCGACGTCATAATAATCAAGTAATTATACAAGCAAAGGTTAGCGTCTAGCAACACGCCAATGCCCCTAGAAATATGTGAGGATAGTTTCTTAAACGTCTCATTTAAATGGTTTATATGTCATCCATCCTTTTGTTACAGATACCATGTTGAACATTAGACATGGATCAAATGGCATTCTAATTGTTCAACTATTATGTTTCTCGATATAGGGATTGAACATGATTACCAAGTGAATTAAGATTCATCTTAATCTCATTTGGGTACGGCCATACAAACATCTGTTCAATTCATCGAGGGGCCAAATAGTATCTAACTCCATAACATGTGGAGGAACAAATCCTATTTTGACTGCACGTGTTATTCATGTGTTTCATATCACTCCTGAGGATGGTTTTTATAACTACCTTATTCAGGACAGCGTTTAACCATATCAAGGAATGAAATTCCACGCATGCAAGACCTACTTGCATCTCAAGTCTAAGGATAAGAGACATAACCACTTGCGAGATTCACTATTGACGACGATCCATGTAGTGAATACTCATAGGTTGGGTCAATCCAATGTTCATCACAATGAACAACATGTGAGTATGGTTAATAATCACCAACACGATCACATTTGCCTTAATTTGATGATACTCCCGTATCGTCAACCGACAATGGACAATTTTAGAATAAATAAATTATTCATGGATTAAACATGCAAATATAGAACACAGTAGTATAAATGAAGATGATCATACCAGGTATATCAATTCATTATATAATACAACTGCTTACAGTTCCATTATCCAAATACTAAAAACAGATATGCATAAGACTACTCATAGGTCGGAATCCGATGTTCCCACCGTGATCGAATCATGTTGTACAAGACAACAAGTAGTCATCTGAGTAAACTTTGATAATACTTGTTTCAAAACTCATGAAAAGTTTGAATGATGATTGTCCTTTGTATGTGTGCATTCAATTACAAGACGAGTATTGCAACAATACATTCCATAGGGTGTTTGAAGCCAGCAAAACACCTACATTAGACAGTCATCTGAACAGTTTCTCAAACTGTAAAGTATCTTTATTCTTTTAATGTATAACGCATTAATGCTCTCAGTCGAGCACATCTAGTCAGCAATGTCATCATTCATGATGACATCCTACCACGACTAGGGTTGAGCATCATCTCTGTTGAATAAGCATTAGTGTGTGCAAACAAAACAGAGCTCCTCAAATATCCGTAAACGTTTGAACATATCTTTGGTACTTCGTAGGTCCATTATAATGTTCGTTTAACAATTATCTAATGACTTTCAATTAGATATCTGTTGTTATCAACTCATCTTGCATTCATGCAAATGATGTAAATAGTCCCATGCATAATACGACTTACATAATGAATCCTTTAGTCGAACTTAAGATTTCCATTCATGTGTTCAATCTCATCAAGTGAGATTGATCATTGAGACTCCCCTCAATAACATGTCATATTGTGTTTAGACTTAATAACCGCTTATGTTTATTCTAATAAACATATGTATAACAAGGTTGTATGTCTTATTTTATAAATCCCTTAAAAGAAACTTCATTCCAAGCTAAGGATTAAAGTCTAGCTTAGATGAAATATTGTTTCTAATATGTTAATGACATATGAGATTTAAGAAAATAAATATAGTGCTCCAACTTGCTCTCAGTGTACTTAGGAATAATCTTATTAATGAAAATCAAATTAATGATTTTACAATTAACTTAAGATCTCTACTCTTAGATGCATGATCTAATCTATACATGGATTCTTTTATCTTGTATACATAATAAAGGTTATATGGATTCATAAACCCTTTTGATTACTCGTCGTCCTCGCAAAGGTAATCAACAAGAAAAGTGTTTTGATATCCTATTGTCATATTTCATTTACATGAAAACAGTTATGAAAATTAATCATCTTTATATATTTAATGTTTGTAGGTAGGAAGATTTAGTCATAGTCAATTTCTTGAGTACGAGTAAACTCCTTTTACTACGCGTGCATTAAATGTGTGTACAAGTTTGTCCTTTTGAGTCTTCTCTTCAAGAAACTCATTTTTAACCTTACAGCCTAACTGATTGGTAAGAGATCAATCAAGCTCCATGAGTGATTGTCTTTCAAGGACTGCATCTTAACATTCATAGTTTTGAGCTATTCATCAGATTCAAGATCTGATAATGCATCTCTGCAGTTAGCAGGTTCACTATGATCCTCTAACTTATATCCCTTAGCATTGATATAAAAACTATATCATTCAGGTGCAAGAGGAATCCTTGTGGATTTATGAATGAGATATATCAATATATGGTTTAACATATGCATGTTCAACCTTAGTATGACATTAGCAAGTGTACTCAGAAGGTTGCTCTTGAATAACTTCAAGATCTAACGGTGCTCCCACTTGCTTTTGTATGTAGAGACTAATCTCTAGATCTCAGCATCTCGAGTAACAATAAATTGTTTTCAAGTGGGACATCCAAAATACATCATCAGTTTTTGACTCTAGTTTGTTAATTACTTACTTTTAGGTAGTTAACAAATTCAGAACTTCAATCAAGACATAATGAGATTCATCCCATGCCATAATACTATGGTGTCTTAAATTCCTTCTGGGTTGGAACTATATTGAGTGTACACATGGCACATCCAATTTTCTAACCTTGATAGCTTTGGAGGTAAAACAGTTTAAGTCATCAAAGATCAAACAATTTCAATAGAGTTTGATTTTCCATGATGGACATACCATAAAGTTATGGTATTCCATGAAGACTGATGTTGTGAGACTATCACACAACTCATTAGATCAACTTATACCTTTTGGCTTACATATCTGCCAACCAAGTCAAACCAGATGACATCAATAGTAATTTTAGCCCACTGCATACTTTACTTCATGTGTATATTTTGACTAGAAAACATAAACATTTAATATTATACGTCGTAAGTGTACATGTCTTAACAAGAAGACATAACAAATTAACGTCTTAATTTACGTTATAAGTCTTTCAACAATTAACGGAATTTGATGTTTATGTCTTTACAAGAGACCTAAACATATTCAACTAAATTAATTACGAGTGCCGACACTTGGCCTCAATAGTAAATTCAAGTTAATTACATACTTCATGATTATGACTTTACAAGAAAACATAATCATATTTACTAAACAATTCAGTGAATACGTTGAAGTAGCTTTTCATGTTATCTTGATATTTGTTCTAATTAGGGCAACATACATTTTATGTGTAGAAGTCTTAGTAGAATCTTAGTTTCTTACCTTTCAGTCATGAAAAATCATTAGTCATATTGTTATATGTTGTACCTTGCACACAATTAAGATTTCTCCCACTTGTGCATGGCACAACATCATGAGAGTATACAGACAACACTACGCTCGTTTGTTTGTATGAGCAATACGACAATGTCTAAGCTAACATATGATTTTTAGTCAAAATAAAAATATAGATATGTAGAGCTTCATCGTTTTAATAATGAAGCATGCATAACAATTTTATAGATAACATTTCAGGAGGCAACATCAGGAACGCGACAAGTTATCTTATAAAATTTATGCAATGGTTCTTATATAAACTATGATGCTTAACATGTGGAAAGTAATGCATTATTTCAAGACAATCTGGAAATAAGATGGGCAACTTGCAAGGTAATAAAGCTTACAACTCCCACTAGATTTAGACAACATTACATGTGTTTCGTCATCAATAATATAATCACGTAGCTCCCACTGGATTAGACAACATTTCATGTGTTTCGTCACCAGTGGAGAGTGAGTGGCGATTGGATACTTTCCTTCTTTCTTTGAATATCTACACCTTATTGCTAATGTGAGTCACTTTGACTAGTAAACATGTACTTAGGTATTCAAGGAAGTGCATCAAGTTCTAACATATAGATGATGGGCTAGCCATCATTGCTATTTTAACTTGAAAATAGGCATGCATTTTCTCTATAATTGGTCTACTTTACCACAAGGGTATGTAGGACCTTAGTAGGTTTATTGGGTTAAGACAAACTGCTAGGTAATCATGCTAGTAATTGCCTTTACCACTTTGCGGTTTATTGATATTTCCGTCTTCTAATTATTTAAACTCATTTTAGTTTGGTAGCTATAGAAAACGTGTTCTCTAGTTATCCAAATATCTTATATTTCTTCAATATTTCAAAACCGAAACTAGGGTTATAAAACAACCTTGAAAGTATAAGATGTGTACCCATACTTAACCGTTTTGACTTTTACAAGACATCACGATTTCTAGAGTAGGTGTTCTTTGAGTTTGATTAGAATTAGGAAAATTCAAATATTCCTATTATGGCTTTTCCTCATAAAGAAAAAGGATAGGAATAAATCTCTTTCTTACAAGGAAAGAGCGACTCAGTTCGTCCTTTTAACAAGAAAAGAATGAACTCTTGTTTACGTTTGTGTTGCATTAATTCATTAATTGAATTTACAAAGTTCATTTTTAGTATTTTCGATAATTATCATTTTGTAATTTAACTACCCCTTGTTTACAATTTAAAACAATTAATTTTACAAAAGGGCTAAGATCTACATTGTGCTTCTACTATCACATCAGTTGATCTGCTAGCAATAGTAGATTCAATTGGTAGGCGACGATCACTAATTGTATTACATGTACAACTCTTAGATCCTTATGGGACTCATGGCATCTAGTGTCATGTAGGCACGTTTAGTCCCATCTTTGTCTCGTGTCAAGGTCTCACCGCTTAACTCGATTAAGTCATCCAATTTGAGAACGTGTGAGAATATATCTAGGTCCCACGCATAGAGAATAGTCACCTTGGGTTACAATTCAACCTAGGTCCCACGCATAGGCAAAAGGTAATTGCAAGTGTTCTCAACGATTGGACGGCATGACTTAAATTTTGACGGGTAAAATATTTGATGTGGATCAAAAAGTGTACGAAAGAAGCATGCATTCATTCTTCGTAGCACAAGTTAAAAACTTTTCTTAACTTAAGTCTAATCATTTTTTTAATTTATGTGTGTCAAGTTGTCCATTTTCAAGACTAACATAAATCCTAAGTGGATTATAATTAAGTTTGGACAATACAATAAATAAATAAACAAGCTTAACAAGTTTAAGTGTTATTTAGAAAACAATGATTTTAAGTTTCAAATCCAAATTTAAACTTAGTTAAACTAAATCATAAGACTTAGTTTAAATTTTTTTGTGTTTCGTTTCAAGTTTTTAGAAAATAATTTGCGTTTTACATATAATCATAGCATATATAAAAGCAACCAAACAAACACACAACCACAATATGCAAAGCCTCAACCGATGAAAATCCTATGCTTGGTCTCGTGAGACATCACGAGAACCAAGAGTCAACTAGGGACATGATACACAACCACACGGAGGGCTCCCACTTGCTCCAAGGCGATCATGAGCAAGTAAAAGCCCATTATGCACATGGAATATTGATTATGTCCGATCAGTTTTTCTGTCTTTGGAGGCCCAAAACGCCTAGAAGGAGACCTCCTCTTGCTTCAGCCCAAACTAGAAAGTTGTAGGCCCATGTCTTGTGAACCTGCACAAAAAAAATTAGCCCAAAATACCTTACCGAGCTCCTGGAAATGGCATTTTTCAGCAGTGTGTCCAGCAGCCTTCTTCGGTCTAAAGTCTTTCATTCTTTTGCCATTCCATTCCAAGCTTTGATTACATAATAGATGAAGTAAAATACAACTAATCTACTTCCTATCTATTGTAAAAATTCCCAAACAATGTCAAAACCAAAATGAAATACATTACATAAGAGCCGAAACAATGGCAACCCCAAAACAAGAAATCAACGACAAATCACAACAATACATGGCACAAGTGGTCTAGGTTTTCATCGGTTTTGCATACACACATAATAATACAATAATATTATGAAAAAAACAAGGTGTTGGCTAACTCCCTGGTCAAACATGCATGTATTTGCCATGGATACAAAATTAATAACAAGAATTCAATAATTACCCAACGAAACGAAGAAATTAATTAACTAGAATTAAAAACCCCGTAAGGTACTCGTGTCAAATGGCCTTAGGTTCAAAACCCATTGATATTAGAACCTTCTAATCATCATATTACCACATAAATTAAGCCATAGGGTCTGATTTGAAATCATTTCACAAATCGATCAAATTAATGCGTTTTTGGCCATTTTACGGGTACCCGACAAGTAAACAAATAAGCATATGCATAACAAATGGCTATGAGGTAAAAAATCACAGATCTTATGACCTCTAAAGGGTCGACTTAGGATTAATATAAAATCATTGTTTTCTAAATAACACTTAAACTAGTTAAGCTTGTTTATTTATTTATTGTATTGTCCAAACTTAATTATAATCCACTTAGGATTAATATTAGTCTTGAAAATGGACAACTCGACACACATAAATTAAAACAATGATTAGAATTAAGTTAAGAAGAGTTTTTAACTTGTGCTACGAAGAATGAATGCACGCTTCTTTCGTACACTTTTTTGATTCACATCAAATATTTTACCCGTCAAAATTTAAGTCATGTCGTCCAATCGTTGAGAACACTTGCAATTACCTTTTGCCTATGCGTGGGACCTAGGTTGAATTGTAACCCAAGGTGACTATTCTCTATGCGTGGGACCTAGATATATCCTCACACGTTCTCAAATTGGATGACTCAATCGAGTTAAGCGGTGAGACTTTGACATGAGGCAAAGATGGGACTAAACATGCCTACATGACACTAGTTGTTTGACACTAGATGCCATGAGTCCCATAAGGATCTAAGAGTTGTACATATAATACAATTGGTGATCGTCGCCTACCAATTGAATCTACTATTGCTAGCAGATCAACTGATGTGATAGTAGAAGCACAATGTGGATCTTAGCCCTTTTGTAAAATTAATTGTTTTAAATTGTAAACAAGGGGTAGTTAAATTACAAAATGATAATTATCGAAAATACTAAAAATGAACTTTGTAAATTCAATTAATGAATTAATGCAACACAAACGTAAACAAGAGTTTATTCTTTTCTTGTTAAAAGGACGAACTGAGTCGCTCTTTCCTTGTAAGAAAGAGATTTATTCCTATCCTTTTTCTTTATGAGGAAAAGCCATAATAGGAATATTTGAATTTTCCTAATTCTAATCAAACTCAAAGAACACCTACTCTAGAAATCGTGATGTCTTGTAAAAGTCAAAACGGTTAAGTATGGGTACACATCTTATACTTTCAAGGTTGTTTTATAACCCTAGTTTCGGTTTTGAAACATTGAAGAAATATAAGATATTTGGATAACTAGAGAACACGTTTTCTATAGCTACCAAACTAAAATGAGTTTAAATAATTAGAAGACGGAAATATCAATAAACCGCAAAGTGGTAAAGGCAATTACTAGCATGATTACCTAGCAGTTTGTCTTAACCCAATAAACCCACTAAGGTCCTACATACCCTTGTGGTAAATTAGACCAATTATGGAGGAAATGCATGCCTATTTTCAAGTTAAAATATCAATGATGGCTAGCCCATCATCTATATGTTAGAACTTGATGCACTTCCTTGAATACCTAAGTACATGTTTACTAGTCAAAGTGACTCACATTAGCAATAATGTGTAGATATTCAAAGAAAGAAGGAAAGTATCCAATCGCCACTCACTCTCCACTGGTGATGAAACACATGAAATGTTGTCTAACCCAGTGGAAGCTACGTGATTATACTACTGGTGACGAAACACATGTAATGTTGTCTAATCCAGTGGGAGCTGTAAATTTTATTACCTTGCAAGTTGCCCACCTCATTTCCAGATTGTCTTGAAATAATACATTACTTTCCACATGTTAAGCATCATAGTTTATATAAGAACCACTGCATAAATTTTATAAGATAACTTGTCGCGTTCTTGATGTTGCTTCCTGAAATGTTATCTATAAACTTGTTATGCATGATTCATCATTAAAACGATAAAGTTCTACATATCTATATTTTGATTTTGACTAAAAATCATAGGTTCAGAATGAGTTTCTTGATGAGAAGACTCAAAAGGAAAAACTTGTACATACATTAATGCACGCGTAGTAAAAGGAGTTTACTCGTACTCAAGAAATTGACTATGATTAAATCTTCCTACCTACAAATATTAAATGTATAAAAATGATTAACTGTCATACTGTTTTCATGTAAATGAAATGTGACAATAGGATATCAAAACACTTTTCTTGTTGATTACCTTTGCGAGGACGATGAGTAATCAAAAGGGTTTATGAATCCTGTTGGAGTATGCTCATTTCATAATAAATAATTATATGGCTAGACATATGTGAGCCTATGGGGTCACACACTTATACACAGAGATACCATTTTATATATTGTATTTACCGTATTTACACTATATATATGACTATGTAACTTGGGATCGATAACGGGCTACTAATAACTAAGCTAGTACTTAGTTTATTGGATTGGACCAACAAATGGGCAAGCCCATTTGCAGCTCCATATGGCCGGCCATGGTAAGGAGAAAAAGAGAGAAAGATCAAGGTGGTTAAGTGTAACTTTTCCTTGATTATCTCTTAATTGATTTTGTCATTAATAGGATTAAATGAGATTAACTAATTTACACAATTCTCTCCCCCCTCTCCTCTTGATACCCACGGCTCAAACAAAAACCATCTAAGGGTTTGTGTTCTTTTATCCTTCTTTGCTAAATCCATAATAGATTATTGCAAGAACAAGTGTTACGTAATCAAGACTAGCATCGGGTGGTTATCCGTGACGTGTTGTGTGTTTCATTCTTAGAGGAGATCAACATCATTGATCTCTTGGGTTTCTCCATCTCATATTGGTGATATTGGTGATTGCTAGTGACTCCCGAATCACGCTACAAAGGTATATATAATTGTTATCTTTATTGTTGATTGATCATATGGCTATATGGATCCGTTGTTGGTGATGTTATCCGCTGCGTTTATGTATTTAATATGTTATTATATATTCAACATCACTTTTAGTACTAATTTGTAGGGAACGGATTGTGGGTTTTTTGATTGGGTTGATCCTCCAATAGGTACTCGTTCAGTGCAAATCATTCCTGGTCTACTTAATTCAAGAAACCATCTTCAAGAATCATTGGTTGAAATGGCAGCTAGAAGACGAAGATTGAAGATATGGTTGATTTGTAGTTGGGTCTTGCTTTTAGTTACTTTCTTGTTGTAAGCTGATAAAGCTAAGACTATATAACTTGAACTTAAAAATTAACTATAGTCAATGAATTTTGTTATATGCATGAACGTTCAAGTATGAATGGTAATTTCAAGTTTAATGATACTACCTATGTGTATGATTTTAAGCTGATATTGGCATAACATCTACAAGTTTTGTCCTTGTGTTTTGTATTAAGTATTGACCTTAGTGTTTTGCAAGTTTTGGCATAACAATTGAGCCCAACTTGTATGTTTTGAAGCTAACATTGGCATAACAAAAGAACACATCTGCAATTTACTCATAAAATTGTAACAAACAAAATAACACATCTACTAGAAAGGGTAACATCTGCCATACATTAAACAAGTTTTTCAACTTGCTAAATTGAAAATTTGCATCACAATTGTTCTCATCATGTCATAAGAGTACTAATACATAATAACCATACTGTCATAAGATTACTAATACATAACCATATTGTCACTTAACCTTAAACAAAAGAACAAATCTATTTTATGTTCCTTGATGCAGTTTTCTTTCCTTTTTTTGGACTTGCAGTTGTCTTGGATTGACTTGCAGATGTTTTCCTTGGGCTTCTCCTTGGTGCCTTTGATGCAGATGCTTGTTTACCAGTTGCAGTTGGCTTCATTGGTGCCTTTGATGGCTGCCTTGGTGCCTTTGATGCAGATGCAGCATGTTCAGCAGTTGAAGATGTTGCTTGGTCACCACTTGGTGCTTGTTCAGCAGTTGCAGATGACTGTGGAGCATTATAAGATGGATCTTTCCATGGATTTGGTACCTTACAGCTTCTTTTGTTATGACCCTGTACCCCACAGTTGTCACAAGTGACAGTCCCACCTTTCCTAGTTAACTTGCCCCCTTTTACCATTTCAGCCATCTCACCTACACTCTTCCTTCTTTTTTTTCCTGGTCTACCTATTTGTGGTGGAATATAAGGTGGAATCAATTTTGTTTGGTTAAACTGAGACTTCTCCCAAAAATGTGGACCAAGGACTGGGTTGACCTTATGAGAGTATACATTCCTCCAGGTTTCTAACCTATATGATTCATGAACCCAATCCTTTGCATACCATTATCTGCCATGTTAAAGATGCATGCAACTGCATTTCTACATGGGATTCCAGATATTTCCCATTTCCTACAAGAACAATGCCTAAGATTTAGATTGACTACACACTTCTCACTCCAAGGACCCTTAACTTCAAATAGTTAAGCCCCATTCCATTGAACTGTGTATTGTGATGCTTGTTCCATTATAGCTTTGAAAAGCTTAGGTGTTGTTTGTTTTTTCTGAGCTTTTACCTCTTCATCTGCAAACCATGTCTGCAGAAGAAGAGGTACATCTAAAGCTCTTCATTTGCAAGAAGAAGACCGTTTATTTTTGTGCTATTGAAGTACTTCTTTCCATTTTCTTTTTTTTTTCTTTTTTTTTTCACTAGTATTTTTTGTGCTATTGAAGTACTTTTTTTTCTTTTTTCATTTCCTTTTTCTTTTTCACTAGTTTTTTTGTGCTATTGAGTGCCAAACAAGCAATCGCTTAAAATACGGAGTATTAAAGACAATACATAATGGTTCAAAATATACCAATATCGCTTAAAAGACGGAGTATTAAAGACAATACATATGGTTCAAAATATACCAAATTACCAATACATAATGGTTCAAAACATAAAAATTGCAAGGCACATAAATTATAAAAATACTACAAACATGTATCAAATTAGGACCCAAGTTAAATCACTTGCATTAATTGTTGCGCGATTTGATCTCTTAAATTAGTCATATATTGTCGATCCGATGCATTCCCTTATGGTTGAACAACTTGATCTTCTTCATCAACTCCATCATCAACTTCAACTAATACGTTGTCATTCTCAAGTTGCACATCTGATTGCTCATATCTTGAAAAGAGTTCATCATCTAAACCCTCTTTGCGTATAAAATTATGAAGTGCAAAACATGCAATCGTGATATTTTGTTGTACCGTAAGTGGAAAGGGTGTCATCTTCTTTAATATTGGAAAACGTGCTTTCAAGACACCAAAAACACGTTCAATCATGTTTCTAAGTTTTGCATGCGAGTGGTTGAACTTTTCTTTACTATTCAATGCACGCCTTCACCGAAAATCTCCTAACCAATATCTCACATTGCGATATGGTGCCATAAACCCTCGTGTGTGTGCATAGGCGGCATCACAAAGATAATATTTGTCTGTAAATGTTATATAATAATTAATATTTAAGTAATAGTTCCAAATAAATCCAAACTATGTATGTATGTATTTTATGTATGTATGTGTATGTATGTATGTACCTGGAGGGGGTAATGGAAACGGTGCATTAGGATTTCTTATTGCTTCTGATAAAATTCTGGAATCATGAGCTACTCCTTCCCATCCGGCAACAAGAAAAGTAAACATCATGTTAAATTCGCATATTGCCAAAACATTTTGATAGCCATCCCCCTTACCTCTCCCTCTATATAAATGTTGCTTGTGTTTAGGGACACAAGCATGTATCAAAGTTCCATCTAGTGCACCGACAGCTCCCTACATAAACAAAATTAGTAGTCGAAATTTAATGTGAAACAAAATATCACATCACTAATATAGTTACTAATTACCTTAAATATTTGTCGTAATCTCCTATTATGGCCCGGAACGTTTGGATTAGGATTAAAATTTGTTGGTATTATAATCTCCTTAGCAAACTCCACCATTTTAGCCAATACTTCATGAAAAAACTTGTGAATTATTTGCGTTGAGTGTTGAAATCGGTTTTTTACGACCACATACCGTTGATTGTGACCTAACATCATCAAGAACATGGCCATTTTTTCTTCAACTGATACATGCTTGCTATCTTTCAACCACCCTTTTACTCTAAAATGTGTGCAAAGACGAACAAAGGAATCACGTGACATGTGTAGCAACTCAATACACTGTCTATCATTTCCTTGCAATAACTCTAATGTAAACTGATGATCGAACATTGCTGAAGTAGTATCTCTTTTTCGTTTTCCTTTCCTTGACCAATAGTAACGAAGATATGTATACATAATAATAATTCCAAAGAATTTCTAGATAAGTTATTTTTTTAGAAAAAAATGACATAAGTGTTAAATATCTTAGTACCACGCACCTTCTTAAAGTCTTCCCATTGTTCGGGTGTTAGGTTAAACATCTTTGTTTGCGGGTTACAGATGTTCCCTGTTTTGTTCTTCAAGTAAAGCCATCCAATATATTTCGCTTTTAAATTATCAAATCTGTTTTTCATTTCTTTTTGTGTGAATTCCATGCCAAACTTGTCTTTGAGCACCCGGCCTAACCTAACCCAAGACGACCTATACAAGCTAACGCCATTTCTATCGGTCGTATTCATCTCTTCAATGCACGTGTCTAGTAAGACTTTGATCATTTCATTGGACCAATTTTTACGTGGCTTGGGACCTTCCATTGTAACTATAACAAATACACATAAGGAGATCATTATTTAATAACCTCTTTTAGATTTGCACAATTAAAGCAGTTAGCTGTACACAACACAATAAGCTACTGATAGCACAATTAAGGCAGTTAGCCTACTCGTGACATTATTGACATTCTTGATGCATACCAGATTATAACCTTATTACATACCACAACTGAAATTTATTATGTTCTGCTTATTCGTGCAATATTTACTGATCTAGTCTATCTTTCATGCTAGTCTACATATCCCAAAAAACTACAAGTTATAATCGTGTTTTACACCATTTGAAAAACTCAGTAGCCCCTAAAGTTCGATAACATTTCAACACAAACGTTTCTCGATAAACTATACCAACAGAACATATATGCAATATGAGCATTATCCAATCAAAGCAATCATGCTTAATCTGTAACATGAGCATATTATTCTTTAACAATAATTTAATATAAATAATTGATGTTAAAGCTTCTATTAGCACTAAAACATACATCACATGCAAAATCATTGACACTAAAATCATTTAACAATAATTTAAAGACACCCTCACCAGGTATTTAGAAATAATAGTAGCAGTCACTAAATGAAGTTGTTGCAGGCTAATTAAATCACAGTGTGCAGGTCAATGTCATTCACAAGATTTCCATGTTGCATCAAATTCATAACATCTTTTCCAACTTTGCATTCTACCAAAATAAGAAAGATTTTTGGGTCTACTCTTAACATTTTCTAATCAAAATGTAGTAATGTACCTCACTTTTGTCTATGGTTAACAAAAATAGATAAACCATGCTTAGCAATTTAAAAAAAAGCCCCCTAAAAGGCATTTTTCCACCCAAATAGTATCCAAGTCATTTCAATCTTATTCGTTCACAACAATTATACTTATGAAAACATTAAATGCAACATGTCCCAACTGAGCTATGTAGAGTCAATGAACCTAATAGTTTTAGTGAACTGAAGACTAAAATCACAGAATGTTAACATGAAGAAAATTTGTCTAAGCTTTACCCAAATATCTTAAGTAATGTAATCATTCTAAAGACGCATTAAGCCCTAAAAATAAGCTTTAACCATACACCGTCAACGACTCCTTAGTTTTTTCAAAACACAATAACTTATAAAGCCTGTCACGCTAGCTAACCCAAATATCATAATCAGAGTAGCAATGGCAGTGAACTAAATATAGTACCTTGTTTTGAAAGAGTAGAAAGCTCATTGTTGTGTTAAGTAAACTTATCTCAAGGAGTCTTTTCTAGAAAAAAACAACTAGCTAACAAGGCCCAAAGGGTTATAAACGCATAACAAATAGTCCCTAAATGCACAATATGCATACATGCTATTTAAAAACATCTTATAATCTCAGAACTCAATCTCAAACAGCATGAATCACGACACAGTAAACCAGTACAAAACATTAGCATTCAATAAACCATAGGTAATTTTTTGAGTAATTACTTGATAGCGATAAATACATAGATGTATTACAAATATATTATGGGTATCAATAACCCATACACGAAAAACATCAAACAAAACTGGATCAACAAGAAAATAATGATTTTCAATATACCAAATCCAATTTATCACATTTTTAGAACTACCAAGACAAGAAAACAACCAAGAACACGATGAAAACTTGATAATCTAAAACCAGAAGTCCAGAATTACCACATTTTCAAATTACCAAGACAAGAAAACATCAACGAATACTTAACTAACAAGAACAATTACAACTTTTAATAATCTGAACTAAGAACCATCACATTTTTATATATCTCCCAGAAACGATAAACATCAAATAGTACTTATAATCGCAAGAAAACAGCAAAAACTGAATAATCGAAAACCGAAAAATCACATTAAACTTTAACTAATCATACCCCAAAAACTTTCACATTTTTTCAAGTACCCACTTAACAAAACCATTAAATAAATATACTAACAAAATCTTTAATAAATCAATATACCTTAGGAAAATGCTGAGTAGTAACAAAAGGAGTAGTATGTTTCATAAACCTATCAAATTCAAAGTCAACAGTGAAAGAGCATTACCTGATGCTTGGTGAGACGTCTGCGGATGGCTCTGGTTTTCTTGTATGCTTCCCTAAGAGTTGACTTTTAGGTCTGTGAGATCACAGTCAACACCTGATCAATTGATGTCCTCACCACCTTGCTGCAATCAAACAAGTTTGTTGTTACATCAGAATCCACTAACATTGAATAAGCACCACGACTAGACCAGCAGTAAACTGTTTCTAATCTTTCCATAACACATAACCACTTGAAGACGTGAAACATAAGGTTTGATCGGTGCTAGCTTATCTTCATTACTATTGACTTACATGTCAAAACCTTGGCTAAAGGTTTGATCGGTGCTAGCTTATCTTCATTACTAAATAGAATCACACAAGACAATACAATGCCCAACACTGGCTGAACTTAAGAACAAGTGCAGAGTATGGATAGCTTCGAAGATATGCCTTATATCACAACAACCAATTAGACATACTAGGCTAGGAATTAGACATACTAGGCTAGGAATTAGAGGTAATTGTTTGTCAACACTGGCTGAACTTGTAACTTGTGTCTGTTTTCGTTTGTAATTACAGTGGAATAAACTGTTGAGCTGTTGGAGTTATATTACCTAATGCATAATTACTTCAATCTGGTGTTCAGTAAGTTTGGTTTCCATTGTTCAGTTTATTTGATTCTGATAGAGAATGAAGATGTGATTGTGATCCTATTTCTTTGATTTGAGAGAAACATAACCTTGGCCGAACTAAATGGTATGAATAACAAAATTCTTGCTATCCAAAATTCCCAACCTATGACCTCTGTCTATAACAGGGGAAAGATATCAAAACGGGTCAAAAATCGTTCTGCAACATCCTAACTATCAATGAAATTGTGTAGCTAAAATGTATCTATACAGTAATTATATGTTAGACCTGCTTATTATCTATCATTCTACTGAAAAACAGATTAAAATTATGGACATAAGGTGCTTATATTCAACCAACCCATTTGGCCCGAATCAAAGTATTTCCACTTTTGACCAGCCACCCGACCCACTATTTTGCCACCCCTAGTCGTAATACAACGATTATGAAACACAACATAGAAGCTCCGTCACTATCCACAAATTCTATAAAAATGAATCAATTCTATGTTTTACCAATTCTATGTTTTACAATAACTACATGAAAGAATCAACTGTCATAACTCATAAGCCATGACTCTAGGCAGGCCTTCGTTTGGGACTGATGTAAGATGGCAAAGATGCCACCTTCCTTCCTAACATAGGTAGCTTAATCTGACTGCGATAAACAACAAATAAAAGGAAAACAAGAAGATCAAATAAAAAATATGGTGAGAATATCACCCTCTAAATAAAACTCTGAGCCCTAAAAGTGTCACTAAGCCACACGTCTTTTCCTTCAACCATTGCAGCTCCTAATGTACAAGATACATCCCCCGAACCAAATATAATTTCTCTATCGCCAACACAAAGAGTGTTGCAGCTCCTAAAAGTGTCACTAAGCCACACAAGTTACAAACAATTTAACAATCATCGAACAATGCATATAAATCATACAAACAACCTACTTACACACAAAATTCCAACAGATGGTTAACAAATGATCAATGTTCATGGAGCAAAGCATATCACCAATAACCAATAACCATTTTTCAAGCATACCCACAAGATCAAAACATCAAAAAAACTCCACACAAACAAAGTTCAAAACATATCATTTCTTAATAAATGACATTAAAAAGGTACAAAGATCTAATTTCTAACATACCCACAACTTTAATGATGAAATGGGTACTCAAATATCACGGGTTAAAGTTCAAAACCTCATTTTTGACATACCCACAAACAAAAGAATGGAAGAAAACCCTTACCTTTTTTATGGCGGCTGAGATGGTGGCGGCGGCGGCTGGGATGATGGTGGCCGGCGGATGGGGTGTTGATGGACGGCGGATGGGGTGGGGGTGGTGGTGGCGGCTGGGGTGGGTTGGTGATGGGAGGTGTGTGTGATAGGGTTTGTGAAATGAAGAGGTAATAAGAGAAAGTAGATGTCTGCAATTTGGAAGAGGTTAGAAGAGGAAAGAAGCTCTTTTTTCTGAAAAAAAAAAAAAAAAAAAAAAAACAAACAACTTCGTCTGCGCGCCCACAAAGGAAAGAAGTGAAAAGTGGTAAGAAGTGATTATTTTGGAAAAACAAATGACCCCTTAGTCACACTTGGTGTTAATGGACCCTCACTTCTTGTTTCAACTGCATGTGCTTTAATTCTTTCTTTAGCTTCTTCCTTGTTAGCAAAGTCTTGTCCAACAAAAAAGTAGTTGACAATACCAGCTGATCCACCACCAGTTTTTTTAAGTTTCCTAAGGTTCCTCCTTGTAACACTTGCAGCATCATCATCATCACCTACATCACTATCAAATGATTCATAGTCCACAACCTCTAAAGCTTCATCTGTGACTTCAAAATGAGGTTTTCCACTTGGGTCAACATAGTTTTCCCTATAAACATTGTACCTAAAATCCTCCATGTTCACTTCCACATCATCAATAATATGTTCCTCATCAACAATATCCTCCATGTTCACTTCTGTGTCATTTTCAGCCTCTACATTCTTAGAGCTAGACTGTCCATGTGTATCTTCCACATTCACATCAAAGCCTATGTTCTCTACACCATCATCATCTAAGTCCTTAATCTCAACTGTGGTAAGCCAATGCTCAACAAAAAATTCTATTTCCTTATTTGTTTCCACTACTTTTACCAACCTAACTAAATCATCATCACAACTCACAGACCTTAAACCATTATCTAAACCTTTGTTAGGCATCCTAAAGTGATAATACATAATGTCATCAGACTCATACCCTAGTTTTCCCATAATTGTGTTTATTCCCTCAACCTTAAGGTGATCCACATCAATGTAATCCAAGTATGTTGTCTCACCTGTAGTATACATCCTATTTGGTGGTTATGTGAAGTATCCACTATGATTCAACTTCATAGATAACATGGACTTGGAACCACCTGTATCATAATGAAAAAAAAATCAATAAGCTAACAATGTAGTATCAAATAAGTGATTATTTCAATAAAAAAAACTTCTATTCTTACCATAAATTGTGTTTGGATCAAATGATATGCCATCCTTTCTAAACATCAATTTTGGAGGTGAAGGTGACTCAGTCATCTTTCTAACCACCTGTATCTACAAGGACTATAAGTGCAATGGGTTTCAATTGCAGGGATGAGAAATTAGGTTTTCTTTGTATGCATTTGACTTTTGGTGATCAGTGGTGATTTGGGGGGAAAATAAATGGGATGGGGTATTTAATTTAGATTGGGTGTGTTTATTTTATTGAGAAAACATAGAAAGACCAAAATACCCTCTTGTGCCAATCACGTGCAAAATATAATGAGTGGAAACTAACGGGGTTAGTGGTGGGGGACCAAAAGTGCATGAAACAGTGCCAAATCCGGACCATCTTTGCACTTAATGAATCACAGGGACGAAACGTGCAATTTGGCCAAACCACAAGGACGATTTTTGCAATTTACTCTTGATTCTTTGTGTGATTTAGGAAAGCAAGTCTTCCTTTATCATCTAGTCTAACCTATAAAATTCTTTCTAATTAAACCAAGGAGTCAAGTACCTTGGTAAAGCCAAACTTTCATGTTACGACCTTAATTGACAATTTTTTTCTTATTTCTTTTTTGCATATAAATCGTTTGTGATACCGATAACGTTACATTTTTATATAGTACAGAGTACGCTGGTTGACATAAACACTTGGTGTATATATATATATATATATATATATATATATATATATATATATATATATATATATATATATATATATATACACGTTAAACACTTTCAAATTTTGATACAATATCATATGTGTTGACGCGTCAACACTATTAGAGTGCACGGTACACGGGAAACAATGGCTACTCATTTTTAGTACAAGATACTCTTAGTATACCCTTCTGACCATATCATTTCGCGTTTCTCGTGATATTTCGGTGGATTCCTAAATGTTAATGAAGAGCATTGTTTACAGCCCACTAAGTGTTATACCAAAATCGCCTTAGCATTCCTTGTATGCACTCGTTTTTAGTGCATTATTGTTACAATATATTTGTTAAACCCTAAGTTAATAATCTAGTTGCTTACATGGTTGCTAAGTCAAGTCATATCTTGTAAATACAGTTTTGAGAAGATTGGGACTTATGGTAGTATTATTCATGGAGTAATGGGGAATAACGTCAAATTATTACCCCATATGTTAATATTTAAGATACTCCACATGTTTTGATCCTCGCAATTTGGGTCATTAGTTAATTTATATTTATGCAAAAATGCAAGTGTAGGCATGCAGTTATAAATCCCTAATTATCTATGTTATTTATTTTCAGCAGATCAAAAGATGGCATGGCAAAAGTGTATGATTAAAAAAATGAAAATGAAAAAAAAATAGAAAAGAAAGAAAGAAAAACATACGGACTGCCATCCTGCTTATGTTTAAGTCAAGAAAAACAACGAAATAGTTAGAGTTAGCTTATCAAATCTTGGCTTAACAACGTCACTTTATACATGTAGTTAACTTAGATGATTAACTTTCCGCCAGTAAAAGTCCCCATATCTCCAAAACCGTGTTTTTCTTACCCTTACAGCTAACGTTACAAACCTTATAAAGCCCTTTTTGATAGTTTATCCTAGGTGCTTAAGCCAAAGAGGTGAAGGTTTTGATCGTTTATCAAGCCTATGGTAATCTATATACTATGACGGGTAGAGAGTGTTTTTATTTGTCCTTTCCATAATGTTATATCACTTATACACCCGAGAGATGAGAGAATCCAAATACTTTATGTGAGGTGCTAATATATAATTTATGTGCTTGTTATGACTATTGTAGAACGAGTTATGTTGTAAATTATCTTTAACCTAATGCTAAATGCCCCCAAACTTTTAAATTGATTAGGATAAAAGCATATTTGTTTGAGGACAAACAAATCCCAAGTGTAGGGATATTTGATGAGGTGTAATTTTATAGTTTTTAAAGGGTCATTTAGCCTCTAAATTCGTGTATATTAGATAATTTATTGCCCTAAATCGTTTCTATTTGAGTTTTAGGTACTTAGGAAGCAAATGCTAGAAAATGATGTATTTTGGGCTCGATTGGACGGAAAAACGAATAAAATGACAACACCTGAAAAAACCGTCACAAAAGGCAGTGTGACGACGTCAAAGGCTACAACGTGATGTCGTCACTTGAAGAAGTTGTGACCACTCAGTCTCCTGAGATGGCCTCGAGATGACGGTGTCAAGACCAAAAATATGAAGGCTGACGATGTCACACTTCCTAGGTGACGCCGTCACAACTAATTCAGTGCAATTGAGAAACCCTAGATGACGGCGGACTGACGGCGTCACAAGTGACACCATCACGTTTGTAAATCTATATATATATTCGCATTGTTTTCATTGTAAAGGGTGCAACTTTGGTATAACTTTGGAGGTCCTAACCCTAGGTGTTTTTAAGTGTTTTCCAGGCCTTTTGGCCACGAATACTTCAATGTATTGAAAAGATAAGTTATTTAATCAATCATTCAATTATGTTTACTTGTGACTCTTTGATTTCTTTACTTGCTTTTCTTTTCATTACTATGTTAGGCTAAACTTAATAGTATTTGCTTAGGATTGCATGAAACCTAGTTATTGATTATTGTGTATCGTCTCTTGTTTGATTAGTTGATTTGCGTTAGGAGTTGGAAAACTGGCTAGGTCAAATTATACTAGCTTGAACGACCACTAAAATGTCAGTTAATAAATAGTTAACTTAATATTCGTTGTATTTAATGCGTGAATTCTTAGTTGCAACGCGAAAGATGTGGTCAAGGCATTCTTAGGCGCCGCCCATTTAAACGGAATTCATAGGAGTTAGGGAATAACCAACCCTTGGTAGGTATTAAGGAATACAACGCGCTAATTAAAACAAGAACGTGATAATTCGAATAATCAATAAAAGATAACTAGGGAGTAATGGAATTCTAAGTAAATACACTTTCTGTTGGAATTTAATTACATGTAATATCATAAATTAAACACAAATAACATCAAAGTAATGCGGAAGCGTAAGGAACATATAATTGTAATTAACTAACCGAAAAGTAAATAGTATGCGTACCTCTTTTGCAATCTTCAACAAGCAATCAAGATGAACCCTAATTAGGGTTTATGTGGATTATAAGAATTTCCCCTTACCTTTTTGCAATTCAATCCAAGATACAAACAAAAGTATGTTTGTACCACGTTCTTGTACACAAGTACTATTAACGAATTAAAGATAATGCTAGTTAAAGAAAACACAAAACAATTTTGTTTTAGAAAACAAAATCCAAAAACCCTATGGAATAGGGGTGTTCGGCCGAGCTTCAAAACAAGAGGAAAAGAAAACCAAGTTTAGGTTTATTGTGTGCACAAGAGATACAAACAATGAACCCTTAGTTTTGTATTTATAGGATAACAAATCTTAGGGAACAAGTTAGGGTTTTGGGTTGGGTTTCCCCACCCTTTTGGCCGATCGGATCTTAAACCCACAAGGGGTTTCTAGATCTTTCTTGTTCTCTATATTTTCCATATACAATACTTTCATTTTATTAGTTAACGGTCGTTAGTCAATTTTTCGTTAATTACGAACGGTCGTTATTCGTTTTTGTGTAATTAATAATTAAATATAACCTTTTTATATAAAATTATCAATCTTTAATTCTCATACGTAAAGTGTGCAATCCCGTGGTCTCGAGTTTGATCCTAACATACTTCTATTAATTTATGTCCATAAAACTAACACTTTCATCATACTTGAAGTTCACCAATTTACTTTTCCTCACATTTAGATTAGATTTAGTTTACTTTAGTTTAATTATTAGTTTAAAAATGTTACACCCGTATCCCGATAAGGTACCAATTATGTAAATATTATACTATGTAAATATTAGTTATGTGTTATAGATTAGGTAATAACTTAATGTGTGGCCAAAATAGGAAGAATAGGACTAGAAGGACTAAAATTGCCAAGAGGCCAAACTTGTAACTAACAACAAATAAATATCCAAGACTTAGAAAAGTCTGGAAATGTCTTTGAGGTTCTTGAAGTGTCGACATATAGAGGAGAAATAGGAGGGAAGAGCAAAATTGGCAATTGAGCTTAAATCCACCATCAAGAAGTGATCAAGGAGCACTAGAGATACCTTAATTGTAACCTCTTCATCTTGTAAGTATTTTTCCCCAATGTTAGAAATTAGGGTTCATATGGTGGGTTTTGAGGATTAGGGCAAAAGGTAGTGAAATGATGGTCTTTTTAGTTTGTTAGTCACTAATTGTAATTAATCTTGTGCTAGGGAGCAATTATAGAAGCCCAATCAAAGCCAAGTAGGAAGCTAGTAGGATTTGAGGTAAGTATATGAGTATAACTTGTTAATGTTATGATTGTGTTAATGTGATTTATTATGGAGCTTGTGAATGTATGTTAGCTTGGATCCAATGCTAAACGTGTTAATGTTACATAATTACTTGCTTGGTCAAGGTGAGTAATAATCCCCTTTTATGCTCCTTGTTAATGTTATGATTGGTGTTAATCACCAATCTCATGTAAATGTGATGTTGGTTATATCTTATATACTTACTAAGCGTTTTCGCTTACGGTTATAGTTAATGTCAATTTTGTAGGTACAAGTGGAGGAGCCAAAGGTAAGGAATTAGCCCAGTCGTAGCCTTGGAAGGAAGTATTAGCGTAGTTGTAGAAGGTAACTAGAAGACCGTAATCTTTTGGACCAAGTGTGTTGAAGTTGGAAGCCCCGAAGTGTCCTTTCGTGTTTTGGTATATTTCAATCCATGTGGTCATTTTGCTATTTAACGGTCTTGTTGTCATCCATGGTCTTTAGTCATGATAGGTCATGAGTCAAGTTTATGTAAATGTCAAGAAGTCTTAATGGTATGTGTTTATGGTGGTAATTAGGAGGGTGATTGGCAAATAGCCAATCTCACCCATTTTGGAAAGATATGGGTCAAGACTTTGTACCATCAACTTTGCAATATAATTGAAATGTTAAGTAAAGTGTGTTTTAAGTGGTTACATAGTTGTTATGTGTATTGGGTAAAAAGTGGGTATTGTTAATGAGTTTTAAGGGGGTGTTTGGCATAAGCGGGTTCACACCCATTTTGGAGTGTGAACGGGTCACGAGTTTATGAGTCAAGTTTAGTAGGTTAAGTTATGGATGTTGGTTAAGTATGGTGGGTAAATGAAGTGTTTTAAGTGGTTTGGAGCGTCAATGGGTCAAAACGGGTTATTTGCATAACCCGTCTAATTTGTAAAGTACCCCTTTGAGGTGTCGTCCGGTAAATGTTTTTGTATGGAAATGAGCCAATTGACATACTAATGAAATCTGGAAAGTTTCATTAATTGTCGGGTCATAGAAGTCGTTTTTCGGGAAATGGGGTATTTTAGAGGTAAAAAGGGGGTAAATTAGACTAATACCCCCAGTTTTAAAAGTGAAAGGAAAATGGGGTATTTTAGAGGTAAAAAGGGGGTAAATTAGACTAATACCCCCAGTTTTAAAAGTGAAGGAAAATGGGGTATTTTAGAGGTAAAAAGGGGGTAAATTAGACTAATACCTCCAGTTTTAAAAGTGAAGGAAAAATGGGGTATTTTAGAGGTAAAAAGAGGGTAAATTATACTAATACCCCCAGTTTTAAAAGTGAAAGAAAAATGAGGTATTTTAGAGGTAAATTAGACTAATACCCCCAGTTTTAAAAGTGAAGGAAAAATGGGGTATTTTAGAGGTAAAAAGGGGGTAAATTAGACTAATACCCCCAGTTTTAAAAGTGAAAAAAAAAATAGGGTATTTTAGATGTAAAAGGTGGTAATTTAGACTAATACCCCACAGTTTTTAAGTGAAGGGAAAAAGTGTGTATTTTAGATGCAATGGGTGCATTTTGGACTAATACCTATGGTATTAGTGTCTGTTTAAAAATCGAGTAACTTTTAATCCGTAAGCCGTCACGGGATGTGCCACCCATCGTTTCAAAGGTAATTGAGTCTAGTTTCAGTTAAAAATAGTCCAAAGGTATGAATGTTTATAAAAAAATTTCAATGGTCAAAAGAGTAACAGAAGGTCCGTTATGTTCAAAGCGTTTCCGTGTGTAAAGTTTTAAATTTTTGGTCTAAGTGAGCACGGGGTGTAACAAAAAACCAAACTCTTCAAACCCGAGATTTTACTTGCTTTCTTATAAACATAAAAGACTAAAAATAATCTTCCCTCGACCTTTAGACTTAGTTTGACATACACTTCGAGCCTACATCACTATTTCCCTATAAAATGATCAATCTCCCGTGTCTTACCTATACTACACTACAACGGTTAGGTACTTTGCTTAGGAGAATTGTAATACTTCTTGTGTTTACAATTATCCGCATTAGTGTGTGTTTGTTTAATCTTTGTGATAAGTCTAATATGTGATAATGAGTGTCGATTTTATATGGTTTGCTAAAAGCTGTGTTTTATTTGGTTGTCATGATCTTTCCATATTTTTTTTAGAAGATTGTTGGATATGTGTTGAGTTTTTTTAAGCTTTTTGTCTGGGTTGTACTGATAACTTGATGGGATGAAGTAGAAATGTGTTTTGCAGCTAATCTGGGTTTTGGCAAGCCAAGAACCATATGGCATAAAAGTACTTGCTTTGCAATCTTTCGTCTGCAATTACGGGTTAGAGAATGTGAAATTGAGTGTGTGGTTTGGAAGGTGTAACTATGTAATTTACTTCTGGGTTTTGGTGCTTTATTTGTTGCAGGTTTTTGGTTTGTTAGTGTTGAAGGTTTTTAGTTTGTTAGTGCATTAGGGAAATTAGGGTTTACATTAAGGGAAATTGACCAACTTTACATCAAATGTTTGATGTTTTGGGGTGTTTTTTTATATATGTTGTTGTTTTAGGGTTTGGGTGTTTGATGTTTTGGGATGTTTTCTGATGTGAATGTTAAATAGGCTCCAAGAAGACGGCCGACATAATCGCGGGAAAGAACCGCTAAGCAGGCAAGAACCGTCAGGGTCTAGGCCATTGTAACACCCCCAAAATCTGGATTTGCGGAAGCATACATGACCGGATCTACACACACTCCTTGTGTTAGATTAATACTTTGAATGATGTCTAGTCTAGCACGCGGAATTTACTAGCTAGCACTTAGAAGATTTGTTTGTTTGTATTTGTGTTTTGTGTTAACGAATTAACAAAGATTGAACAATGAACATAATATACTTCAACTTTAACGATTCAATATTATTAATCAATAATACGAGTGATCTTCTATCACTAGGGTTTACAACCTTGAATCTTAACTAAGCAATACTTAATCGTAAAACTTCTATGTCGTACCAAAACTTTAACCTAGGTAATCCTTTTATAGACTAAGGATTCCTTCACAAGATAACTATCAACCTAACATTATAAGATATACATTAAATCTTTTCCATAATTATCTATTACATAAACAGTACAAACTTCTTCATTCAACAGTACTAACTACTTATGTCTTCAACCTTCTTCAGCAGTACTAACTTTCATCTTCAACAGTACTAACTGCTATAGCTTAATTTCCTAACAATACATGTTTGGGTGCTACTAAATCGGTAATCACAACACAAAGATATAGAGAACGGATTAAAATCCATTTTAAAAAAGTTTACATTTCCAAAGTTAATTGTCATACATAAAGTTCAATTCACTTAAAACAAAGCCCATTTAACAAGTCTGTCCCAAATCAGAGTTTAACGCATAAGCATAAACATTTCTAGAAAACTTATGACCAATGCCATGCTCTGCCTTCAATGAATACATTCTCAAACACCAGAGAAAAACATGCTAAAAGTCAGCTAACGCTGGTGAGTTCATAGGTTTAAAGTAAATAAGCACATATGGACCATAGCAAATAATTCAGCAATTACACTCATTCTGTATGCTAACACTAAGCTCATCCAACCGAAACTAGACAAACAATATGCCAAGCTGGCATTGCAAACAAAGGGTACCCACGAGTGTTAATCCCCAGACACTCGGCAAAATCCAACATGGTATACGTTCGCGTTGACCTGCCGGGCCAACCGAACGGGGGAGTCACCCCGAATAGATCTATTTATATCATACGCACTTCCCAGCAGGAATTGACGGTCGATGATAGTGGGCGCAATGGGATTCAAACATACTTAGGTTATCCGCATACTAGTGTGTATAAAAACAAATTTCAATTTGGTCCATGAAAACAGTTTTGCATGTTTCTCACCCCCAAGGTTTATAAAACAATACATATAAAAAAATGGGGCTATAAACTCACCTTAATAACAATAGCAATCTGCTACTCAACAATAATACAGTGCAACCGCTCCGACACGCGACCTAGATCAGTATGGTAAGTCTTAGCGAAATATTCGTGTTTTAAATGCTTTAACTCAGTTAAAAGGTTTACGTGTGTCAAGTTGTAAAACCCGAAATTTTTGAACGCGTAAAATAACCAAATTACCCTTGATCTCAAATTCATGAATGACGTTTAAAACTTTAAGACATTTTAATCCCGAGTATGCCCTAAGTATTTAACGATAATAAGTGAACGAATAAAACGAATGTACTCATTTTAACAAATTAAATCACATGCCTTACTTTAACATATAAGCTCCCACTTGAAACCATTCACACGTTTTTCTTTTTTATGTGATTCATGTGTGCCGATTTTACCTTGTCACTTGTGTACAACCTTTGGGCCTTAATCCATATTGATAGCATTACAACTTGGCCCATCTTTACCCCCCACAAAATGTCGGTTCTTTTTTTTTATGGTATACCGATTACATTTTTTTCAAACCCTAAACCTACAAAAAAAAAAGGATCGGCTACTCTTTCTTCCTTTCCCTTCTTGTTCGGTTCAAATCACAGCAGCAAGAAAGAGTTCTTGTGGCCTATTTGGTGGTTCTCACGTGGTGCTACAGCGGAGTTTTGGTGGTGTTTTGATCGTGGGTTTGGAGGCCACGAAGGGAGGTTCTAGCTAGGGGTTTGTCGGCTGAAAATTGTGGTGGTTCGATCCTTGTTCTTCCTCTCCTTTTGATCGCTACGAGGGTAATTGTATCATCCTTGTTGAATTCAATCCTATTCGCTTGATTCTTGTTTTGTTTTCCTTGATGTCCTTGTCGTTTTATACACATAAGATAATAAGAGAAATTACATGAAATCATAGAAAGAAAGACACATAAAATGATGATTATGAAAACCCTAATATGATCTATCTACTGATTTGGCTTGATTTGAATTGTTATGAACATGTTAATACCACCTATATTTCGACCTATACCTGTTTTGAGGTCACCCATATTGGCCTTGTGTCAATAGAAAAATTTTGGAATGAAAAACCCTAAAAGATCACATGAAATAATGGACCTGTTTCTGACCAGGAAATTTAATCTGAATTTAATCGATTGGATCTTGATGATAACAAAGGGTATTTGGGTGTTTCTGGAGTCTAAAGTTAAATTCAATGAAAGAGATTTCTGGGAAAATTAACCTTGTAATTTTTAGAGGTTGGAAAGGTCACTTTTTGATTTTTAGAAAGTTAAGTGTCAAACTGAATTCATATGTCTGGAAAAACAGTCCGTGTTTTTGATTTATCATTTTTAAACCATGCCTAATTAGAAGGTTTCCTTTGAAGTGAGTAATATTTAATATGTCTAGTAATTACTGGAATTTTTGTAGATTTTTATAAATTTTATAGATGGGTTAAAGAAATAAAAAGTTTTCGGGTGTTTCATCAGATCCGATTCAGGAACATGTTTGGGAAATTGATTTTTCATTCATATCTATACTACTTAATAAAATCTAAAAAAATTAAGTAAAATACTTAAGACATTGGAGTACGTGTGTGAATTTTTGGGAATTGTATTTCTGAGTTCTTATATGTTTCTTAAATTATTTAAAAAGTGACCAGATCATACTCAAAAACTGTTAAGGGTTAGAAAGTATAAAAAAGGGTTTTAAAAGGATTATTTATGAAATAATTTAACTAAAGGGTTTAAATGGTCATTTTTCTAAAACTAAGGGACTTAACTTGTGAAAACATATGACTTTATAATATTTACACTTTATACCCTAATCTTACCATAATGACACTTTAATCCTTAAACTTATTATACTTGCATATTAAACCCTATAACTTATGAAAGTTACACTATGAACCCTAAACTTATGTAAATGGCATTACGAACCTTAAGTTGCTAAATATGAAAAGCCTATTAAAATAAGTAATTTGATTTAAAATAAGTTATTAATCAGACGATCATAAATTCTTGTAGATTTGTTGAAGATGGAGTTTACTTCCGATCTTTTCGTTTCTAGTTGTGTTTTCATTGGCGATCTAAGGTACAGATATTCTGACCTTCTCACAGGTTTCTCATGAACTCTCTCTCTCTTGTCTATCTTACTCCCTTGAACCTTGCTATGCTCCCCTTGATTTGTGAACCTTGCTATGCTCCCCTTGATTTGTGAACCTTGCTATGCTCCCCTTGATAAATTGAACCTTGCTATCTTCCCTTGATACTTGATATAATTCGTTCGTCACCCTGTGACATGAATATTCAAATCCTTGGATTCTTTGAAGGTTCATTTGATATTATAACTGGATGCGAAAACCTTTCTTAATAATATATGAAAATGTTTTGAGAAAAGCTATTTTAAAACGATGTTGTTGAGCACGATGCGATACCACTTTTAAATGAAATTTTACTAAAAGTTTTATGAAAACTACTTTTAAAGACTATCTTTATGAAAGAATTTACTAAATATCATTTTATGAAAGGCACTTATTGAAAGATTACTTCTAAATACGCGTTTGATATGAAACCTTTGAATTAAATCTTTACTATGAACCTACGAATCATTTGATTATGAACCTTTGATATGATCTATTTGAACTTTGATTTGAACCTTTGCTATAAACCCTATGCTATGATTCTTGATTTGAACCTTGACTGGAACCTTGATATAAACCTTGATATGATATACTTGAAATGGAAACTTGACTTGAACCACTTGATATGAAACTTGAACTTGGACACTTGATACTTGATTTGACCCTTGATCCACAGTTTGAGACTACGAGCCACCACTTGTATACTAGGCATGAGGGTTTCAAGTCCTTGTCATTGATGCACCGATGGCATGACTCTAGGGTAGGAGAGTGATGACCTATCCCGTCCCTGACTTGACTTGTTACGTAGAGGAAGTACTTGGCCTACTGGGGCATATGGATGCATCCTAGATTTGTTACTTGTTTCGATGGATTTATCATGATATTACTTGTTATATACTTGGTGACTGATGGTGTGTGCGATACACGTCTTTCACAGCTTGGGAGTTAGCTACTCCAACCTTTGAGGCGTCCCCTCACATTATACTTGGTATCCCGAGGTCACCCATCCGGATACATGGCTACTTGGTTACTTGATACTTGACTTGAATTGGGCTCGTGGTGGATTATTGTTTTCTTTACCTTATAATCTTTTACTTTTTCCCTAACTCTTATTATACCTTGCATTGTTTCCCTTACTTCACTATTCAATTATTACTGCTTGTTACCTCTATATCTGTTCACTAGGCTTTTTAAGCTCAGCCGCATTCCTTTTCCTGCGGCAGGTTTTTGTAAGAAGCTGAGTTATGAGTGGAGAGTACCGTTGGATTTAGAGGACTACACTTTGATAGCTATTTTGAAATAGAGATGACTAGAAGGATTGGCATTTTCAGATTTAGTATTTATCTCTTTGTTCCCTTTTGTAACTTTGTACTTCAGTATTTCCTTTGTAACCTTTGAGATTTCTTGTATTACTATAGATGTATGCTTGGGTTTGCTTTGATATGTCACCATAATGTGGCACTTCTACCCTTGTCGGGTTGGGGTGTTACACAAGTGCTCGTGTATTTCTTGCTTGTTGTGTGGTAAAGTACATTTCAAAAGTTCATCATATAAGACTCTTTGGTGATGGCTCATGGTGAAAGTGTACGGTGAAAATACGTGCGACGGAACTTCCGTGCTCAGTGCTTGCCGTCTCAAAATGCGTAAGTAATATATATATATTATCGTATATATATATATCTAATAATTAAGTATTTAATTAATTAGAGTTTATAATTAATTAAATAGGTATTGAAAATTAATATGATAATAGTGATAGTGGGGTATTATTATATTATAAATATTATAATTATTTTTAATATAATGATAATTATAAAGAAATTTATAAGTATTTAATTTTAAGAAATTAAATAAGTGTAAGTGTATAAATATCTAAAGTATATTTATAAGTCTTACAAAGTCTAAAAATATTAATTTAGAGAATTAATATTTTTAATAATAAAAATAATCCGTTTCGTCTTTTAGTCGGTTTTTATCCGAAAATATTCTAAGTGTCGAATATTTAGAAAAATCGGGCATGACCCTATCGTTTATTCAAACTTATCCATTTTTTCCAAGTGTTGCAATTTCCTCAAATAATCCCTTACGTTAACTATATTTGCAAAACCAGTCCAAAAATGTATATTTATCATCATAACTATATTTATTGTTACGTTTACTTATTAATTATGGGTTTCGATACAAGAGTCAATGTTTAGTCATAATACTTTCAAAAGTCAAGAAAAGTCAACAACTACAACTTTGGTCCGAAAAGCCCATTTATTTGCATTATTGGGCTTAAGGTGTCAAAACGAGTTCAAAATGGGTTTAATCGATATATAACGTTTTAATAAGTCAAAATATTTATGAAAGGTCAAAAAATGTTCGAAAACAAATTTTTGTCATCCGAGATATATATTGGGCCAAAAAGTCCATAATGGGTCCAATAGTCCAAGTTTAGCCCAAAAACCATTTAATCCCTTTTAGTTACGATATATATATCGTTAAGTTTCTAAAAATCAATTTAGCACATCAAATAAGTCGTTTGGTCAAAAAGTCTACCAATGCCGAAACCACATGGGCTTGGCCCATTTTGTGTCGAGAACATCATAAGCCCAAAAATAGTTTTAAACCTTTAAGCCCCTTTTTGTCCGAATAACTTTCGTAACGATTTTTAAATAATTCAAATAAGCACTTATTAATAAGCAAAGTGGTCAAAAAGTCAACCAAGGCCGAAACATATTGGGCTCGGCCCAATATGTGTCGTACGACCCATTTGACCCAAAACAAGTCAAAACACAATAAGCTGGAGCTTATTCAGTAAGCTTTCAAGTACTAATTTCACCATTTCACCACTAGAGCCAAAATTTTATATTTTTCAAAACCCCAATAATTATTTATTTTAAAAGTGAGCCGATTTGTATATAAGCTCAAATTAACACTTATATTACTTAAACTCGCGTAATTAGTTCAAAGCTCATTTGTATCATCAAACTAGTATAACATGTAACAAGATTTACCACACAAGCAAGAAATAACATCATTTGTATATATGTTCAAAAAAAAGTCAAGCACTAGTATATATACACAAAACCCTAGCTTTTTCAATTTAACAAATAATAATATTTAGCACTTGGTAACACTTTAAACATCAAAAGAACATGTAATAAACAAGATTGAACAAGTTTTAAGATCCTCACAATGTTCTTGATGGTTAACGAGCCAAAGGAGTACCCAAGACACACCCAATTGCTTCAAATTTACCCAAGAAACGTTCCAAATCGCCCCGAGAGCTCAAAAGTACACCTTGATTATCTTGAAACTCAAAGAATTTTTGTAGATCTTGATTTTTAGTGTGTGTCGAATGGGAGAAGTGAAAGAATTGTTTGGGAAGTTCTTGATGATAAAATGAGTGTGTGTTTAGTTGTGTGTTACTAATTAAGTAACCAACAAATATATCATGTGTCATCATCCACTAACAATATCAAAGTGTATCAAAAATTTTGTCCCCATGTGGGGTGATGGGCGGCAAAATGACGCATAGAGGGGGAGGGGGGATATTTTGTTCCTCGTTGGTGTATTGTGTATCGGTTTAAGCTTAAATGTTACCGTAAAGTTCCGGTTTGACGTTTTTGGACACGTACACGCAAAATAAAGATTTTATTGACGTTTTTATCAAAATAATAATAAAATATTATTATTTGCTTAAAAATGCTTTTATTTGACTGCTACCATATATAGTGTACTGTCGGTTCGCGTGTGGTGTTGCTTTTCAGTAAATACGAGAAAGCTTCTCAGTTAAATACGAAACTTGTCAGTAACTATCAGAAATAGAATAATTTACGCTTACTGACAAAAATAAACTTTTTCAGCAGTAATTGTAAGCTACAATATGCGGGACAGCTCCCCAAAAATGTTCAGAAATGCTCAGAAACATGCAATTACGCATAGAAATGCACGGCTTAAAAATAATAAATAAATATTTATTATTAACGTAAAATGTGAAAATTACCATTTGTCACAGTCTCCCCAGCTAATGGGGAAATCCGTCTTGGATTTCAATTCGCGTTACTCGATGAATTTGAAAAGAGATGAGGATACTTTCGCTTGATTTCATCCTCTCGCTCCCAGGTGTACTCGGGACCTCTGCGAGAGTTCCAACGGGCCTTCACAATTGGGACACTACTCTGCTTTAGTCGTTTAACTTCTCGGTCCATGATTTCAATCGGTTCCTCGATGAAGTTCAGTTTCTCATCAAGCTGAATTTCATCCAAAGGAATGGCAACGTTATCGTCAGATAAGCACTTTTTCAAGTTGCTGACATGAAAAATGTCATGCACAGCGCTGAGTTCGGATGGAAATTCGAGTCGGTAGGCTACCGGCCCGATTCTGGCAAGAATCTCAAAAGGTCCAATATAACGAGGGTTCAACTTCCCACGTTTACCAAATGTTGGAGTATGCTCGTGTCATAATCACTAATTATATGGCTAGACATATGTGAGCCTATGGGGTCACACACTTATACACAGAGACACCATTTTATAGATTGTATATATCGTATTTACAATATATAAACGACTACGTAACTCGAGATCGACAACGGGTCATTAAATACTAAGTTAGACTTAGTGTTTTTGGACCGGGCCAACAACGGGCAAGCCCATTGTGGGCCCTTAAGTGGCCGGCCATAGGGGAGGTCTAAAGGGGATTATGGAGCTTGTCTAGGGGTCTTAATGTAAGATAGTAATTGATAAGATCAAAAGTGATTTGATCAAATCAATTAGAGATTACAATTAAAAACCTAAACTAAACAAACTCTCCCTCTCTCTCCCTCTCCAAATCCACGGCACAACACAAACACCTCTAGGGTTTTGTGATTTTGATCTTTTCTTGATATCATCTATTGTAGATCATAGCAAGAATCATTGTTACGGGGTTTAGACTAGCATCGGGTGGTGATCAAGGACGTGTAGTGTGTTTCACACATAGAGGAGATCAACTTCATTGGTCTCTTGGGGTTTCACACATAGAGGAGATCAACTTCATTGGTCTATTGTAGGTGACTCCCGGATCACGCTTCAAAGGTATATCTCACTTGTTTATTGGTTTATAATATTTGATTGATCATATGGCACTATGGATCCGTTGTGTGGTGATGTTTATCCGCTGCGTTTATATGTTTAATATGATTATTTATTTCATACATCACCTATAGTGGTATCACGAGCCATCATATGTTGTCATATGATCATCTTGTATGCGTAAAAATGGCTAAAAACGTTGTTTTTTAATGGATTTAAAAGTGTGATTTTAAAACAGCCCCTAGGGCTTGAATATTCTGAATATGTCGACTTTATGAAGGTCTTAAGATCTGGACTTTTTGATCCTATGGCCATTTGTTATGCATACGTTGTTTGTTTACTTGATCGGTACCCGTAAAATGGCCTAAAAACGCGTTTTTTGGAAGATTTTTAACCCGATTTCAAATCAGCCCATGAGGCTTATTTTTCTGTGGTAAAATGGTGTTAAGAAGGTCCTAATATCAGTGGGTTATGAGTCTATGGCCATTTGTCACGCGTACCATTCGGGGTTTTAATTCATGTTAATTATTTCTTCGATTCGTTGGCTAACAATTTAATTCTTGTTATTTAATTTGTTATCCATGGCAAATACATGCATGTTTGTCCATGGATTTAGCCAACACCATGTAATAATCTTTATTTGAATGTATTATTATGTGTTCATATGCAAAGCCGATGAAAACCTAGACCACTTGTGCGTTGTGATTGTGATTGTTGGTTGGTTTTTCTTGTTTTGGGGTTTGCCATTGTTTCGGCACTTTTGTAATGTATTTCAATTTTGGTTTTGCCAATGTTTGGGCATTTTACAGTAGATAAAAAGTAGATTAGTTGTATTTTACTTTATATGTATTGTAAACAAGAGCTTGGAAGCAAAAGGCGAAAGATTGAAGAGTTGTAGACTGAAAGTTGCTGCTGGACACCTGTTGGGAAAACGTGATTACCTGCTGATTGGTAAGGTATTTTTTTCTAAAATTTTTGGTGCAGGTCCACAAGACATAGGGTTACAACTTTGTCAACTGGGACGAATCATGAGGAGGTGATCTTCCTGGGCTTTTGGGCCTTGCAAAACAGAAAAACTGGGCTGACAGAAACTGAAGTTCAAGTGCATAATGGGCCTTTACTTGCTCATGATTGTCTTGGAGCAAGTGGGAGCCCTCCATGTGGTTGTGATATAACTCCCTAGTTGACTCTTGGTTCTTGTGATGGCTCACAAGACCAAGCATAGGATTTTCATCGGTTGAGGCTTTGCATATTGTGGTTGTATGTTTGTTTGGTTGTTTTTTGTATGGTTGTGACTACATAAAAAACGAAAATTGTTTTCATAAAACTTAAAACAAAACATAAACCATTTTGAACTAAGTCTTATGATTTAGTTTAACTAAGTTTAAATATGATTTGAAACTTAAAATCATTGTTTTCTATATAAACAACACTTAAACCGGTTGAGATTGTTTGTTTATTTATTTATTTGTATTGTCCAAACTAAATAATAATCCACATAGGATATATATTAGTCTTGAAATGGACAACTTGACACACATAAATTAAAACAATGATTAGACTTAAGTTAAGAAAAGTTTTTAACTTGTGCTACGAAGAATGAATGCATGCTTCTTTCGTACACGCTTTTGATCCACATCAAAATATTTACCCGTCAAAATTTAAGTCATGCCGTCCAATTTTTGAGGACCCTTGCAATTACTTTTTGCCTATGCGTTGGACCTAGGTTGAATTGTAACCCAAGGTGACTATTCTCTATGCGTGAGACCTAGATATATTCTCACACGTTTTCAAATTGGATGACTTAATCGAGTTAAGCGGTTAGACCTTGACCCGAGGCAAAGATGGGACTAAACATGCCAGCTTGACACTAGTTGCTTGTTCACTAGTGCCATGAGTCCCATAAAGATCTAAGAGTTGCACATGTAATGCAATTGGTCGACGTTACCTACCTATTGAATTCACCATTGCTAGCAGATCAACTGATGTGATGGTGGAACCTCAATGAGGATCTTAGCCTTTTCGTAAAATTAATTGTTTTAATATGCTTAAACTTGGGTAGTTAATTTTAAAAAAAAAGGATTAATTATTGAAACTTACTAAAATTTGAACTTTGTTTGTTTTGTAGATGACAACTCCTAATCAAACCACGAACAACTCGTACATCAGATCAATTCTTGAAAAAGAGAAATTGAATGGTAACAACTTTTTGGACTGGTATCGCAACCTTAGGATTGTCCTTAAGGCTGAACAAAAGTTTTACCATCTGGAAGGGCCTCTACCTGATGCACCTCCTGCTACAGCTACTGTTGCTGTTCGCAACGCCTACTCTCGTAGGGTTCAAGAACAACAAGAAGTGGCTTGTCTTATGCTTGCTAGCATGACCCCCGAGCTCCAAAAGAACTTGGAGGACCTTCGAGCATTTGACATGTTGACTGAACTAAAAACAATGTTCGAGCAACAAGCAGAGCAAGAATTGTTTGATACAGTCAAAGCTTTTCATGCCTGCAAGCAGGAGGAGGGCCAAACGGTCAGTAGCTACGTCATGAAAATGAAGGGCTACCTTGACCAAATGGAGCGTCTTGGATACCCCATGCCTCAGATCCTTGGAGTGAGCTTGATACTTACCTCACTATCAAAGGATTATGATCAGTTTGTGCAGAACTACAACATGCACAGCATGGGCAAGACCATTCCTGAGCTGCATAACATGTTGAAACTTGCAGAGAAAGGAATGCCCAAGAAGGCTCCTATGGTCCTAGCTATAAAGGAAGGACGAATCCAGAAGAAGAAGCCGAAGGCAAATGGCAAGGGAAATGGTAAGGGCAAGAGTAAGCTTGCTTACGCCCCCAAACCAAAGATCCCCCCACCTGCCAAGAAGGAGCACCCGGCAAAGGACTCTCCCTGTCACCATTGTGGAGTGAAGGGGCATTGGAGGCGGAACTGTCCGTCCTACCTAGAAGGGTTGAAGAAGAACAAAGCTAGCGCAGCTAGCACATCAGGTATCTTCACTATAGAGCTCTACACTTTTCCTAACAAATCCTGGGTATATGATACTGGTTGTGGTACTCACATTTGTAATAATGTGCAGGGGCTTAGGGGAAGCAGAAAGTTGAAGCAAGGAGCTTTGAACCTGTACGTTGGTAATGGCAACCGTGCAGCTGTCGAAGCGATAGGGAGCTTTGATCTCATCCTCCCTAATGGTTTAGTTATTGTTTTAAATAATTGCCATTTTGCACCTACTATCACTAGAGGTGTTGTTTCACTTTCACGTTTGAAAGATGATGGTTTTATTCATACTTTTACGGATTATGGTATTGCAGTTTCTAAGGATAATGTATTTTATTTTAATGCTATTCCTCGTGATGGCATTTTTGAAATTGATATGCATGATTCTGTTTCAAACGTTAGTTCTATATATAATGTTAGCAATAAGAAATCTAAACGTAACTTAGATTCCACTTTTCTATGGCATTGCCGTCTTTGTCACATAAACAAGAAACGCATTACGAAGCTGCAACGCGATGGGCTTTTAGAGTCAACCGACCATGAGTCGTTTGATAAATGCATTTCTTGTATATCTGGTAAAATGGCACGAAAGCCTTTCTCCCATGTAGGAGAAAGAGCTAAAGATCTACTTGGACTCATACATACTGATGTATGTGGCCCATTTAGAACAACGTCTAGGGAAGGAGCTAACTACTTCATTACTTTTACTGACGATTTCAGTAGATATGGTTATGTTTACTTGATTAAACATAAACATGAAGCCTTCGAAATGTTCAAAGTCTTTCAAAATGAGGTAGAAAATCAACTCGGCAAGACCATAAAATCACTCCGATCCGATCGAGGAGGTGAATACATGAGTCAAGAGTTTTTAGATCATCTAAAAAGGTGTGGGATTGTCTCACAATTCACTCCTCCATATACACCACAACATAATGGTGTATCTGAAAGGAGAAATCGAACCTTGCTAGACATGGTTCGATCCATGATGAGTCTAACAACATTGCCAATGTCCTTTTGGGGTTATGCTCTAGAGTCTGCTGCACGCATTCTCAATATGGTTCCAACCAAGAAGGTAGACAAGACACCATACGAAATATGGCATGGGAAGGTCCCTAATTTGTCTTACTTGAAAGTCTGGGGTTGTGAGGCTCTCGTGAAACGAGACACACCTAACAAACTTGAGCCCAGAGCTATCAAATGTATCTTTGTAGGATACCCAAAGGAAACGATGGGTTACTACTTCTACTACCCACCCGAGAACAAAATATTTGTTGCTCGGTATGCTGAGTTTCTTGAGAATAGTCTCATTTCACAAGAGGCAAGTGGGAGCAAAGTAGACCTTGATGAAATTCAAGAGGAAGATGCGCAACCTTCTGGTAACACTAGTGAGCATCAAAATGAGATTGAACATGAAAATGTTGAACCTCATCAAGATGTTGCTCCCATTCGTAGATCCGCAAGGATACCTCAAGCACCTGAGCGATATGGTTTCTATGTCGATGCTGAGGAACATGAGTTAGGGGATCATGGTGAACCCGCTAACTATCGAGATGCATTATCGAGTCCTGAACACGATAAATGGATCGAAGCTATGAATGCGGAGATGAAATCCATGAAAGACAACGATGTCTGGGTCGAAG
Organism: Artemisia tridentata subsp. tridentata; assembly: GCA_021014915.2. Classification (NCBI taxonomy): domain Eukaryota; kingdom Viridiplantae; phylum Streptophyta; class Magnoliopsida; order Asterales; family Asteraceae; genus Artemisia; species Artemisia tridentata. The sequence continues at coordinate 171,011,024 of CP139508.1, read as the reverse complement.
TTGACCTACCTCCTAACGCTAAAACCGTTGGGAGCAAGTGGCTCTTCAAAAAGAAGACCGACATGGATGAAAAAGTACACACCTACAAAGCTCGTCTAGTAGCAAAAGGTTTCACTCAAACCTACGGGGTTGACTATGAAGAAACCTTCTCGCCTGTTGCAGACGTAAAAGCTATTAGGATTCTTATAGCCATAGCAGCGTACTATGACTATGAGATTTGGCAAATGGATGTCAAGACAGCTTTCTTGAACGGCCACCTGAACGAAGACGTTTATATGGTGCAACCCGAGGGCTTCGTGAATCCTAAACATCCAACTAAAGTATGCAAGCTTCAAAGATCCATTTATGGATTAAAGCAAGCATCTAGAAGTTGGAATAAGAGATTTGACGATGAAATCAAGAAGATTGGTTTCACTCAAAATCTCGATGAGCCATGTGTATACATGAAAACTAGTGGAAGTATAGTCGTGTTCCTAATCTTATATGTCGATGACATATTGCTCATGGGAAACAACATTCCAATGCTACAAGATGTAAAATCCTGGCTTGGAAATTGCTTTGCCATGAAAGATCTAGGAGAAGCCGCGTACATACTTGGAGTCAAAATCTATCGTGATAGATCAAAACGATTAATCGGCTTATGTCAAAGTGCATACATTGACAAAATCCTGAAGCGATTTAGGATGCAAGATTCCAAACGTGGAAATCTTCCAATGCAACCAAATACAGTATTGAGTAAAGCTCAAGGACCCTCCACACCTGATGAGGTGAAGAGGATGAAGGGAATCCCGTATGCTTCGGCTGTGGGATCCATAATGTATGCGGTTAGATGCACTAGACCTGATGTAGCGTTCTCTCAGAACCTAACGAGTAGATTTCAACAGGATCCAGGAGAATGTCACTGGACTGCTGTTAAGAACATACTAAAGTATCTACGAAATACTAAAGATATGTTTCTTGTTTATGGTGGTGATGTCAAGCGTGAGCTCGGTGTTACTTGTTACACTGATGCAGGCTGGGAGACGGATCGTGATGACACCAAATCCCAAACGGGATATGTTTTCATCATGAACGGAGGTGCTGTTGACTGGAAGAGTGCCAAACAAAGCACTATCGCGATGTCCTCTACAGAAGCTGAATACATTGCTGCTTCTGAAGCTGCTATGGAGGCGATTTGGATACGTAAATTCATTTCTGGGCTTGGCGTTGTCCCCAGCAATGAACGACCTATGGATATGTACTGTGACAATACAGGTGCCATTATCATAGCCAACGAACCAGGTGTTCAAAAGGGTGCCAAACATTTTCGTCGGAAAGTTCACTACATTCGAGAAGTAATCGAAAGTGGTGATATTCGTCTTCTCAAAGTTCATACAGATGACAACATAGCTGATCCTTTTACGAAACCAATGCCTTGTGCCAAACATGTCGAACATGCTAGGAGCATTGGACTTAGACCAGCTAGTAGTCTCATGTAGATCTGTAATTTTAGTATTTGAATAATTAGAACGTTAAACGGTTTGTATTTGCAATGAATTGATGTAATGGTTATGATCGTTTTCATTTTATATCAACTGTGTTCTATATTTGCATGTTTAATCCATGAATAATTTATTTATTCTAAAATTATCCATTGTCGGTTGACGATACGGGAGTATCATCAAATTAAGGCAAATGTGAGCGTGTTGGTGATTCATTTGCCAAACTCACATGTTGTTCATTGTGATGAACAATGGATTGACCCAACCTACGAGAATTTACTACATGGATCGTCGTCAATAGTGAATCTCGCAAGAGGTTATGTCTCTTATCCTCAGACTTGAGATGCAAGCAGGTCTTGCATGTGTGGAATTTCATTCCTTGATATGGTTAAACGCTGTCCTGAATAAGGTAGTTATAAAGGCCATTATCAGGAGTGATATGAAGCATGTGAATGACACGTGTAGTCAAAACAGGATTTGTTCCTCCACATGTTTTGGAGTTAGATACTATTGGGCCCCTCGATGAATTGAACAGATGTTTGTATGGCCGTACCCAACTGGGATTAAGATGAATCTTAAATCCACTTGGTAATCTAGTTCAATATCCATATCGAGAAACATAATAGTTGAACAATTAGAATGACATTTGATCCATGTCTAATGTTCAACACGGTATCTGCAACAAAAGGATAGATGACATATAAACCATCTGAAATGAGACGTTTAAGAAACTAACCTCACATATTTCTAGGGGCTTTGGCGTGTTGCTAGACGCTAACCATTGCTTGTATAATTACTTGATTATTATGACGTCGCAAGTGGGAGCTGTTGGAGTATGCTCGTGTCATAATCACTAATTATATGGCTAGACATATGTGAGCCTATGGGGTCACACACTTATACACAGAGACACCATTTTATAGATTGTATATATCGTATTTACAATATATAAACGACTACGTAACTCGAGATCGACAACGGGTCATTAAATACTAAGTTAGACTTAGTGTTTTTGGACCGGGCCAACAACGGGCAAGCCCATTGTGGGCCCTTAAGTGGCCGGCCATAGGGGAGGTCTAAAGGGGATTATGGAGCTTGTCTAGGGGTCTTAATGTAAGATAGTAATTGATAAGATCAAAAGTGATTTGATCAAATCAATTAGAGATTACAATTAAAAACCTAAACTAAACAAACTCTCCCTCTCTCTCCCTCTCCAAATCCACGGCACAACACAAACACCTCTAGGGTTTTGTGATTTTGATCTTTTCTTGATATCGTCTATTGTAGATCATAGCAAGAATCATTGTTACGGGGTTTAGACTAGCACGGGTGGTGATCAAGGACGTGTAGTGTGTTTCACACATAGAGGAGATCAACTTCATTGGTCTCTTGGGGTTTCATATACAAGTCGACACATACATATTGTAGGTGACTCCCGGATCACGCTTCAAAGGTATATCTCACTTGTTTATGTGTTTATAATATTTGATTGATCATATGGCACTATGGATCCGTTGTGTGGTGATGTTTATCCGCTGCGTTTATATGTTTAATATGATTATTTATTTCATACATCACCTATGGTTCAACTTCCCACGTTTACCAAATCTTATCACGCCTTTCCATGGCGAGACCTTTAACATCACTTTATCACCCACTTGGAACTCAAGGGGTTTTCGCCTCTTGTCGGCATAGCTCTTTTGACGGTCACGAGCCACTTGCATTCGGCTCTTGATCTGCACAATTTTATCGGTAGTCTAGTGGACTAGGTCTGGTCCGGTAAGTTGACTTTCTCCGACTTCAGCCCAACATATTGGCGATCTGCACTTACGACCATAAAGTGCTTCATATGGTGCAGCCTTTGTTGGATTGTGCCTAATTGATAGATCTTTGAGCTTGGTAGAATGCTTATGTAATCACAAACACTCTAAGAGAATCTCTAACAATGAAACTTATGTTTATGCGGAAACTAAACACAAGAGTTGAAGAAGAATATAACTACTAATACTTTGATCCTCTATGGATCTTTTATTAACTAATAATCGTTCAAGGTCTATCTATATCAATAGCCCTGAGTTTCTTTTATACACAAGAAACCCTAATACAGCCCATACTAGAAAACGTGTGAAGAAGATATACACTATCTCTTCCTAATATAACTCTAACAAACTTTCTAAACATACGGGTTAACTGATTACTATTACCCGCAGAAACCAAACTAGCAGCAGGAACTAAACACTACTACCAGCAGGAACCATACCAGCAGGAACTATATACCTGCCAGCAGGAACCATTACTACTAACAGCAGAAATGAAATAACTATTATTCTAATAATTCCTAACAATCCTCCCCTAAACTTGAATTTGACTTGGTTAACTTCAAGTTTCTTGATAGAGCTTTGACTTCCAGAACATGAGGATTGAACTTTATCTTCAGCAGCAACAATAAGCAACCAGCTGCAACTGAATAGAACCAGCAGCAACAAGAAATCACCTTTTAAGAACAAGTTTCCAGCAGCAACTTCTAAGTAACAGCAGCAACAGGAAACCATAGCATCATAATCTTGTCACCATTTGATATACAATTCACTTGATCTTTACTGCAACCATGACTATTTGTACATCAAAACTTTTAAGTTTCATACTATTCTCATCACTTCCAGGTGTGTTAACTCCTGTGAGAGGTGAATCATCGAAAATTAATGGATTTGATGTCTCTTTACCAATAGCCATTAACTACTGGAGTAGCCAATGTTTTGGTGTGTAAGACCATGGTACATTGAGAACCATATGATTTTTAGTAAACCATCAACTATCAACGGATTTGCTTTGTCTTTACCTGTAGCCGTTTGCTCAGGACTAGCCAATTCTTAGGTTGCATAGAACACCTTGGTGAATTGAGTACCAAATATGGTTTTCCACTGCCTTTACCACAAGCCATACACTTGTGGGCTAGCCAATTCTTTGGAAACCCCAAAGGGTAAAATCCATGGTGAATTGAGAACCATTCAACTCTCAGTAATGAAACATGGGTGAGTTGAATACCCTATAGTTTTGAGCAAACTATTACAGCTGTCAACGAATTTGATAATCACACCAGAGCCGTACCCTCATGGTGTGTCAACTCTTTCTTGTCTGTAAGACATGGTGAGTTGATTACCATTTGTGGTGTGGTAAGAAACCAACACTGTACCTGCATACAAGTTAGTAGACAAATCTAATTTTATTTTTTTTATTTTTTTTTAACTACTAAAACTTAGAAACAAAATAAAATAAACATAAAGAAAATAAAGAAATATGTACAACAATAAGCAAGAAATACCATCAATGAGCAGCAAAACCCTGAGCAGCAACAAGATGGTTCAAACACTCACTATATGAGTCTCTTGGATTGGGCTTGCACTTTTTGTGCCCAATCAAAAAAATTTCTATACAATGTATTGGCCATATCTGATTCACTTTCAATCTCCATCTGTGTATACACCAATGTCAACAAAATAGCAGGCCTAAGTGGATAATCCTTTTCCACCAGCATATAGATCTCTATACCATCCTCTGTAGACACTCTGTGTACTCCACATGAATCAAAAAGTTTCCATGAGACATGACTAAGCTGTGAGTTAAATCTCCACATAGATTCCCCTCTATCTGGATCATAAATCCTTTTCAGTTGTACCCATAACTCTTTATCTTTATCTTCAGTAGGATCTTGAACCTTGAACTTTTCCTTTACTAAAAGCCATAGCTGATTAAGATCTTCTCTGTCAAAACCTTTAAGGAGATCTTCAAACAACTTGTAGCTCTCAGAAATACCACCAAGCCTTAGTATCTTCCATCCCTTCATCCTTCCAGCTGTGAAAACTTCCCAGCCAATGATAGGATACTTAAACTCTAAAGGTTTGATGTGTGTATACTCTAGGACTATCATCATCATTTTCTTGATCTGCTCATCAGTCAATGCTTCTCCAGACTTCAATTTCTTTGTAACATCAGACTCTAAAACTTCTGATTCTCTTTTCTTCCCCTTTTAGATGTATTTTCTGATTGGAGCATTGAGTCTTGCATAAGTTTCAAAGAACTTCTTTTCAATTTCAGCATCTGTCCATCCTTTGAAGTCACTCATCTGGTAACTTGCTTGATTCTTCAAATAGTGCTTCATGAAATTGACATTGTCTTTTCTGGTAGGCAACTTTGTCTTGTAACCTGACTTTTGCCTTTCTCTGATTCTATGCATCAAGTCATTCCAAGTAGCTTCTCTATTTTTCTGCAAGATGAATTCCTTGAGCTTCTCTGACTTTTCCTCTGCATCTAACTCAGAATCTTTAAGAATCATCACAGCATGTGCTTTTATAATCATGTCAGAATCCAACAAGTATTGTAGTTGCTCATTGAATTCTTCTTGATTAAAATCAGCAGATCTTGTTCTATTCATGAATCCAGCTATGTTCCTTTCATCATCAGCAGACATTTGCCTGGCTAACTCCTCATCTTGAGCTATCTGAGCTTGTTTAGCTTGTTCATCAGCTAAATCCTTTTCATATATCCTTCTGGCTATCTCTGCATCATGCACTGTCTCAGCAGTTGGAACTGCTTCAACAGGCTGAACTGTTTCCCTTTCTTGTGCAGATACAAGACCCTCAAGTTCATCCACCATTGGGACCTTACCAGCAGAAGCTGAAACAGCAGCAATAGAAGGACCAGAAGAAACACCAAGTTCAGCAGGAAGGGGACCAGTAGTACCACCAGAAGGAATGTCAGTAGTATGTTCAGAGTTGGATTTATCAGCAGGTATACCTTGAGTAAGAACACCATCACTTGAAGTGATGCTATTAGAATGAATCTCAGCAGCAGGAATAACCTTGTCAGAAGAAGTATCATCAAAAGCAACAAAAGAACGACCAGCTGTAACACCAGAACTACCAACTGAAACATGTTATTGAAACTTCTCAAAAGCTGACATTCCTGAAGGCTGCTTGGTCCTTCTCCTTGTGAAAGCTTGAGTCTTGGTAGGAGTTGGATGCTCAGACATAGAAAAAGTTTCTCCCTCGGTGGTGGCACTAGCAGAAGCCAAAACATGAAGTGCATCCAAATCAACACCAGCCTGACCATCTTCTGAATCAGAAAGAACAACCTTTTTCTTCTTTGGCTTAAGTTGAGCTTCCAGATGATTAACTCTGTGAATAAGCTGAAGGATAGCTCCACCAAGAGTCTGTTTCGAATCTTTTAGCTCTGTTTCCAAGGCATCTACCTTCTCACCAAAATTCTTTTTAGTTTCCTTTAGTTCAGACTCCAATGCTTCAACTTTCTTCATATACCTGTCAAGTAAAGTGGACATAGGAGTGAGAGCATCAGGATCCTCAGCTCCACCAGCAGGAATACCTGTGGTGTGAAGAGCCTCATTGGATCTGGGTGAAGAGACAGAAAAATCTCCCCCAATATTGGTGTCAAAGCCAAAAGGCTGCCTAGTTGGACTAGGAGTGGATAGCCTTGAAGATGTGGGCATATCAATAGAAGGCTCAACTGCAGTTGATGGTTGGTCAACAGGTGGGTCAACAGTTGTTGTTTGGACAATAGGCTCAACAGTGACATTGGTTGGAGATGTGGTAGGTCTAGGAGATGGTTGAGGTTGGGCATCAGCAGCAACTGATGCACTTGCATCAGCAGCATCAGAAGCCCCATCGCCAGCAGGAACTGGTGCACTAGCATCACCTTCAGGCCCACCAGGCAACATAGCAACCAAAAGAGGCTGATGTTCCCCCTCAAACTTATACCTCATGGTTGCAAAGAGTTTGGCAGTAAGCCTATTCATGATCTTAGGGGTATGGTCATTAGTCTGAACATCTAATATTGTTTGTAAAAACCTAGGGTACATTAAAAATTTATGCTTGGCATTACCTAGGTTCCCAACCATTCCATTGAAAATAAACCTTGACCAATTGAACACCCTCCCATCAGACAGACATATGAGGCCAGAAGCAAGAGGGCTTGAGAATTGATCCCACCCTCCTGTCTTTGGACTAAGGCATTGCAAAAGAGTGTGAACAAGAAATCTCTATTGAGGAGAGAATCTATTTTTATAAAAGGTAAAAGTACCATCAACAGGATACCCGATTGTAGCCAATCCAGCCAGAATGTCTTGTTCCGCAAAATCATATAAACCATCTGCATAATTAAGTTGAAGATGAGTCCTGATGGAGGATTCACTGATGACATGCTCGTTCCCATCAATTATTGCCACAATCTCCTTCGGCCTTCCCTCAGGTGTGCGCAAAGCTGCTGTAGCCCAAAATTGTTTGACTAGAGAGTCATAAACCACAATTGGGAAATGAGTAAGTGCATACCGAATGGAGGACCTTCTTAAGAAGGTAAGTATTTCATCATACCCTCCACTTCGATTTGAGGTTTTCAGATATCCCACTTTGTTATGGTCATCTTTGTATTGAAGTACCGCCATTGAGAATAATCACTGAAAGTGTTGGTGATAGGAGAAGCAATGAGTTAGGTTTGAGAGAAAATGGTTATTTTGGATGTAGGATGTGTAATTTAGGTCATTAATACGGTTATCCAAATTAACAACTTAAGTTACAAAAATCTCGCGGAAAAATCTTTGACCAATTTAAAATTGAGTCAATCCCAGAATAAATCCCCAAATTCTTCAATACCAGCAGCAACCACAAGTCAAACAGCAGAAACAAAAAGTCAACCAGCAGGAACAAACTGTTGTTTGACCAAAACTCACAATTATCTCCAGAAAGTCAAATCCTTAATTAACGCCATTCCTGAAAGAAATTTATTTCAAAACCAACCCAACATTTAGTTGCCTTCACCTTCCATAAGATTATAAAAGGCCTTGAAAAATCAACATTACACAACACATACTGCAAACCCTAAATCAAATTATTCACACCCAATGAGCTCCTCCAAGCCAACGATTGTAGAGATTTCCTCTGATTCATCTTCTGAGTCATCAGGATGGGCCAATTACTTTCCACCCAATCACTCTAATCTCACCAGCAGGAACCAAAAAGGCAAAGAAAAGACTGAACCATTATCCTCTGATGACCTTCCAACTCCCCCACCATATGTGGACGATTCATCCTCCTCTTCTTACTCATCTGATGATGATGATGATCTTGTTGTACTATCAAATGTACTAACAAGGGAGTTTGAAAAGGCTGCCTCATCAATGAGTATGATCCCTGTGCCTATGAAGAAGCCATCTCATCCAAAGCCAAGAACACAAGTGCTGGGACTCCCTTGCCTGAGGGTGTGGAAAACCATTGATGGCAGAGGAGTCCACAAAACCATGCCTGGCTACAAAGGTAAGGATAAGAGAAAGATGAAGCAGAGGAGTTGGTAGCTGGCTAGGTGGTTGTCTGGGTTTGAGGAATGTGTGTATGGTTTGTTGATGTTGTTTTGATTGGTGAAAACCTCTGCCGTTGGATCTGTAATCTTACTGTTTATGATGAATAAGATTTTTATGTTTCTTGTTTACTTGAGATCCTATACTTATTATTTGTGCTTGACCTCAAAACCTGCAAAAGGATTAGAAGACACAATATACAAAGTATATACAAAATATAACATCTGCAAGACAAAGTTAGTGAACATTAATTAAACTTAAGAAAAATGTTAGTTAATACACACTATACAGCATTAAGCCTCCCCTTAGGCTTATGCCTCCCCTCAATATCAATTTCCCATCCTTTTCCCATATACATTGTGTCATAGTAAACATGCCTATTAATATTCTGAAAGTAAGAGCTTGTAGGTCTGTTAAATGGTCTAGCAGCACCGCTTTTCCAACCAGCAGAAACATGTCTACCAGCAGGAACTGGTCTACCAGCAGGAACTGGTTTACCAGCAGAAAAGGTAGCTCTGCCAGAGCACTTTTGTGCTGCTTTAGGGATAAAGGGTGGAATCTTATCAACATCATTCCACATAGGTCTAGTCTGCTTTTGTCTAGCACAAGCACCCATTTTATCCTCATAGAAATCACAGTCTTTAATGAGGTGAGAATAACTACCACACACAAAACAAGATTTCTTCCTAAAAGACTTCTTCTTCACATGACCTCTTTTATTACAAGCATAATTATTAAATCCAAAATCAGAAACAAAATTGTTTTTATCAGAACACAAAGAGTTGTCTTCAAAAGAAGCTGTCTTTGAAATAGGTTCATCAGCAGCTACTCTTGAGTAGAAGTCATGTGACTTGGGTGTTGTAGACTTTTCACTTGAATCACATGAGGTATAGTCTGTGGACTTAGATTCAGAGGACTTGTCACTGTTAGAACAAGAGACAAAGTCATTAGTATTACAATCAGAATCAGGTAAGTCATTTGACTTTTTGCCATATGTCATGTATGATTCATCCAAGTCTATGTCAGTATGGGTAGAGGTAGGCTTAAATATTCCTGTTATAGGTAGAGGAACAACATTCATTCCTCCTTCTTTGACATACTTGACAGGAATTTGGTAATTTACCTCCTTAGGGGTAGGGTCAAATATACTTGGTTCATTAGGGTCATAAACATCATCTGGCCCAACATCATACCCCAACCCTCTCTTACACCTTACAGATTGAGTGCTATTGTTCAACTTGACCAGATTTTTTGCTGATTGTTGCCATGAATTACACCTGGCCACTTCACTATCTAACTTAGCCTGTAATTCCTGTTTCTCTAAAACCACCTTAGCATTCTGACTCTTAGAATATTTTAACAAATTAGTGGTGTTCTTCAAATCTCTTTCCAAAACCCTAATCTTTTCTTCATATGCTAACTGATTATTTTGATACCAAGCCTTTTGTTTTTCTAAGGTTATAAGTGAGCTTTTATAGGCTTAAACCTAAATATAATAATCTTTATATTGACTATCTACATCATGAAATTCCTTTTTCAGTTCAGCATATTTAACATCACAACCAAATGGACAAGTCTGTACCTGAGATGGGAAACCCATCAAAGCAAATTCCTCAGCCACTTGTGCCTCATCTTCTGTCTTATGTCCAACAACCATTTCACAAACTTGAGTGGCACTTCTTTCCTCATCATCTCCATCATCATGTGACCAGTCCACCATGGAATCAACAGATAGCAATGCTTTAATGTTCAAGGCCCATTTCTCATATTCATCTGTTCGGGAAGAAGTCATTGTTTGAGGGTTTGATGAACTCAAATAAGTACATTTTATTTCCGTCATTTATCCTATTTATTTGACTTGTTTTATTATATTATCTGTGAGAATTGATACGTTAATGTTTACTTTTGTAATTCTCAGGTAAAAACAAGTATTATGTGAAACTTAGCGATTTTGGACTAATTATGGAGCAAAACAAGCAAGAAGTTAAGAGTCTACTGAAATGTACAAGATCAAGACATTCTGCTCCAGATACACCGCATCATACTTATTACATGCGGCGCATCACTATCAAGATTTCACAAGATATTATCCAAGATACAAAAGGACATGCGCCGCATCTAAGGATGGAGTTACGCCGCATCTTCTGGCGGTGTACGAATATTCCTGAATATATTAATCTTGGACCCCACGCGAAGTTAAGTCAATGCGCCGCATCTACTTATTAGATGCGCCGCATCTTACCCTCAGACAGAAACTATAAATACCCCAAGATCAGACGTATTCGGGAGGCTAATAGAGAAGAAGACCGAAGAACACATAAACCTAAGGCCGAATTCAGTCGAAGTAGCAGCACAAGACACCACTTGAACGAAGATACAAGAGCTGTAAGAAGGTCCTGCATGTATTCAATTCATTAAGTAGTTTTGTTTTATTGTATTAGTAAACTTTAATTCATCAGGATTGGTGGCTTGTGTAACGTGACAACGGAAAGGTTGCACTCCCTTAAAACTGCTTTCCCATTAATTAAAGTTTATATGTTGATGTCTTTGGTGACTTTTATTAGTGCATTGATAACCTCTGTGTCTAGCTGAGCGTTGATCGGGTCGCCATGCCTCTGCCCTCGCCTATTTATTAGATCGCCTATGCATTCTATCGTCTGTAGAAAAGTAGGAAGAAAGATAAATAGGATAGTCATAAGTAATCATTAAGGGTTTACTCGCCGATAAGATTAGAACCAACGAGAAAGGACTTAATCTCGGTGCGTTGCATCGAACTATACACTTCATATAAAACTAGCAATAAAACAAGTGACAAGCTACTTAACTATCAGGACAGGTCTTCTTATTGACTCAAGTATTTATCTGTGTACGTGTGTGCTACTCGCTGATTCGTGCTTATTAGTTTAGTTTATTATTTAATTGCAACCAAACCGTGCCAGTCTCTCAGGCTGAACCCCCTTGCGTTAGATTAGGTTGTATAGCTAACTTAAGATATTAAAATACTGATTAGGATAACTAGATAATACGTTCCACTCTTAGTGATCGACACTCTACTTACCATTATATTCATACTGACCGGGTACACTGCTCGTTAAAGTGTGTGTGTTATTGATAAGTCGGCTAAATATAAATTTAAAACTTGAATACTGCTAAAACCACAACGACATACCGTGGGTATAAATTAGAGCATACGCACACGCGCACCAAGTTTTTGGCGCCGCTGCCGGGGAGTGAATTGTTATTATCTGTTAATTTGATTAGTATTTTAATTAGGTTTTTCTTTTTAATTTTTAATCTAACCGCTAACTCTGTTGTATATTAGGGTAAACTGCATTCATTGTATTATTTTGCATATTTTCTGTTTTCGTGTGTTTTTATTTTTGTTTATTTTCGTTTATTTTTATTTTTGTTTTTATTTTTCGTATTTTCTGTGTTCTGCTATCGTTGTACTGAGCATATTCAAACGATACGGCGCATCTATTTTCATAGATACGGCGTATTGCGTTTAATTTTTATAAAATACAACGCGTTTAATTAATTCGATACGACGCATCTTTCCCCAAGATACGGCGTATCTGTTTTTAATAAGAAATTTTTTTCTAAGCGATAACGCGATACGACGCATCTGTTTTTACAGATACGGCGTATCTATTATTTTAATTAAAAACAGTTTTCGAATTATTAAACAGATACGACGCATCGATCTCTGTCGATACGGCGTATCTTCTGAATCAAAAATCTTGTATTTTGAAACGTAACGAAAATACGGCGCATTAACTTTTGTTAATACGACGCATTTAATTTTAAATAAATATCGATTTTTGATAATTAAAACTGATACGGCGTATTCTACTTTATAAGCGGCGTATCTATTTTCTGAATAAAGTCTGATTAAATTTTAACGATTATAAGATACGGCGTATCCAACTTTTTGGATACGGCGCATCGTCTGCAGATATCAGTAACTTTAATTTTTCGTATTCCGTTTTCGTTGTTGATTTTCTGATATATTACTTTCTTGAACATACCCTACTGATGCTTTTGTGATAGTTTCAGGAAGTGCATGACCAGGAGTTCTACGAAGAACTTGATTACACCTTTCGACGATCCTGAACGAGCCTTTCATTCGCTTAAAAGGCTTTTTAACACAAAAAGCTTTGATATTTCAAGTTCATTCGAGCTTGATTATTTTTCTGAAGAGAAAGAGGAAGAAGAAACAGAAACAATGGGCGAAAACACAACTATGGAGGAATACATGAACAAAACCCGTGCTGATTACACCTCAGGAGTTGCTAGACCAAAGTTTGATGATAAGTCAAAGTTTGAATTGAAGGGTCAGTTTCTCAAGGAGCTAAGAGAAAATGCTTTCAGTGGATCGGAACATGAGGATGCTAATGAGCATGTTGAAAAGGTCCTCGAGATTGCGGATTTGTTTACTTCAGAAGGAGTCACTGACGATCAACTCATGCTAAGAATCTTTCCAATCTCGCTAAAAGGAGCTGCTAACAAGTGGCTAAGGAATGAACCTGCTAGTTCAATCACTACATGGGAAGATTTGAAGAGCAAATTCCTGAAGAGATATTGTCCACCTGCTAAGACTGCTAAAAAGATGGAGGCTATCAACAGTTTCAAGCAAGAGCCTGATGAAACTCTTTATCAAGCTTGGGAACGATTTAAAGATTTACTGGTAAAATGTCCTCAACACTATCTAACCCCTATGCAGGAGATAATATTGTTTTATCAAGGATTGGACGTGCCTACTAGACAAATCTTGGACGCTAAGGGAGCTGTGCCTCAAATGAGTGCAGCCAATGCTAGGAAAGCTATCCAAGAAGCTGCTGGTCATTCTCAAAAATGGCACGATGGGACCTCTACTAGATCTAAGAGCAGCACTAATTTTGACGGGTTTGCTGCTATTCAAGCTCAATTGGATAAAATTAGTAGAGAGATGAAGAAGCGTGATGAAAAAGTGTATGCTGCCCAAGTTGGATGTGAAAAATGCGAAGGACCTCACTACACTAAAGATTGCCCGAATAAGAATGAAAGTGAGACGTTTGAAGAAGCATATTACACCCAATTTGGACAACCATTCCGACCTTCAGGAAGATTTAGGGAAGCCACCCCGGGATTCTATCAAAAGAACAACTTTAATCCCGCTTATCAAGAAAGGAGGCAGACTTTAGATGACACTCTAAAGCAAATTATGGCCGATGTTGCTAAAAGACATGAAGAGAATACTGCTATGATCAAAGAAATCCGAGCTTCAATGGACACTATTACAAGAAATCAAGGAGCTTCGATCAAAGCATTGGAACAACAAATTGGTCAAATGAGCAAAGTTCTTCAAGATAGGGGATATGGAAGTTTACCTAGCTCAACTGAAACCAACCCAAGAGATCATGTCAAGGCCATAAGCACCACTGAAGAAGTCACTCCTAACATTCCTTTTCCTAGAAGACCGATGAATGGTAATGATGGTGCAAGACCCGAATTTTTCTTTAATTCTTCAATCAGTTTAAGGAGGTTACTCAAAGAGAAGACGAAGATTGAAGAGGAGATCAAGGCTACAATGAAAGAAGAGAGCTCTGCAACCGACTTAAATGCCTTGCCTCATAAAGAAAAGGACCCAGGAAGTTTTACTTTACCTTGTTCAATTAATGATATATCTTTCAATAATGTGTTAGCTGACTTAGGAGCTAGCGTTAGTGTAATGCCCCTTAAGACATTCACTACCCTAGGACTAGGAAAATTAGCACCAACTAAGTTACTTATTGAATTGGCTGATAAAACGGTAAAACGACCTGAAGGGATTGCTAATAATGTGCTAGTTAAGATTGAGAAGTTTATTTTCCCTGTAGACTTTGTTATATTAGATATGCCCGAGGATGTTAAGATTCCTTTAATCCTTGGAAGACCTTTCTTGTCTACTGCCCATGCTAAGATTGATGTGTTTAAAAGAAAAATCTCATTAAGGGTAGGGAATAATAAACTAGTCTATCAGTGCCAAGATCCTGTTAAAAGCATAATTAGAGGCGTCTATGTGCTAGGATTAAGAGAACGTATGGACCTCGATCTTGAAGCTAGGCTCATGGGAGAAACATTGATTCAAAACAACTCAACTAATCCTAATCATGAGAACTTTGAGGAATTTATTGACCTTAATGTACCCACCGAACTTAGACGCGATATTGTTAATGATTCTGATGACGAGTGGTATGATTGCGTAGTAATTAACAAACGTAGGAGAATAGTTGAGAAAACGAATTTGAATAATGATGTGTTTATTGAACTACCACCTCACCTTGCATATTTGTGCCTATTTAATAATAAGAATTTCCCGTCTATCATTTTGTCATCTCTGCCCGAAAGGGACAGAATTTTATTTATACAGATATTAAAGAAGAGCGGCGTGGAAATTAAGGACGAGCAAGGAGTGTTCAATATTAATGAATTGGCGATGAGGGAGCGCGATGTTTCCGACTCCTTCAATGATCGATATTAAATAGCTGAACGTGAGTCTAACTTGAAGACTCTGGAATAAAGACAAGTGCTGACCGGGAGACAACCCGGAGAAAATTTTTACTATTCTGTTCTGTGTCGAGTCAGTCAGGCCCGCAGAGGATACGGCGCATCTCAATCCCTAGATGCGACGCATCTCCTGCACTGGTCATATCTTACTTTATTCTCTGCATTTTTTATTTTCGACTTTAAAACTTTTTGTCAGTTTATTTTAATGCGGCGCATCCCTGGTTAAGGATGCGACGCATCTTTTATTCTGATTCGTATTTATTCCAGGCTCGATACGGCGTATCTTCTTCCATAAGATACGGCGTATCGACTGACCTGATGATTTTCATTTTAATTTTTACATTTTATTTTTACTAACTACTAATGTATTATGCAAGTTTGAACTTTCTTAATTTAGGTGTGTTAAAGTCTTGGTGGTATTATAGATTCCTGCATTTCTTGTGGATACATCAATTATGAAGCTTAAACGTTCTCATCCACAAGAAAGATGATTTTTGCTCTTATACAAATAATGGAGGATCATACCGAGCAAATCTCAGGGGAGTTTTTCTGTTCTAATTCTTTTATTTTCCAGTTTTTAATCTTTGATACAAACAACGAGGACGTTGTTTAACTTAAGTGGGGGGATTGGAGAATTAGAACACTTACTTGTCCTAAACTTTTTCAAAAATTATGCTTAAAATGTGCTTAATATATCAAAATTAAAAAATTTTAGCATGTTTTTGTTTAAAGTCTAAGTTGCATAGCTGCACACATGACGTTATTTTCAAAAATTGTGATTTTTTTCAAAAATTCACAAATCTATGAGTGTGCCGGTGACTTGTAAACTTTAGAACTTGGCTTGTATACTATTCGAGACCACCATAATAAGTATTATTTATATAATTGGAATGACTTGTCTAAATTGGTAAAATTCTAGGATTACACCCAAATAGCCTTTATATGTTATGTGTTATTAGCTAACTACACTGGTTAGTTAACCCCCGTATAAACCCTTTTGTTACTCTCACTTTAAGAGTAAGATACCCCTAGAAAAACACTCAGAGCCATTCCTTTCGTTTCTTACACTTTTGTTATAATGTATCGTTACACCCTTACACCTTAGCCTACCCTGTAGATTAAAATCCGTGGTTGGTTAATTGCTTTAGGCAAAGTGTGTTTCTTTACATTACCTGTGTTCGCGTGCGTAATTCATTATCTATGGTTAGGTCGGGAAATTGCACAATGCAATTGGAGTGAAAGTAAATATTGTATATCTTTGAGTCTTGTTTTTCGTGTGTTTACTACTTTCACTATTACCGTTATTTCTGAAGTTATGAAAAGTATGGAAACATTATCCAGAGTTATCATTATAGTGATGTGGTAAAATTTTACACATCTATGTTTATGTTTCAAGTTAAAAAAATATATATATATATATATATATATATTCGAAAAAATAAGAAAAGAAAAAAAGAAAAAAGGAAAAGTTGGAAGTTTGTTTTAACCAACTTATGTAAAGTTTTGTATTAAGTGGTCGATATCACCACTAGTTGTTGTGTATTATATCTATGGATTGAATGGGAGTTGAACGTTATGGGAACGCCAACTAAAGGTTATTCTTTGATTAAGATCTTGTTGAGTGTAATTCGTGTCTACCTAAAGCGTGTGTTTCAAGTGTTAAAGTGTGAGTTATTCTATGATATGAGTCTTATTCATGGGATGGTTGGGATAGTGATTAACCACACTTAGGATTTCAATTTATTTGTTACGTTTATTTTTCATTTTACACCAATTTGTATCCCAAATATTATCCATACCCTATATTATTCTTTATCCAAACCTTTGATTTATTGAGATTAGGGATTTGAGCAATCTTAAGTATCGTAGTCGTGGATTCGGCTATGTATTTATGATTTTGTCGCCCTTTTTGATATAATATTATTGGTGAAGATTACTTGGTCCTATCTTTAGCCTATTCGAGTTAAGGATTTGAGCAATTGCAAGTATCGTGTTCGTGGATTCGATCATGTATTTGTGATTTTGTCGCCTTTTCTGGAATTTGAGATCGATGGAGATTAAGAAGAATGATTAACCCTTAAACCTACAAACCCTTTTTACCGCTTTAGATTTGTTATTCCTTGGCTTTAGTGGGGGAGATGTGTATACTTGCCAAGCCTATGATAGAATATTCGTCATGACTGGACAGTTAAACGATTAAATTTGCTTTTATCAAAATATTTTATTTTACTTCTAATTCGTTAAGTGTTTGGTTGTGTGATTATGACAAAAATGAATACATGCTTAAATATAAAAATAAATCCTAATAACTTTTAGGATACATTTTCATAAGATTAATTCTAAGGTTTACTTGGAGACAAGTAAAGTTCAAGTGGGGGGATATTTGATGAACTCAAATAAGTACATTTTATTACCGTCATTTATCCTATTTATTTGACTTGTTTTATTATATTATCTGTGAGAATCGATACGTTAATGTTTACTTTTGTAATTCTCAGGTAAAAACAAGTATTATGTGAAACTTAGCGATTTTGGACTAATTATGGAGCAAAACAAGCAAGAAGTTAAGAGTCTACTGAAATGTACAAGATCAAGACATTCTGCTCCAGATACGCCGCATCATACTTATTACATGCGGCGCATCACTATCAAGATTTCACAAGATATTATCCAAGATACAAAAGGACATGCGCCGCATCTAAGGATGGAGTTACGCCGCATCTTCTGGCGGTGTACGAATATTCCTGAATATATTAATCTTGGACCCCACGCGAAGTTAAGTCAATGCGCCGCATCTACTTATTAGATGCGCCGCATCTTACCCTCAGACAGAAACTATAAATACCCCAAGATCAGACGTATTCGGGAGGCTAATAGAGAAGAAGACCGAAGAACACATAAACCTAAGGCCGAATTCAGTCGAAGTAGCAGCACAAGACACACCTTGAACGAAGATACAAGAGCTGTAAGAAGGTCCTGCATGTATTCAATTCATTAAGTAGTTTTGTTTTATTGTATTAGTAAACTTTAATTCATCAGGATTGGTGGCTTGTGTAACGTGACAACGGAAAGGTTGCACTCCCTTAAAACTGCTTTCTCATTAATTAAAGTTTATATGTTGATGTCTTTGGTGACTTTTATTAGTGCATTGATAACCTCTGTGTCTAGCTGAGCGTTGATCGGGTCGCCATGCCTCTGCCCTCTCCTATTTATTAGATCGCCTATGCATTCTATCGTCTGTAGAAAAGTAGGAAGAAAGATAAATAGGATAGTCATAAGTAATCATTAAGGGTTTACTCGCCGATAAGATTAGAACCAATGAGAAAGGACTTAATATCGGTGCGTTGCATCGAACTATACACTTCATATAAAACTAGCAATAAAACAAGTGACAAGCTACTTAACTATCAGGACAGGTCTTCTTATTGACTCAAGTATTTATCTGTGTACGTGTGTGCTACTCGCTGATTCGTGCTTATTAGTTTAGTTTATTATTTAATTGCACCCAAACCGTGCCAGTCTCTCAGGCTGAACCCCCTTGCGTTAGATTAGGTTGTATAGCTAACTTAAGATATTAAAATACTGATTAGGATAACTAGATAATACGTTCCACTCTTAGTGATCGACACTCTACTTACCATTATATTCATACTGACCGGGTACACTGCTCGTTAAAGTGTGTGTGTTATTGATAAGTCGGCTAAATATAAATTTAAAACTTGAATACTGCTAAAACCACAACGACATA
The DNA here is from genome assembly GCA_021014915.2 of Artemisia tridentata subsp. tridentata. Lineage (NCBI taxonomy): Eukaryota > Viridiplantae > Streptophyta > Magnoliopsida > Asterales > Asteraceae > Artemisia > Artemisia tridentata. Next base: position 170,991,904 of record CP139508.1, on the reverse strand, counting down.
CCGTGGGTATAAATTAGAGCATACGCACACACGCATCAGGGTTTAAGAGATTTGTTTGGATAGTTTTCTTCTTCGACAGAGACCCTCACCAGGCTCTGATACCACTTGTTGGATCGTGCCTACTTGATAGATCTTTGAGCTTGGTAGAATGCTTATGTAATCACAAACACTCTAAGAGAATCTCTAACAATGAAACTTATGTTTATGCGGAAACTAAACACAAGAGTTGAAGAAGAATATAACTACTAATACTTTGATCCTCTATTGATCTTTTATTAACTAATAATCGTTCAAGGTCTATCTATATCAATAGCCGTGAGTTTCTTTTATACACAAGAAACCCTAATACAGCCCATACTAGAAAACGTGTGAAGAAGATATACACTATCTCTTCCTAATATAACTCTAACAAACTTTCTAAACATACGGGTTAACTGATTACTATTACCCGCAGAAACCAAACTAGCAGCAGGAACTAAACACTACTACCAACTGGAACCATACCAGCAGGAACTATATACCTGCCTGCAGGAACCATTACTACTTATAGCAGAAATGAAATAACTATTATTCTAATAATTCCTAACAGCCTTGATGCTGGTGTGGTAGCTGTTGTTGTAGGAAAACTCGGCTAAAGGCAAATGCCTATCCCAGCCGTTCCCCACGTCAATCACACAGGCTCTCAGCATGTCCTCTAACGTCTGAATGGTCCTTTCACTCTGACCATTAGTCTAAGGATGATAAGTTGTACTCATGTCGAGGTCTGTTCCCAATGCATCCTGGAGCGACTTCCAGAAGTTAGATGTGAAACGACTGTCTCGATCAGAGATGATAGAAATAGGCACACCATGCCTTGCGACAATTTCCTTCACGTACAGTCGTGCAAGTTTGCCCATGCTATCGTTCTCCTTTATAAGAAGAAAATGAGTAGATTTAGTGAGACGGTCCACAATTACCTAGATCGTGTCATAACAGCTCGATGTCTTAGGCAGTTTGGTGATAAAATCCATAGTGACGCGCTCCCACTTCTATTCTAGAATTTTAGGTTGTACAAGTAGACCGGATGGTCTCTGGTGTTCAACATTGACTTTCTAACATGTTAAACATTTACTGACGTACTCAGCTATATCGGCCTTCATGTTTGGCCACCAGTATAGCTTTTTCAAATCCAAGTACATCTTGTCCGATCCTGGATAGATGGAGTATTTGGATTTGTGGGATTCGTGCATGATCAAATCACGAATTTCTCCGTATAGCGGGATCCAACTTCTGTCCCCATAACACAAAACTCCATCAGATCTCTTTATGAAGCCATTCTCACTCTCTGGCATTCCGTAAATCTTCTCACGCGGTCGGTTCTCTTCCTTGAGTGCCTCGACCTGAGCCTCAAGAATTTTCGCTGGAAGCGGTAAACTGATCGTCATTCCTAACGATCTGACTCTGAGATGTTTGATCCTCACTTTTCTGCTGAGGGCATTGGCAACCACATTTGCCTTGCCTGGGTGGTAACGGATCTCAAAATCGTAGTCGCTAAGCAATTCCAACCATCGGTGCTGTCTTATGTTCAGCTCCTTCTGGTTCAAGATATGTTGTAGGATTTTTTGGTCGGTATACACCACGCACTTTGCGCCATGGAGATAGTGCCTCCAGATTCTAAGTGCAAACACAACTGAGTCTAACTCCAGGTCATGGGTTGTGTAGTTCTTCTCATGGGTTTTCAGTTGTCGGGAAGCATATGCTATCACCTTCTCTCTCTGCATTAACACAGCTCCTAAACCTTTGTGTGAAGTGTCGCAATAAACAACAAAGTCTTCACTACCTTCAGGTAAGGCCAAAATAGGTGCACTACACAACTTTTCCTTAAGGAGTTGAAAAGCTTCTTCCTCCTTATCTCCACAGTCATATTTCACATTCTTTTGTGTCAGTTTAGTCAAAGGCTTCACTATCTTGGAGAAACCTTCAATAAACCTTCGGTAATAACCTACAAGTCCTAAGAATTGGCTTATTTTGGTGGGTGTTATGGGTGTCGCCCAATCCTTTATTGACTCGATCTTTGTGGGATCCACGTGAATGCCTTGACTATCGATCACGTGGCCCAGAAACTGCACAGTTGATATCCAGAATTCACACTTTGAAAACTTGGCATATAACTCCTCCTTCTTCAATAATTCTAAGATTAGCTTGTGGTTTTCCTCATGTTCTTTCTCATTCTTAGAATATATCAGGATGTCGTCAATGAACACGATCACGAATTTATCCAAGTACGGCTTACACACTCGATTCATGAGGTCCATGAATACGGCTGGTGCGTTAGTTAGGCCGAATGGCATAACTTGGAATTCATAATGGCCATATTGTGTTCTGAATGCAGCCTTCGGGATATCCTCTTCCCGGACTCGGAGTTGATGATAACCTGATCTCAGGTCAATCTTGGAGTAAACTGATGAACCTTGTAGTTGATCGAATAGGTCGTCGATTCTCGGGAGTGGGTATCGATTCTTGATGGTTAGCTTATTCAGCTCCCGATAGTCGATACACATCCTGAAGGATCCATCCTTCTTCTTAACAAACAGGACCAGAGCTCCCCAAGGCGAAGAACTCGGTCTGATAAAAATTTTCCCTGATAGTTCAGCCAACTGATCAGACAACTCTTGTAACTCCGTTGGTGCTAACCAACAGGGTGCTCGCGCTACAAGCGCGGCTCCTGGAACTAAATCGATTTGAAATTCGATTTTTCTGGCTGGCGGGAGTCCAGGTAGGTGATCCGTCCCGAAAACAACACTAATAATTAAACAAATGCAGTCTCAGAACCGGATGCTCGTGTGTAGTGTGAACCAGGCAAGTGATCACCTGGGTCGTTTCCCAACGAGGTGTGAATGGAAAACTGTGAAAAGCTTTGGATTAAAGTGATTGATGAATCAGATATTTGATTTTGCTTTTTGATTAATTCTAAATAACAATTTAAAACAGATATGCACAATAAAATTAAACGCGAATTATACTAAACTAAAACGCGTAACAGAAAATCTAAAACGGGACAAAAACTGAAATTTATAAAATTTATGAAATTTTAAAACCTAAAAATGTAAAATTACTTAAAACTTATTTAAAAATTTAAATTATATTTTTTTATAATTTTTATTTAATTATTATTAATTATTATTTTTTTAATTATTAATTAAACTAATTTAAATTATAAAAAATACTAAATGAACAAAGAAAATTATAAAACTTTTTATAAAAATATTATAAGATGAGAAAAAGCTAATAAAATTATAAAAATGAAAATTACTTAATTAAAATTTAAAAAGATAAATTCTATTAAATAGAAGCTATCACTTTATTTCTATTTTTGGTTTTCTTAAGGTCTAAAAATATTTTTATATTTTTCCTAGATTAAAAATGACAAAAGAAAATTATGAAAATTGGAATTATATTTTTCTGATTATTTTTCTATTTATTATGATTTATTTACTATTAGAAACTAATTAAAATGATTAAAAATATCAAAACTATTCAAAAAATTATGAAAATTTACAGATAATTCTAAAATAATATTAGAAAGATAAGAAAAATAAAAGTGGAAGCTGGCTAAACCTAAAAAGCAGATTTGGGCTAATAAGCAGTTGTGAATAAGCCCAAAATAAGCTAATAAACTAGGAAAATTGACCAAATAATCAGGACAAGTTTAAACAACTATAATAAGCTTAAAACAACTTATCTCAAACAGAAAATCCACAAAATAAGCCAAATGGACACATAAGCAGTTGCAAAGTGTGCACAGAAATTCAGAAATATGGCAATATTGCAGACCAAATTAAAGGGTGAAATAAGCTATTGAAATGCAATCTTATGGGGGCAAAACTTAGGTAGGCTTATGAGCTATCTAGAAAACATAAAAGCCCCATCAAAAATCACCCAATTGATGTCTAATTGAGGCCAAGATCAGCAACTAGCATCAATGAGTCTGCTGTTGTGCAGGTTTGTGTGCAAAATTGCACAGGCCAAATGGCAATCAACCCAACTTTGGTCTTCTAACTAAATGGACTGAAAGAAGTTCAAGAATGCCAAGAACAAGGGCTTAACAAGCTAGTGGCTTGTATATGCTTGTTTGAGCAGTTGAAGAACTGAAATGAACACAAAGGGTACAAAATGGTTATATCTAGCTATGAGGCTGATCAGGGGTTCAAAGTAGCTTCTTAGGGCTTAGAAAAGCTTGTGCAAACTTAGCTTAATGGCCAATCTACAGTAACACTGAGTTTGGCTTGTGAAACAGTCAAAACCAAACACCCCTTATGGTGTGTCTGTTTTGATTTTTACAAAGGAAAATCCTAATTTTAAACTAAAAGTATGATTATTACTGAGTACCTAGCTTATATAAACCCTTATGAGCAACTTTTATCAGAAAATTAAGCAATCTAACAAGCTTATGCTAATTTGGCTAATTTTGGTCTATTTTTAAGATTTTTAAGCAAAGTGATATAAAAGCTACTTAAGACTAATGATATTGATAAAATGTGATCACTAACTACTGATAAGCTGGAAATAACACTGATGAGGCGAAAAGTGTACCGCTTTTAAGGGGTCATTTAAGCCCGAAATCGTATTTATTTGATCAAATATTGCCCTAAATCGTTCCTTTTGTCATTTTAGGTACTTTTGAGGAGAAATCTGGAAAAGGAGGCATTTTGGACGTTTTTGGAGCATAAAAGTGAAGAAAACGGCAAAGTCTCAAAATTGTGCTGAAAGTCACCTTTGACGGCGTCAACATTAACTCCAGACGGCGTCATGCCTTGGCAAGAAAAGTTGGATGTGAAATTTACTCATGACGGGCCAGTGAGTTTGCATGAGAATTCTGACGGCGTCACGCTTTAACTAAATCAAGGGCGTCACGGCTTAAATCATAAGGGGACGGCGTCACGTTCAGGATCCGACGGCGTCAAGCCTTGATAAGCCAGAATGGATTTTTGAAGAGCTAAAGAGGGACGGCGTCAAGATGGTCATCCGGGAACCCTAAAAGCGGCGAGGTGACGGCGTCACAATGCATAAGGTGACGCCGTCAGATGTCAAAGTCTATATATAGTTTTCTAATTTTTTGTCATTAGAGAGAGCTTAGTGTGTGGAATTTTGGGATAAAACCCTAAGACGATTTTAGCTACTTTTTCAGGGCTTTTTGCCCTGAGATCTTCCATGTTTCATTGAAAGATAAGTTATCAATTAATCATTCAATATGTCTATGTGTTGTTTGATTCTATCTTATGCTTGTCTTTTGTTTAACATGTTAGGCTAATTTTATCTTGTGTTTGCTTAGATCTAATGAAACCTAGCTATTGATTATTGGTTGTTAGTGTGTTGTTAGTTGTATTGGATGATTGTTTATCTATGTTAGGCTTAAGAAAACTGGCTAACTTCCTATTCGGTAACTTGCTTGAACGTCTTAAGAAACATGAACCAAACGCGTACTAAAGGTTTTTATGGTTGTATTTAATGCACAAGCGAATTCTAGTGATCCCATGTTAGGAGCTTCCTAGCCGGCTCGACATAGGAGTGAAGTAGGAGCTTGTAGAGTTTGGGGAAGTAAGTACGCCACCCCACGAATGGTATTAAGGAATACACCCGTCATCCACGCGACTAATACACACTAATTAACCGGTAAAAGATAGTTAGGGAGTAAGGAAATCTAAGTAAACACATTTCTCTACACATAAGTTTCTCACCACTTTTCATTTTTGTTATTTTATTTTATTTGCATTTGTAGTAATTTGGGTTAGTTGACTAGCAACTAATTCCGCCCACTCCTTCAAAACCCGAGATTTTACTTGCTTTCATAAAATTATAAAAACATAAAAAGAATCTTCCTCAACCCTTAGACCTAATTAGAGTAGCCTTTCACACCTAACAAACACTATTCCCTGTGGAGAACGATCAATCCCCCGTACTTACCACTACACTATACTACATCGGTCAGGTACACTGCCTGGTGGGGTTGTAAGCCTCTCAAGATCCCTTGAGAGGTAAAACCTGTTGTAAGGTTGCAAAACCCACGCATCAAGTTTTTGGCGCCGCTGCCGGGGAGTAGTTATTGCTTAGGTTGAAATTTTATTTTTATTAGGTCTACTCACAAGATTCCTATCAAGTGAGATTTTTTTCTTTTTATTTTGTAGCTTTCTCGTAGTCTATCTTTTCTTTGTGATTTTGTTTGTAATTTGCTTCAAATGGACTTTTCACTTAGATTTCTAAGATTGCAAGATATGGTTGAGTGGCTAGAACACCAAGAAGTTCAAAATACCTCATTTAGAGACACTTATGAATCATATGAGCCTTCACCTAGGATAGATTCTTATGAACAACCTCCATGTTTAGGATCTTGTTTTAGTGAGGCTAATAGGAAAAGCGACCTAGTTTGCCAAGGAATTGTGGATAGAGCCATATCAATAAACTATAAGTTGGATGAAGCACTAGGTTTGTTATTATCACTACCTAAGAAAATAATTGACGAGGATATAGGTGATCTTGACACGTGGAATGATGAGGTAAACACCATAAGCCCACAAAATACTCAACCATCATTTGAGGCACCCGCACCGCCCGTGACTTACCCGGAAGAAGTAGAAGAGACTTTAGGAATCCCGATGGAGGTAGAACCCTTGGACCAAGCACAACTAGAGGATATAGGTTTGCACACTTTTAGTGATGACCTTACTCATAGTTCTAGGGAATTTCCTAGTGTTGATGAATTGGAACCTCAACCTTTACACAACTTTTCATCCTTAGATTTACATCTAGGAGAAAAAAGAGGAACCGACCCACCCATCAACCAATATTATCCGGGTAGTTTTAGGATGAAGGAAGCCATTCACTCACCCCCTTCACCTCACGTGGCATATTTCCACCCTAAGGGTGTGTATCGCTACTTTCACCCGCACTTAATCCTAAGTGTAGGGAAAACCTCCCCTATTTCCGTTAAATAAGGGTAGAGTCAGGCTCGTGACTCGAACAAAAACAAGCGCTTATTGGGAGGCAACCCAAGCTTTATTTATTTGTTTGTTTGTTTGTTTATTTGATTTTATTTGTTTCCGTATGCATGTTTTATTTTTATTGTTTGTGGATCATGATTCAAAATAAATTGTGAAAATGCTTTATTTGTGTTTTAACTTCGTCTTAATTACATATAAAGGTATTTTGAAAAAGATAAGTGTAAGGGAAATCCAAATTTGTTTTTAAGAACAAGATTGAACATGAACGATAACAATGAGATATAAGCATGCATATTAGTAATTGTTTGAGTCAAATGCTTGTATCGAGTCATAATGATGTTTTGCAGGATTTCCAGGAAGTAAGGTATAGGTTTTTCCAAAAAAATTTCCGGAAACGTAACATGAGAATTCTGTCAGATCATTTCTGACGGCGTCAGGCTTTATAACCTGACGGCGTCAGATTTAATTTTCAGAAATTTTTGAAAGTTTTGTTTTCATAAAAAGTTTTTATTAAATCTCCAACTTATAATCTCCAGGAATCTGCAAAATTATCATTCCACAAGCATTATATCCTTATATATAGATTTATCCCGCCGATGTTATGCAGGTTTTCGTGTTTGTTTTCTCAGGTTTAACAGGTTATTTTGTACAAGGAAATGTTTTGAATCAAGCTTATGGCGATGCATTAGTCATGGAGCTTCAACATTACTTTGGAAGAAGATTTAACCGTGTTACTTCATTATCCACCGAGCGAATCAGGGGAGTATTTGATTTCATTCTTTTACTTTATGCTTTTACATCTTGTTATTTGAACATTGGGGACAATGTTCATCTTAAGTGTAAGGGGAGGGTAAAAGTACGATTTTAGAGAATGCTATTACGCTTGATTTTTGTTTGTTTAATAGTAGATGTGTAATAAAACTGAGAGAAATACCTGTTAGGGCAATTTTAGTGCCAAATTTAAATTTTTTTATAACATATAGGAGTGAAACTTTGATCTTAATGAGCGTCTCACGGATAGGAGTTATATGACTAGCACAAAAACCGTACCACTAAAAAAATTTTCCACCCCCAAATATGTGAGGTTCGCCCCTAGAATTGGTAGGAAAAGCATTTATGCTATGATGTGTGTACCGGTAGCACTTAGATTCTAGAACTTGCGTTAGGACCATTCCGAGGCCACAAGTGAGACTACATTCGTGTAGTTAGATTTACTACATGATAAGAGGCATTAGGATTAACCCATTGTTTTACACCTGTGTTTTTGTTATAATTACTTTGGCTACATTGGTCAAGTAATTCTCCCACACCCTTTGCGTTGTACTCATTTTTAGTACACGATACCCCTAGTACACCCCTCAGAGCCTATCTTTTCGTTTCAACCTTTAAGCATTTTACTTAAAGGAAGAATTTGTTACACCCCACTAAAATGTACACCCAAATCGCCTTAGCCTACCTTGTATGCACTCATTTTTAGTGCATTATTGTTACAACATTTGTTTAAACCCAAGTTAATTATCTAGTTGATTACATGGTTGCTAAGTCGAGTCATATCCTTGTACATATTGTTTTGGGACGATTGGGACTCATGGGTAAAGTACTAGTGTAATGGAGTAATGGGGAAGAACATCATTTATTACCCCCATATGTGCTAAATGTTTTAAAAGTACTCCAAGTTTTTCAATTATCTTAATTCGAGTCATTAGATTAGTATTTGTAAAGTTATGTAAAAGTTCAAGTGTAAGGGGATGCAACGCCCCTATGATGTATTATTTTGGATGGTAGGGTAAAAGTGTATGCAAAAAAAAAAAAAAAAAAAAAAAAAAAAAAAAAAAAAAAAATCGAAAAAAATCGAGAAAAATACAAAAAAATGAGAAAAAGAAAAATAGAAAAAACATACGGACTACCATCCCGTTTTATTTTATGTTTATTTTATGTTTATGTTATTTTGTTTCTAGCTTAAGATCGAGTCTAGTCTTGGCTTAGCAACATTGTATAGTACATGTAATTGATCAAGATCTTTAACTTGCCACCAGTAAAATATCCTTTATCCAACAAAACCGTGTTTTCCTTTTCCCTACACCTAACGTTATAACCCATTTAAAAGCCCTCTTTGATAGTTTATCTTAGGTGCTTACGCCTAGTGGAGGAGGTTTTCGATCCTTTCCCAAGCCTATAGTAATCTATTTGCTATGACAGGTAGTGAGAGATATTATCCGTTTTCATTTATGAGATTTATTTTGATGACACTTGAGAGATGTGAGTATCTAAACACTACTTGTGAGGTGCTAGTATATAATCTCCGTGCTTATTATGATTGAAGTGGAACGATTATTTGTTGTAATTACTTTTATGTTTGCATTAAATGACCCCTAACTTGTATTTTGATTAGAATAAAAGCGCATTTGCTTGAGGACAAGCAAATCTCAAGTGTAAGGGTATTTGATGAGGCGAAAAGTGTACCGCTTTTAAGGGGTCATTTAAGCCCGAAATCGTATTTATTTGATCAAATATTGCCCTAAATCGTTCCTTTTGTCATTTTAGGTACTTTTGAGGAGAAATCTGGAAAAGGAGGCATTTTGGACGTTTTTGGAGCATAAAAGTGAAGAAAACGGCAAAGTCTCAAAATTGTGCTGAAAGTCACCTTTGACGGCGTCAACATTAACTCCAGACGGCGTCATGCCTTGGCAAGAAAAGTTGGATGTGAAATTTACTCATGACGGGCCAGTGAGTTTGCATGAGAATTCTGACGGCGTCACGCTTTAACTAAATCAAGGGCGTCACGGCTTAAATCATAAGGGGACGGCGTCACGTTCAGGATCCGACGGCGTCAAGCCTTGATAAGCCAGAATGGATTTTTGAAGAGCTAAAGAGGGACGGCGTCAAGATGGTCATCCGGGAACCCTAAAAGCGGCGAGGTGACGGCGTCACAATGCATAAGGTGACGCCGTCAGATGTCAAAGTCTATATATAGTTTTCTAATTTTTTGTCATTAGAGAGAGCTTAGTGTGTGGAATTTTGGGATAAAACCCTAAGACGATTTTAGCTACTTTTTCAGGGCTTTTTGCCCTGAGATCTTTCATGTTTCATTGAAAGATAAGTTATCAATTAATCATTCAATATGTCTATGTGTTGTTTGATTCTATCTTATGCTTGTCTTTTGTTTAACATGTTAGGCTAATTTTATCTTGTGTTTGCTTAGATCTAATGAAACCTAGCTATTGATTATTGGTTGTTAGTGTGTTGTTAGTTGTATTGGATGATTGTTTATCTATGTTAGGCTTAAGAAAACTGGCTAACTTCCTATTCGGTAACTTGCTTGAACGTCTTAAGAAACATGAACCAAACGCGTACTAAAGGTTTTTATGGTTGTATTTAATGCACAAGCGAATTCTAGTGATCCCATGTTAGGAGCTTCCTAGCCGGCTCGACATAGGAGTGAAGTAGGAGCTTGTAGAGTTTGGGGAAGTAAGTACGCCACCCCACGAATGGTATTAAGGAATACACCCGTCATCCACGCGACTAATACACACTAATTAACCGGTAAAAGATAGTTAGGGAGTAAGGAAATCTAAGTAAACACATTTCTCTACACATAAGTTTCTCACCACTTTTCATTTTTGTTATTTTATTTTATTTGCATTTGTAGTAATTTGGGTTAGTTGACTAGCAACTAATTCCGCCCACTCCTTCAAAACCCGAGATTTTACTTGCTTTCATAAAATTATAAAAACATAAAAAGAATCTTCCTCAACCCTTAGACCTAATTAGAGTAGCCTTTCACACCTAACGAACACTATTCCCTGTGGAGAACGATCAATCCCCCGTACTTACCACTACACTATACTACATCGGTCAGGTACACTGCCTGGTGGGGTTGTAAGCCTCTCAAGATCCCTTGAGAGGTAAAACCTGTTGTAAGGTTGCAAAACCCACGCATCAGCTGGAAATAACACAGATAAGCTACAAATAAGGTGAAATACAGTAACTTAGAAGATTAAGCAAAAATCACATAAAAGCTTACAACTGATTGGGATTGATGCACAAAGAACCAAGGACTAGAACCAATCTAGCTTGTCAGAAACAAGCTAGAAAACCACCACAAGCTTCCTGAATTAGCTTGTAACCCCAGAAACAGCTTATTGCTTCAATGGTTGACTTTGTTTGACTTTTCTTGAATTTTCTTGATTATAACTGATATTAACTAAATAAACTTATCAAAAGCTATCAAAAGCTTATGTAAGCTTATAGAAAGGTTAGGGAGTGTTTGTGTTTAAGTCTTAATAGGATTCGAGCTTATTTCTACTAAACAGTAAACTTGAAACTTAGATCAACATTGAAACTGAGTTCAATACTAACAACATAAGAACAATTAAACTGAAATTAACTTGCATTGATAACTTGAAATGAGAATTATAATTTATAGCTACTGGAAATTAAAAACGACTATGCTACTAATTAACTACTTGCCAAAATTGGCTTACAAAGCTATCTATATATACAAAACTATGGTGGGATAATCCTAGCCGACATCACTGAACAAATCCCCACCATTCAATTGCTCCAATTTGATCTCAGTAGTCCACTTGTAATTTTGGCGGGAAACGTGGAAATTGGTGATAATCTCTGATTTAGCTAGTGGGAGTGGGGAGGACGCATTAATTGCGTTTGGCAATGTTAGGTAACGTGTAGGAGGAGGGGGGATGAGGTGGTGAGTGGTTTTGGTGAGCTGGGGGGTGAGTATCTGGTTTTGGCGGTTTTGGTGGTAAAGGAGACGGGTTTGACTTTGTTTGACTGAGTGGTTAACTCAGTCAAACGATTGGGCTTATTTCTTTTTGGGCTTGGGATTTAACTGGGTTGGGTAAATGGGATAAGTAAATGGGTTGGGTTATTTAGTGATTTTATTTTTGGGTTAAGGTTAGTGTTGGATCCGGATTTTGGTTTATATAATCATAGGGACCAAACTTGTAATTTCTGAATTGTTGAGGGGCTGAATTTGCCAACTTCCCAAACTTCTTCAAGGGACTAAACCTGCCATAAAACAATTACACAAGGACCAAAGTTGTATTTTTTAGCATTTTATAAACTTTAGGGACCTAATATGTAAATTTGGATTTTAGAGGGACTTGTTTTGTAAATTCCCAAAAGCTATCAATAAAGTTCCAAATTGTAAGTTCATGCATAGTACAAGGGTATTTTGTGAAATTTCAAGTTTTATAATACCCAGGGACCATTTTTGCCAATTTGCAAAGTTCAGGGACTAAACTTGTAATTTTATGAAACTTCACACCAAAGGACTATATATGTTTATTTGTGATTCAAAAGGACCTTTGGTGACTTTTCCTGTTTTTAGAATAACCAGGGACTAGTTTTGACAACTTTTGAAAGTTGAGGGACTGAAACTGCCAATTATGCAAACTTTGTTCGTTTTTCAACTGTTTTTAAACATTTTGCATCTGAAACATATAAAACACAATTTTGTGATAATTTCAGTATTATGATGCATTTCTGAGTGTTTTTGGATGTTTTGGCAGCTCAGATTAGGTAAAAATGATGAGTATTTAGACACTCATCAGTAGGTCTTCCGGAAAAACTTTTGGGAAATCCCTCACAATTGGCACGTCTTGCAATCGTTTCTCTCCGGGCTCCTTCTCTTTCTTCTCAGTAACATGAACCGGAAAGAGGTGGCATCCTTTCTCGATGCACTTCTGCACCTTCTTACACGAGATGATGCTCAATCTTGACGAGCGTGCACGATCGCTCCGATCTCCTTCTATTATCAGAAACTCATTCCCGTAGGGTACTCTGACGATCTTTTCATCACAGATGATGACGGCATGATATTTCAATAGCCATCCCTATGATGACGTCAAAACTACCCAACTCTACTGGCATGAGATCGATATTGAATGGGCGGTTTAACAAGTTTAGAGTGCAACCTCTTATAATGGTATCTACCCTTTCTAAGTTCCCATTAGCTAATTCTACGTCAAAGACGTTGTCTAAGGTGGTTGGAGCAATATCAATTAAGGAACTAAAAGCAGTCGACACAAAACTTCTATCTGCTCCCGTATCGAATAATATTGGTGCATAACGATTATTTAAAAGAAACGTACCCGTCACCACGTTCGGCTCGTCCTGGGCTTCCCTTCTGCCCACAACATAAACTCTCCCACGGGCTTCTCCTCTATTGCCCTGGTTCCCATTGTTAACTGCTGCTCCCTGGTTACCATGACCACCACCGTTTCCCTGGTTTCTGGGTTTATTGCACTCATTACGGTAATGACCCTTCTCACCGCATCCATAGCAGGTGACTTCCGCCCTGCGGTTGTTGGGTGGTCCTGCTTGAGCGGTGGCTAGGGGTCTTGTCCTGCAATTCTTGGCTAAATTTCCCACTCTCTGGCAGTTGTGACACTTAACCGTGCACTGTCCTTTGTGGTGTAGCTTACAGCGGTTGCAAAGAGGTGCATTCCTATCATACCCCCTTTTCTCATCTAAACATGCTGCATAAGCCTTTGCCACTTCCTGCCTTTTGTTTTGAGAGTTACTGTTGTTACCCTTTGAGTGGTCTTCCCACTTTCTCTTGTTGTCAGTACTCTTTTCTGGGACATCCTCCAATTCATGGTCTATAAACTTGTTGGCTATTTCCATGGTCTCATGGAGATCTGCAGCCCTTGAGGTAGTCACATCTCCTCTTATGGACTTTGGCAAACCTCTGATATATCTCTCAATTAATCGCGTCTCAGTCTGAACCATTTTAGGACATAGCAAAGCCAGCTCCTGGAATATCTGGTTGTAAGCAGCCATGTTGTTATTCTGCACCTTCAAGTTCTAAAATTCTATCTCCAACTTCTTGACCTCATTTCGTGGGCAATACTTCCTAAGCACTAACTCCTTGAAGTCATCCCACGACATAGCATAAGCAACATCCATGTTGGCAGATTTCATGTAGTTGTTCCACCAGGTCAAAGCGGCATCCATGAAAGTGAAAGATGCATACTTGACCCTGTCGTCATCGTTACAACCACTGATGCGAAACACTATTTCCAGCTTTTCAATCCACCTAGTCAGGCCAACGGCTCCCTCTGTTCCTCCGAAACCTCCAACCATGATCTTTCGGAATTCAGAGTAAGTGCAGCCACGGCTGTTGGTCACTGGCCTTGACGTTCCGGTGTTGGTGGTTGAGTTGTTTGTGGCTGCGAGTGCGGCGGCCACACGATCATTGACAAGTTGATCTAGCGTTGCTTGGTTCACCACAGGTGGGTTTGCCGCGGTCCTGGTTGGGGCGGCGTTCTCAGCATCTCTGCCTTGCGCGGCTCTTTCTGGGGTGGCATTCTCAGCAGTCCTGCCTCGCACTACTCTTGCTGGGGCAGGTGTGTTATCAGTTCGTCCTCGTGTGACTCTGGTTAACTTTCGCTTGGGTGCCATTTATCTGCATCACAAGAAGATGACGATAAATGAGATATCGATTATAGAGTGAAGGTGTCACATGAGTATATGAACATCACAGACAGAATGAAAGAATAAAGTCAACCACAGAGGAAACGAACAATCAAAATAGATAAACCAAGCTTGTTATATATATATATATATATATATATATATATATATATATATATATATATAATATATATATATATATATATATATATATATATATATATCGAAATAAATAGAGGTACAAAAAATCACAAGCAAGACTAATAGTCCATCACTAACTGATAACTCGTCAGTTTAGTGGAATACATCATCTACTGAAACTAATCTAGGCTCGGTCACGCTCAAGGCGTAACTGCTCGAATGCTGCAGTCATCCCTCCAATAGCAGCCTCCAAATGATCCACACGGTGTCTCAACTCCTGGTTCTCTCTCATCACCGTACCGATCATATACTCAGCAGTCATGATCCTCTGCCACTGAGTACGATCAGTACCTCGAGCTCTCCTCAACATCCCATGAATCCTGGTCTGGCCTCTGCCCAAACTGATAGCCCTAAAGTCCAAATCCTTGAGCTCCCTACCATGTAACCTCTCCAGTGCATCTAATCTGGCTCTCAGGCTAATCATCACACATCTGTCGGCATACATATCCTCAAACAGTACACATGCAGCCCTGTCAACTATCCCGATCCGCCTCTCAACACTCTGAATGCGGTCAGGCTGCTCTAACCTCTCAATCTGATCTGAGTGCACATCGAGCAAACTGGCATGGTTCGCCAGCTGAATCCATACCTGCTCCATGACAGTAGGCTCCTCGAGCTCGGCTGGTGAGGCTGGGAGAAGCGGAGAAACACTGGTGATGGAAGCGGAGAAGGTATCGGAGATGGAGGTGGCACGAACGAAGGAGATGGTGGAGTGTACTCCGGACTAGCTGCACGCACACCCGTGCTGGTATCAAAAGTAATATCAATCCACTGGGTATCACTCAAATCCTGTATCTGGGCAGCCCTGGAGCTCTGCCCTACCTCAAATACCCCATGTACATCCTCCATGATGCCCTTTCCATCCCGTAGCATCATCACCTGATCTAGATCCATCGGTACCCCTCTGTCTCTGTCAATACACGCACAAACAGGAGCGTGCTCGACGGGTGCTGTCACTGCTGGTGTGGGCTCTACCTGAACCTGCACTGGATCCTCCACTGCATCCTCATCCTCATCAGATTAAGACTAAATAGACCTCCGCAATCTCTGACGGGGAGGGGAATGATCTAGAGATGACATAGGTGACTGAGATGATTGTGAAGTAGAGGTACCCGTGTAACCATAGCGGGTCCTCCTGAGTGGTGAGGATAGCACAGATGATAGTTGGATGCGACGTCCACGGACTCTCCTATAAGAAGCCCGACGTCTGGTGGGTAGGGTAGTCTGAGTATGCTGGGTGGGGGAGTAAAGCTGAGTTGGAGATGAATGGTGAGTTGTGGCATAGCGGGGTAGGTATGGTGAGGTAGATGCTGGAGTGGTGTGTGTAAGCTGAGCAGCAGCTCTGACAACCTCCATCAACGGGTCATCCAGAAATGGAACTGGTCATCGAAGCGGGGAAGTGTGTCCAGCAGCAAGTACCTCATCACGAACATCGGAAGGGAGAGACATGGTCTGTGACAAATACAGTGTGGCTTGTGTAAGTATATAGAAAATACTTATATAATATATGTTAAGTAAAATACTCAAATAACATAGTATAACAATTAATCATATAAGGCAAATAGCGATCAAATCATGGCAAGCTAGGCAAGCATGCAT
Organism: Artemisia tridentata subsp. tridentata; assembly: GCA_021014915.2. Classification (NCBI taxonomy): domain Eukaryota; kingdom Viridiplantae; phylum Streptophyta; class Magnoliopsida; order Asterales; family Asteraceae; genus Artemisia; species Artemisia tridentata. Next base: position 170,975,687 of record CP139508.1, on the reverse strand, counting down.
CTGGAGGTCATAAAGAAACATTTTTCATAAACTGGTTATAGTTTAGGGTTTTTATACACCTAGTTCTCTATAGCCTAGGCTCTGAATACCAATCTGTAACACACTTAAAATCTGAATTTGCGGAAGCATACATGTTTGGGTGCTACTAAATCGATAATCACAACACAAAGATATAGAGAACGGATTAAAATCCGTTTTAAAAAAAGTTTACATTTCCAAAGTTAATTGTCATACATAAAGTTCAATTCACTTAAAACAAATCCCATTTAACAAGTCTGTCCCAAATCAGAGTTTAACGCATAAGCAAAAACATTTCTAGAAAACTTATGACCAATGCCATGCTCTGCCTTCAATGAATACATTCTCAAACACCAGAGAAAAACATGCTAAAAGTCAGCTAACGCTGGTGAGTTCATAGGTTTAAAGTAAATAAGCACATATGGACCATAGCAAATAATTCAGCAATCACACTCATTCTGTATGCTAACACTAAGCTCATCCAATCGAAACTAGACAAACAATATGCCAAGCTAGCATTGCAAACAAAGGGTACCCATGAGTGTTAATCCCCAGACACTCGGTAAAATCCGACATGGTATACGTTCGCGTTGACCTGTCGGGCCAACCGAACGGGGGAGTCACCCCCAATAGATCTATTTACCAGGAATTGACGTTTGATGATAGTGGGTGCAATGGGATTCAAACATACTTAGGTTATCCGCATACCAGTGTGTATAAAAATAAAGTTCAATTTGGTCCATGAAATCAGTTTTGCATGTTTCTCACCCCAAGGTTTATAAAACAATACGTATAAAAAAATGGGGCCATAAACTCACCTTAATAACAATAGCAATCTGCTAGTCAATAATAACACAGTGCAATCGCTCTGACACGCGACCTAGATCAGTATGGTAAATCTTAGCGAAATATTTGTGTTTTAAACGTTTTAACTCAGTTGAAAGGTTTACGTATGTCAAGTGCTCGTGTATTTCTTGCATGTTGTGTGGTAAAGTACATTTCAGAAGTTCATCGTATAAGACTCTTTGGTGATGGCTCATGGTGAAAGTGTACGGTGAAAATATGTGCGACGGAACTTCCGTGCTCAGTGCTTGTCGTCGCAAAATGCGTAAGTAATACATATATATATATATATATATAATGGTATATATATATATATATTATATATATATATATATGCGTAAGTAATACATATATATATATATATATATTATGGTATATATATATATATATTTAATAATTAAGTATTTAATTAATTGGGGCTTATAATTAATTAAATAGGTATTGAAAAATTAATATGATAATGGTGATAGTGAGGTATTATTATATTATAAATATTATAATTATTTATAATATAATGATAATTATAAAGAAATTTATAAGTATTTAATTTTGAGAAATTAAAAAAGTGTAAGTGTATAAATATCTAAAATATATTTATAAGTCTTATAAAGTCTAAAAATATTAATTTAGAGAATTAATATTTTTAATAATAAAAATAATACGTTTCGTCTTTTAGTCGGTTTTCATCTTAAAATATTCTAAGTGTTGAAATTTTAGAAAAATCGGGCATGACCCAATCGTTTATTCAAACTTTTCCATTTTTCCCAAGTGTTGCAATTTCCTCAAATAATCCCTTACATTAACTATATTTGCAAAACTGGTCCAAAATGTATATTTATCGTTATAACTATATTTATTGTTACGTTTACTTCTTAATTATGGGTTTCGATACAAGAGTCAATGTTTAGTCATAATACTTTCAAAAGTTAACAAAAGTCAACAACTACAACTTTGGTCCAAAAAGCCCATTTATTTGTCTTATTGGGCTTAAGGTGTCAAAACGAGTTCAAAACGGTTTTAATCGATATATAACGTTTTAATAAGTCAAAATATTTATGAAAGGTCGAAAAATGTTCAAAAACTTATTTTTGTCATCTGAGATATATATTGGGCCAAAAAGTCCATAATGGGTCCAATAGTCCAAGTTTAGCCCAAAAACCATTTAACCCTTTTTAGTTATGATATATATATATATCGTTAAGTTTCTAAAAATCAATTTAGCACATCAAATAAGTCGTTTGGTCAAAAAGTCTACCAATTCCGAAACCACATGGGCTCGGTCCATTTTGTGTCGAGAACATCATAAGCCCAAAAATAGTTTTAAACCTTTAAGCCCCTTTTTGTCCGAATAGCTTTCGTAACGATTTTTAAATAATTCAAATAAGCACTTATTAATAAGCAAAGTGTTCAAAAAGTCAACCAAGGCCGAAACATATTGGGCTCGGCCCAATATGTGTCGTACGACCTATTTGACCCAAAACAAGTCAAAACACAATAAGCTAGAGCTTATTCAATAAGCTATTTCAAATAAGCTATCAAGTACTAATTTCACCATTTTACCACTAGAGCCAAAATTTTATGTTTTTCAAAACCCCAATAATTATTTATTTTAAAAGTGAGCCGATTTGTATATAAGCTCAAATTAACATTTATATTACTTAAACTCGCGTAATTAGTTCAAAGCTCATTTGTATCATCAAACTAGCATAACATGTAACAAGATTTACCACACAATCAAGAAATAACATCATTTGTATATATGTTCAAAAAAAAGTCGAGCACTAGTATATATACACCAAACCCTAGCTTTTTCAATTTAACAAAACATAAACATTTAGCACTTGGTAACACTTTTAAACATCAAAAGAACATGTAATAAACAAGATTGAACAAGTTTTAAGATCCTCACAATGTTCTTGATGGTTAACGAGCCAAAGGAGTACCCAAGACACACCCAATTGCTTCAAATTTACCCAAGAAACGTTCCAAATCGCCCCGAGAGCTTAAAAGTACACCTTGATTATCTTGAAACTCAAAGAATTTTTGTAGATCTTGATTTTTAGTGTGTGTCGAATGGGAGAAGTGAAAGAATTGTTTGGGAAGTTCTTGATGATAAAATGAGTGTGTGTTTAGTTGTGTGTTACTAATTAAGTAACCAGCAAATATATCATGTGTCATCATCCACTAACAATATCAAAGTGTATCAAAAATTTTGTCCCCATGTGGGGTGTTGGGTGGCAAAACGACGCATAGAGGGGAAGGGAGGATATTTTGTTCCTCGTTGGTGTATCGTGCGTTGGTTTAAGCTTAAATATTACCGTAAAGTCTCGGTTTGACCTTTTTTGACACGTGCACGCAAAATAAAGTTTTTATTGACGTTTTCGTCAGAATAATAATAAAATATTATTATTTGTTCAAAAATGCATTTATTTGACTGCTACCATATATACTGTATTGTCGGTTCGCGTGTGGGTTTGCTTTTCAGTAAATACGAGAAAGCTTCTCGGTTAAATACGAAACTTGTTAGTAACTATGAGAAATAGAATAATTTACGCTTACTGACAAAAATAAACTTTTTCAGTAGTGACTGTAAGCTACAGTATGCAGGACAGCTCCCCAAAAATGTTCAGAAATACTCAGAAACATGCAATTACACAAAGAATTGTTCGGCTTAAAAATAATAAATAAATATTTATTATTAACTTAAAATGTGAAAATTACCATTTGTCACAGCCATGGACTCTCGGATTAAATATAAGGGCATAAGATCCACAAGAATCCTAGACACCTTATTAGTGCGCGAAACAATTATCCCAAAATAGGCTCGTCGACACAACAACCTAAAAACCGGGTCATCAGACTCTAAACTAGTGCGAAGTGACGTAACAAAATCTTCAGCTACCTCAGCTCATGTCCCTCTACCACCAACCATACTACCTCACAATTAGGGAAAAAACACAAAATGTACATTCCGCAAAAAACAACGAAGCAAAAAAGAAAGAAAGAAGGAAAGTAACAAAGGAGCGATGGCGAGTCTACAATCAAAGCATCAAACTCCTCTTGTGTTACCATAACCAACGGTAACACACCTTCGTTTCACTACTCCAAGAGCATCAGCGACTACGGCCTAGACACCAAAGGCTACTTTATTCCCATCACTCACAACATCGTCCAGGGCATTGGAATGTCTCCTAGATATTTGGTAAAACATTTAAGTTTCTCCCCAAGGTGACCAAGCTCACCTTGGCAGGACTTAGCAGAGATTTTCAAAGAAGCAAACCTTTGAGGCCTTCTTCGTAATCGCAATCATCTCTGACAAAACATTCAAGTTTCTAACACGCCTCTTCACTTGAACACAAAAGGTTCCAGGAAAGAGAGCTACCTCAACTACAGACACAAGCTCAAGCCACCTAGCTATAGTTGCTAGAACTACAAAAGGGCAAAAAGGAAAAAAGTAAACAACAAAAAACAACATCATACACTTTCGATAGAGTAAAGACAAACATTCTCAAGAAAACGGCCAAAGAATATACATCTGAAATCACACTTCGGTTGAAAACAGTCCAGGCACAACCCTGGACTCAACTAGTAAAACCACAAGAAGTGGTCAAACACACAAATAAATACCTATGTAATATCTCGAAACTTAAATGATGAAGATTTCGAAAAGACTTGGAGAGAGACTATTTACGGTGTAAGGAGAATCCCAGGCCACAAGAGTATTAAAAGCATATCAGGCATGAGAACAAAAACCCTCCAATCACATATCCTTTGCAATTATTCACATGGATATTTGCATTGAAGCGATTGATCACGCATTTAATACACCACAGTCTCGAGAAAGAAATACACTTCAAACAGTCAACCATCACAATCAATTGCATGGATACTCACATTTTCAGGCTAAATGCACATTTAAAGCTACTTTAGTCTGGAAATTTTTTATCAATAGCCTCATCATCAAGACATGAGTCTATCACCATATTTCCCTTAGAGTTAAATACACTAATGGATTGGGGGACTTGATAGCGTATGGGAGTTCCAACCCAATTGGCTAAAGCCCATGCACTCAGAACATGCCCAAAACAAGCCCACCAAGACTAGACCCTGTGTGACAAACGACAATTTTCTGCAATTATTTAAATAATAAATGTTAATTTATTATTACCAGACTAATAAAAATTAGGCATACATGAGCCAACATAACTATTTCGGGAAAACAAACCCGCACATTTTAGCATACAGTAACTCACCAAAACCATTAAATCTCACCATGAACAGTGAATTTCTCCTATTCTCACATTTACAAACTATCATGTAGTAAAAGCAAGAGATTATCCCACTTTTACTCAAAAACAAAACCACACGCGTACCGACACCACAACCATGACAAATTAAAAACTCAGAAATTATTTGAGTCAACAAACTCTAAATTCATATAAGTCTTATAAAAATGTTCCTAAAAACTTATTTTCCATATTCATATCAATCCCGGGAAAACCTCGAATTCAACTCAGCTCAGCGGGACACGGGGTATCCTTTACCCACCCATCAAATAAAATAAATCCAGTATAATACTTTCTTATTCTAATCCTCCACTTACACAAATCCCCACACCCTACTCTTCTTCCCCCTCGTTTGTCTGCGACTCCACAATCCCAGAAGTCCCATCGATTTCCCCCCCCCCTCTTCAAAACACAAGCTTCCAAATTCAACCCTGATCCGTCACATTCCTCTTTCTCTCCTACCCATGAAGAGTCACGGATGGCTCTTAAAGTTGCCAAGAGAAAATGAGTGATACTTGTTTCAGACACCTCAAGAATCAAAGCCAAGAAAGAGGGATTAGAGCCATTCTCAAATTTCTCTTTTTAATGGCCAATTCAAACTGTTGGTCCCTTTACATGCTTAGAGTTAACTAGAAAGTTAATCTATTTGTGTTTATGACTAATACAATGTTATGATTAATTCTAACAGTTATAAAACGTGAAAATAAAAACTCAAGGTAATTTTCAACGTTTAAATTCTTATTAGAAATGAATCAAAGAAACTATACCCAAGTGTTTTGCGGAACAAACACTTGGGATTGAATAGACAAGGTATGGTGATGTCTCCTATCTAAACTCAAGTTTTGCTTGAGTGGTAACAATGCGACCTCACTGAGCTATCTCAGGGATGCGTTACTCTTTGTAGGAGAGAAGTTGTTTTGCAAAAGACTAAGCTTTAATTGTACAAAACACACACAACTTCTCTCCTTCTCAATCTATTTATACACAAGTAAACTGAGTAAAAGTAATTTAAAATATTACAAGTTGTTGAGCAAGCGTGTCTAACAATTACAACAGTAATTGTCATTTTCAAGAACCAATAGAAATGGCGTATTAAGTCTTTAGGAGTGGTTGGTCTGACACTCCAAGACTTTAAGCCGTCTTAGGAAGGATTTCTTCCTGACAAGATAAGATTTGATCTTATCTTAAATCCTTCCTAGATATTTCTGCCTTTCTTCTCAGGCACTTAGTTCTTCAGGACACGCTTCTCAGTTATCACTCTTAATTACTTCATTGTTGTTGAGGAGACTGGGGTTCAGTAAGTTCTTGTCAAACACTTACTGAACCATCATCTTCTTTTTTGGCTTAAGTGCTACATCAGGGAGTACCGCCTTCCTGAGTAGTGAATCCTTCTACTTGAATTCACCTTAAGCATCCTGAAGATGACTCACTGAGAGGCTGTTCTCTCAGTGACTTGAATTGTTCTCGGTTTAAGTTAACACTTAGTTAATTTGTGTCCAAATCATGTTTTAAGTATTATTGGGTTTTTCTTGACCCAACAATCTCCCCCTATTTGGATATAAATTATTCCTAAGTGTTTTGATCAGTTATGAGTGAGCTAATGACTTCTACTCATACTGAATGTACTATAATGTAAATAAGGACACTGAAATAATAAAAAAACATCATCTTATTGATATCATTACAAGTCCTATCAAAACTAAGTACAAAAAGGTGGTGGTGGTGGTAGTCAGGCAGATTCATCATGTCAACTTGATACCAAGGGCTTCAAGCTTGGGCTTCTTTGACTGCAGCTCTTGTTGGTCAGGGTGCTCATGGATTTTCTTTTTCAGATCTTGACAAAACTTCACATTTTCAGGACTCTTGAGTGGAGAGGCCATCATTAGAAAACCAAGCATAGCTTTGATCCCTGACAAATCGATATCGCTCCACCTCTGGAAGGCTTGGTCTCCGAACTCATCAATGAAGAACAAACCTCTTTCAGGTTGTTCAATGACCACATTGTTCCTGAAAGGAACACCTTCAGGGAGAGCCCTATTGCAGTCAAGACCAGGAACCTTGATCTCAGGCTCAGCTTCAATCTTCTTTCTTTTTCTTGAAGAAGACTGAGAGGGAGCTGGTTGTGCTGAATCAGGAAGAAGAGATGGAGTGCCAAGTTCCTTAGGTGCAGCTGCCAATCTTTCGTACCTCAGACTTAAGGACTTCATCAGACTAGGGACCACAACATTTGATTTCTTTGCTATTAATGGACCCAACTTATCCAATTCTGTGATCCCAAAGTCAGCGAATCTGAAGGGGGTATGAACATCAAAGTTTCTTATGTCAGCACCTCTGTAGACAGTTACAGTGGCAGGCGTGGTGTTTCGATGAATTTTGACATCAGTGATTGGTTATGGCTTCAACTTGTTAGTCATATACCACTGATATTTCTTAATCTTGTTCTGCCTGATCTCTTCAGCCCTTTTATTCCTTTCCTCCCTTTTCTTCCTGAGAGTGATCATCTCCTCAGTCTGAGCTTTTACAAAAGTCATACCACCCTCTCTTCCTGAAAGATCCTTAGCCTCAATACCAATCTTCTCAGCCTCTTCATGAACAACCTTAATAATAGCAGGCTTGCTCACCTTTTCTTCCTCCTTTAACTTCTTCTTTGCTTCCTCTTCCTCCAGATAAGCACTGAGTTCATCGGCTGAGAAGTGGTGAAGAACTCCATCAATATCATACGGGATCCTGGTTGGTGATTCAGGATCCTTTGCTACCAATATTGGTGCTGGTTGAGGCTCAGGATCAGTGAGGATGCCTTTGCTTTTATCCTGATGGGTGGAAGAAGCTTCAGGAATCTCCCCTTCAGTGTGAGAAGGAGGAGAAGGAGGTTGTTGGCTTGTGGAAGCTTCAGGGACTCCAGTGTCTTTCTCCCCCTCAACTGTTGCTTGAGCCATGGTGATAGTAAGAGTTGGAGCCACTGGAGCAGCAGGACCCTTGAAAGCCTGATAGATCTCAGTCATCATTGATTTGATGTCCGAGGTGTCTTGCTGAAGAGTTGAGATCTTATCCGCAAGAGATGCCTGAGAAGCTTCGATGCCTGACATCCTTGACCCAAGAGACCATGCCAAGGATGTTGAAGATTGTGCCCAAGTACCCAGATGTTTATCCTGAAGACCCAAAGAAGTCCTGATTGAGTCCAATGAAGAGCTAAGACCCTGAATATTAGAATCCTTCAGTAAGCTGAGAAGATCAATGAATTCAGCTGATTTCTTCTGGTAAGTCTCAGCAGCCTGAAGGACCTTCTTGTTGAGTTCCGGGTCATCCTTGACAGTTATTTGAATAGTTCCAAGGCTTTTGGTGATGCCTTCAAGAGTAATATTGAACTTCCTGAGATGAAGATCAATAGCTGTCAGGGAGTTATTGGTGTCAGAATGTATTTCGTTCACATCATCATGATAACTTTCAACATCTGCCTTCAGGTTGGCATAGTGAACAGCAGCTTCAGTGTGATGATCGAACATCTCTTCAGTGAGACCAGTGTAAAGAGCTCTATTGGTCTTGAGTAGGAACTTGACCAATTTTCTTTCAGTGAGGGGAAGAGAGTCATCATACTTTTTGAGGATGTCCCCAGTATCAGAAGAATCAGAAGATTGAGAACCTGACTCTTCACTTTGGTTTGGAGATGACTGATGTGATTGTTCAGGTTGTTCATCAGTTTCCATATCCTCACCTGCCTCAAAAATTTCCTCTTCACTCTCTTCCTTGAGCTCTTCATCAGACTCAATAAGAGCCTGAAAGTCCCCCATGGACTCAATACCTAAAAATTCAACCGGCTCCTCTTTATAAAAAGACTCGCCTTTGGTTTGGCCAGGTCCTGACCCCGTTGTCATAATAACTGAGTGGGTTTGCTCAGCCTAACTAGCCATAATAACTGGGGTAATACCAGCCTGGCTTTTGGGGGCAGTTCCTGAGAGAATCGGACCGCCTGAGGGGTTTATGGGTTCCGTATCAGCGGGTTGTTTCTTTCCCTCTGAGTCTTTGTCCCCCTTAGCACCTTCAACCACTGATGGGTGTTTTTCAGTGGTATCACTAGGTACTGATTGTGAACGTTGGTGGACCCCCTTCCCATCAGGATTGTGCTGTCCTTTTGGGGATTTAGGGTCCTTTTCTCCCTGAGATCCTGAGGGTGATTGCTCAGGAACGTTAACGGGATGTGAATGTTTGTGGGTCCCCTTCTCAGTAAGGTAGTGCTGCCTTACCGAGGATTTAGAACCCTTTCCTCCCTTGGGAACTGATTGTTTTTTGACAGTTTCTTCATCGGGATGTGAGGGGGTGTGGGTCCTCTTCCCAGTAGGGTGGTGCTGCCCTACCGAGGATTCAGGACCCTTTCCTCCCTTGGGCACTGATTGTGATTTATCAGTACCTTTATCGGGATGTGAGGGGAGAATGCTTCCTGATCCCTCTGACTTGTTTATGTCAGTGGAATCATGTGGAAAGGGTGTGCCCGAGGTCACTGAGGATGATTGCTCAGTGACCTCCGTTGGCCTTTATTTTGTGGTCAAGAGGGTCTCAGAAATGGGTGTCTTGGAGGTCTCGGCCTTTTTCAACCTCTTTTTAAGGTTTAGTTGGTTTTGAGGATCAGTCTTAGTGGCGAGTGGCTTGGGTCTAACCACCTGGCTGGACTGACCCTTCTTTGTCTTCTTCACCTTTTTGGTCGGTGAAGGAACTGGTGAGACAGCGTCTTTACCCAGAATGACTGATTACATGTATTCAGTCAGGGCAATATTTGTAACCTCACTGATGCCACTAGTGAAGTTTGACTTGTGCAGGACGTCAGGCTTCGTACCTTCTGCATCAGGCCTCACGTAGTCAGAACCAAGTAGGTCCTGAAGCACACAGGAAACAAATCTAGGGTAGGACATATGCCTTTGCCTATGTTTTCCTGAGAGCTTGGCAACAAGGTCTCGGAAGATTATTCCTCCGATGTCAATTTTTGTACCCTCAAGGAGACTGAACATCATCAATTGTTGTGATGAGTTCAATTGTTCCATAGAGGATTTATTTCCACCCAGGACCTGAATGACAAATGTCATCAGTATCCTCCAGATAGGATTGAACCATGTTTTGACTACTGGAGCTTTTTCCAATAAGCCTCCAGCAGACGTTATAGGACGTCTGGGGTCATGGGGTGCTAAAAAGATCAGTTCATTCTTTATGTCCTGATCAGTAGGGTTGGGTGCAAACGCTTCAGCAAAGTCAAGGCCTGTGGCTTTGATGAAGGTTGAGTAGTCAAAGGAGAGGGTTCTGCTCCCATTCATCACCGTGAAGGTGATGATTGACTCTTTGGTGTCTTTGGGGCTGGTAGCTACAGCCGTGCACCAGAATTCCCTCAAATAGTCATGGTAGATGACTGAGGGGGTATGGGTGAAAGCCTTTGCAAGAAAACAATTACGAAGAAATTTCATAACGTTCTTGTAGGCTGGGTAGTTTTGTGGAAAAGAGAAATTTCCTACCACATTGTTCTTTGTTAGGTCAACGTCCCCAGTGAGGAATTCCACATTGGGGGCGTATGTGATAGCTTTAGAAGAAGCCATTTGTGGGTAAGTCTGGGTTTGACTAAGGTTTCTGGGTTTCTAAAGCTTAAGAATACACACACAATTTGTTTTTGAGAATTAAAAATGGCAGAGTTTTGCTTAAGATTCTATAAAAACGTGTGTGTGTTTCTTTCGGTTGGGTTATTTATAGGGAAGTGGAGATGGGGGTGTTTTAGGAATTTGAGCGGTTTTAATTTATTCAAAAAGAATTATTGGAAACTGTTTTGAATAAAATGTTTTGGGATCCGCATTTAATGCCAACACTCCACTTTTCCCTGGTTTGGCGCAACAGTCAAGCTGAACAGTTGAGCAGTTCTGCAAAAGTGTAATTTGCAGAGATGAGTCATCACATATCTGTAATGTGATTGGAGAGGCATTTAATGCCAAGTGGGAATGTGGTGGCCCAGAGGTGGAAGCCAGAAAGGCAAAAAGAACAAATATTCTTAAATTAAATATGAGTTCAGTTACCAACCTCGAACATTTACTAACTAGATACTTAGAGCATTTAAGTCAGTATTTAATGTCTCTTTTCAGGGCCCTGAATGACTTTTCATTCAGTGATGGTTTGTCAGGGACTTGGGATTAGTCACTGATGATTCAGGAATATGGAATGATTCCTGAGCTACAAGGATTCAGGAACTTGGGTTTAGTACCTGAACCCTAAAGATTTCAAGAACTTGGGTTTAGTTCCTGAGGTTGAGGATTCAGTGATTTGTTTTCACTGATATACACATTGAGTCAGGGACCTGAGGTTTTAAGAATTTACACTTCAGTTGGAAGGATTCAATCAGTGGACTGATTCTCTATATCCAACATTCCTAATTCAGCTTTCAGCCTTGTGAAAGTTGGTTCATCCATAGGTTTGGTGAAGATATCAGCTAACTGATATTCAGTAGGGATGAAGTGTAATTCAATGTCACCATTCATGACATGGTCCCTGATGAAATGATATCTGATATCAATGTGTTTTGTTCTCTGATGAAGAACAGGGTTGTTGGATATTGCAATTGCACTTGTGTTATCACAAAAGATGGGTACCATCTTATACTGAATTCCATAGTCACTGAGTTAAATTTTCATCCAGAGTACATTTGCACAACAACTAGCTGCTGCAACATATTCAGCCTCAGCTGAGGACAAGGCAACTGATTGTTGCTTCTTAGCACTCCAACATACTAGTTTCCCACCAAGAATTTGGCAAGAGCCTGAGGTGCTTTTTCTGTCCATGTTGCATCCAGCATAGTCAGAGTCTGAGTATCCTTTAAGATCAAGGCCTGAGCATTTTGGATAATATAATCCAAGGTTTGGAGTACCTTTCAGGTACCTGAATATCCTTTTCACAGTAGTGATGTGTGATTCTCTTGGGTCAGATTGATATCTGGCACACATACATACTGAGAATTGGATATCAGGCCTTGATGCAAGTAGATACATCAGTGATCCTATCATTCCTCTAAAGAGAGTTTGATTTACTGGTTTACCAGTGAGATCAGGACCAAGGTTGTTTGGGGGGACCATGGGAGTCTTGACTGAGGCACAGTCACTGAGTTCATACTTTTTCAGTAGGTTCTTAACATACTTCTCTTGACTGATAGTGGTTCCTCTATCAGTCTGCTTGATCTGTAGACCAAGGAAGTATGTCAGTTCTCCCATCATGCTCATTTCAAACTTCTTTGCCATTAGTTTTTCAAATTGTTTGCAAAGTTTGAAACTTGTTGAGCCAAAGATGATGTCATCAACATACACTTGTACTAGTATGACATCATTATTTGTCTTATAGATAAACAATGTGTTGTCTATCCTGCCTCTGACAAATTTGTTTTGGATTAAGAAGGTTGAGAGAGTCTCATACCATGCCCTGGGAGCTTGCTTCAGTCCATAGAGGGCTTTGTTAAGCTTACATACATGATCAGGAGACTCATGGCTTTCAAATCCAGGAGGTTGCTGAACATAAGCTTCTTCTTTCAGTGAACCATTTAAGAATGCACTTTTAACATCCATTTGGTACACTTTGAAGTTCATGTATGTAGCAAAAGCAAGGAATATCCTGATGGCTTCCATCCTTGCTACTGGTGCAAATGTTTCTTCATAGTCAATGCCTTCTTGTTGATTATAGCCTTTGGCTACAAGTCTGGCTTTGTTTTTAATGACTATGCCATTTTCATCAGTTTTGTTTTTGAATACCCATTTCATGCCAATGACTGAGACATTCTCAGGACATTTGACCAAGGTCATTACCTTGTTTCTGTCAAATTGTTCCAGTTCATCATGCATGGCCTGAACCCAACTTGGATGTGTAAGTGCTTCTTTAACACTTTTGGGTTCAATTGTGGAAATGAAGTCCACAAATAGGCATTCATTGGCTGAGGCTGCTCTTAGACTAGCAGCCATGCTCCTGGTGAGCATGCCTTCAGTAGGCTCTCCAATAATATTGACAAGTTCAATGTCCTGAGACCTAGTCCAACTTTCTTGAGGTCCTGGATACTGATTTGAACTTGTGGAGGCCTGATTGGGTAGAGGGGTTGGTTCTGGAGTAGACACATGATCATTGATTGAATCTTGAGTGACTACCTGATCACTGAGATTGTTTGGTTCTTGAGCATTTTGAACAGACTGATTAATTTCATCCGTGTTTGCATGTGCCTCAACAAACTCAGTGATGTTTGGGTTAGGTAGGTTATGAGGGATTATGTAATAGGAGAGTTTAGCATCATCTTGATACTGAGTAGAAGGATTGTTTTCAGGAAGATATTCATCAGGAGGATATCTTGAAGAATTATCAATTCCTATCTCTTCTACTGAGGCAGTTGAGAACCTGATTGCATCAGTGCTCTCATCAAAGGTAACATGAAATGTTTCCTCAGTCTGCTGTCTCCTTGTGTTGAACACTCTGTAGGCTTTTGAGACAAGTGAGTATCCCAGGAAGTATCCATCATCAGCTTTTGCATCAAATTTCCCTAAGTGATCCTTGTGATTATGAATAAACACAGGACACCCAAAGACATGAAAGTAGCTGATGTCAGGGATTCTTCCTTTGAATAACTCATATGGGGTTTTCCCATGTCTCTTGACAATGATGGATCTGTTTTGTGTATAACAGGCAGTTTTGACTGCATCAGTCCAAAAATGGTTGGAAAGGACTGATCCACATAGCATTGTCCTAGTAGCTTCAATGAGTGTTCTATTTTTCCTTTCAGCAACACCATTTTGTTCAGGTGTGTATGGAGAGGAAAATTTTTGGGAAATACCTTTCTCATCACAGAAACATTCAAGTTCATAATTTTTGAACTCAGTCCCATTGTCAGTTCTAATCTGTTTGACCTTAATGTCATTTTGATTTTCAATGTTCCTGACAAAGGACATGATTGTTTCAGCTGCCTGACTCTTTTTGATCAGGAAGAATACCCAAGTGTATCTAGAGTACTCATCTACTATGACCAGACTATACTTCTCATGGTTAATAGACCTTGGACTGATAGGTCCAAATAGATCCATATGGAGAAGATGTAGGCAGTTCCTGATAGAAAAGTTGGTTTTAGTTTTAAAGGATGCTCTGTGATGTTTACCTTTTTCACAAGCTGAGCATGGTTTTATCCTTTGAAAACACAAGTGATGGTAAGCTAAGGACCTTATTTTGTTTTACAAGATTGTTTATGTTTTTAAAGTTCAGGTGGGTGAGTCTCTTATGCCAAAGCCAGTTGAGTGTATCAGTGGCCTTAGCAGAGAGACAAGTTCCATCCTGAGTTAGACTGGACATGTCTAATACATAAACATCTTGTCTTCTTGGTGCAATGAGGACAATTTCCTTATTTGCATTGAAGATGGTTCCTTGCTTGTCATCAAACTGAACTATGTATTTTGCATCACATAGTTGACTGACACTGATCAGATTGTACTTAAGACCATTTACATAAGCTATCCTAGTAAAGACAATACCATTGCAGTTTACTGGACCATAACCCTCAGTGAGACATGATGAATTATCAACAAATATCACTTTGGGTCCTGGTTCTTTCATATATTTGTGCAGATGCTCCTTAACACCAGTCATGCTCCTTGAACATCCACTGTCTAGATGTCAAACAGGATCCCTGGCATGCCTCTGCACAAATAGTAAACTGGGTCAGTTCTTTATAGGACTCCATTTTATGGAGGGTTTGGTATTGTAGGTCTTTATGAAAGTATTAATCGATTCATGGTCAGTGGTTGAGTGGACTGAGCTACCACATGTTTTGCATTTAGTCGCAGGGGTGGCCTCAGTAGTCTGGGAGGATTGTTTATTCATTCCTCTTCTTGACTGAATGACCCTCTCTTTTCCTGAGGATTTCTGAGTGGAACTTCCACTAGATTCACAGTGTTTGTCATTTTGACAATCCTCAGGATGAAGGTCATAGAATCCACATAATGGGCAAGGGGGAAAAGGCTTGGCCTTTTGCTTCTGTTTCTGCTTAGAATCAGAAGGGTAGTTCAGGCACTGAGCCTTAAGTCCTGAAAAGTTTGACATGACTGAGCATTTTTTATGATCAGAGGTCCTGTGATCTTCCTTTTTGCAAATCATGCAATAAAGGACTCTATAGCAATCATCAGTGAGATGATTTGTATAGTTGCACAGTTCACACTTTTTCAGGGGTTTGGTTGGTTTGGGTTTGGTCTTTGAGGAAGCTAGTTTTTGTTCCTTCTTTAATTGAGAAGGTTTTTCAGAAGATACAATCTTCTCACTTAGCTTCCTGACCATTTCAGTCAACTGATCAATTCTTGGATCAGGACTTTTGGTTGCTACTTCAGAAGGGACTGCAGTTGATGAGTCATCAGTATTTACTGAGACATCAAGGGTTGGTCTCTTCAAGATGGTTGTTCCCTTTCCTGATCTCTCCTTTGGAGAGTGTGGTGAGAAGACCATTGGTGGGAGGCCTAAGTTAGGTGCAGCACCCTGAAGGGTATTCAGTGGAGGAAGTGGTGGGTATGATTCTGATTCAGACTCATTCTCAAACTCAGTATTATTGAGTTGTTCAGTGAGTTCAAGCTTACTGAGTTGTTTAGTAAGTCCAAGCATATTTTTCAAGGCTTGAATTTCAGGAAGCAAGATCTTTCCAGTCTCAAAGTTTGGTAACTTACTGACTGGGTTGTCCCTGACAATCCAGTCATTAGACTTGGGAAGCATTTCTTGCTCAAAAGATATGCCAGCTGGAACAAAGTTTAGTTCATTGTGACACACATTTGGATCAACCATAAGAGGGTCAATTCCAATGGTTTTCTGAGAGATTACTCCCACAATGTCAAAAACCTTGGGGTTCTTCTTGGTCCAGCTTTGGATGACAGCCTTTTCTTTGTTAAGTTCAGTTTGAAGGGCTTGGTTTTGTTTCAAAATCTCAGTGTTCTGAATTTGTAGAGTTATTGTTTCTAGTTTGGCTTGCTTTAGTACAAGCAGTTCATCTCTACATTTATTCAATTCTGACACAATATTGTTGTATTTTGAAAACAAGTTAAGCCTTTGTTCCTTAACAAACTTTAGATCAACACAAATATAATTCATGTAAGACTGCCAATCCGAATCATCATCCATAGAAAGTAAAGTATTTACCTTCTTCATGGTGATGTTGACCCACTCTCCATTCCTAGCATGGCTTTTTCCCACAGCCACCTGATCCTATTCAGAAAGTGCCATCAGTGCACTAACTCTTATTTCCTCATCTGAGAAAACCTCTTCTTCATCCCAGTCATATGCTTCAACTACTAATACCTTGTTCTTTGTTTGAATAGGTTTTGATGTTTGAGCAGCCTAAGGCAATATGGGGTTAGTTTCTAGAAGTACAAGTTTAGCTTTGATTTTCCTATACTTTGTTTCAAAATCCTTTTAACCCTTGTTTTGAAATTGTTGGGTGGACTGAAACATTTTTGGTTGAAACTTGCTAGTTCCTGAGGAACTGTTTCCTGAAAATTTGTAAGAGGGTTCTGAGATGGTTTTAGAATAACAGTCCCTAGCAAAATGACCCTTTTTACCACATTTAAAGCATTCAGTGGTCTCATTTGCTTTTGGTTTTGTAAAGTTAGACTGATTTCTTTTGATGAAACGTCTTGAACTAGCAAGGAGTGCCCTTTCTTGGAATTCCAAGTTCAAGTCGTTCAGGTACTCCTCACCAGTCCTTTCATCAATTTCATCTTCAGAATCCTCTTGAGAATCCTGCACAACACCATTAGAATAAAAAGCAGTTGATATGGGTGTAGAGGTTAAGGCCTTTTTGGACTCAAGAGCTTTTGAGTCAGGGTATCTCCTTGAGATCAAGTTGTCCTCATAGATAAACTTCCCATAAATTTCAGGGAGCTCAAGGGTCTGAATGTGGTTAGCATTCCTCAGGCCTTGTGAGAAGTTGAGCCACTTCTCAGGGAGACTGTTGACAAAGCCAACATTAGTCTCATGCTTAGTCAGTACAACACCATCATTTGATAGTTCATTTATCAAAGTCTTGTATCTGGTGTAGGTCTGTGAGAGACTTTTAGAGTCTTTTGCCCTGAAGGTATTATACTCAAGTTTAAGGTCCATGACCCTATTTTCCTTGGTATCTGAGGGACCCTCAAAGCTGTTTACCAAGTCATCCCAAGTTTGCTTGGCTGTTAGACAGTTGATGACTGATTCCATTATATCGTCAGGAAGACATGATATAAGGACGCTTTTCAGGCGTTGGTCTTGATTGACCACCCTCCTCTCATCAATGGTCCATTGTGCCTCAGGCTTGTTTAGCCCTGCGGCTGTCTTAGGGACAAATGGGCCATCCCTGATACAGGTGATGTAGTAGGGTTCCATACCGGTAAGATAGCAAATCATACGCTTCTTCCATTTGCTAAATTTCCCAGCTTCAAGTCTGGGTGCAACAGCGGAGTAGCTGCTACCCTTTTTGTCGACTAGCTGGGGTACATTGATATCAGCCATAGTAGGATCTTGGTTTTAAAAACCTAGAGCACTCTTGGTTAGTTTAAAAGATTTTATAAACCAGAGGCTCTGATACCACTTGTTGGTCCCTTTACACGCTTAGAGTTAACTAGAAAGTTAATCTATTTGTGTTTATGACTAATACAATGTTATGATTAATTCTAACAGTTATAAAACGTGAATATAAAAACTCAAGGTAATTTTCAACGTTTAAATTCTTATTAGAAATGAATCAAAGAATCTATACCCAAGTGTTTTGCGGAACAAACACTTGGGATTGAATAGACAAGGTATGGTGGTGTCTCCTATCTAAACTCAAGTTTTGCTTGAGTGGTAACAATGCGACCTCACTGAGCTATCTCAGGGATGCGTTACTCTTTGTAGGAGAGAAGTTGTTTTGCAAAAGACTAAGCTTTAATTGTACAAAACACACACAACTTCTCTCCTTCTCAATCTATTTATACACAAGTAAACTGAGTAAAAGTAATTTAAAATATTACAAGTTGTTGAGCAAGCGTGTCTGACAATTACAACAGTAATTGTCATTTCCAAGAACCAATAGAAATGGCCTATTAAGTCTTTAGGAGTGGTTGGTCTGACACTCCAAGACTTTAAGCCGTCTTAGGAAGGATTTCTTCCTGACAAGATAAGATTTGATCTTATCTTAAATCCTTCCTAGATATTTCTGACTTTCTTCTCAGGCACTTAGTTCTTCAGGACACGCTTCTCAGTTATCACTCTTAATTACTTCATTGTTGTTGAAGAGACTGGGGTTCAGTAAGTTCTTGTCAAACACTTACTGAACCATCATCTTCTTCTTTGGCTTAAGTGCTACATCAGGGAGTACCCCCTTCCTGAGTAGTGAATCCTTCTACTTGAATTCGCCTTAAGCATCCTGAAGATGACTCACTGAGAGGCTGTTCTCTCAGTGACTTAAATTGTTCTCGGTTTAAGTTAACACTTAGTTAATTTGTGTCCAAATCATGTTTTAAGTATTCTTGGGTTTTTCTTGACCCAACACAAACCATGTCAATCCACACTTTGGCTAAAATAAGCAACTAGAAGTGACTAATTGGTAATGACCTGTGGTAAATTGTTACCGTGCACTTTGGCTAGTGCCGGTGATCATATAACTGTATGTTAAAGTAACAGTAATGGAAAATGGGTAGGAATGATAAGTGTTATTAGAGATGGGCTAGCAAGTGAATTAAGAAATAACGCTTTAAGTGTGGATCGTAATGATATTAAGCGTACTAAGGTATAGCGTGAAAAGACAAGATGAAACTAACGAAATAATGATTAAGCGTTTAATGACTTAAAGGTTAAAGAATGAGGTTAGGGAATGATAGCACGAAATGAGACCAACATATGGTCTCATTATATTTAATGACTAAAGACTAATATTGAAGTGGTATAGAGACGGGGTAATGGTAAAGTACACGAGGTCTAAGTGTGAAGGTGAAGTTGTGATAAAGAGTGCTGGTATATATCTAGGATGGAACTTAAACGAAAAAGTTTGAATGCTAAAGGCTAGATGCGATAAGTTAAGAATGTAAATGAGAATGAGATGAGTAGGTAGGAGGATTGAGCATGTGCATGAACGTGTAGTAATGATAACGATGTTAAGGTGATATGTAATAAAAGTAAGAATGACTTGACGTATTGATTGATAAATGTCTAATAAATTAAAAGTTATAGAATGAGACTAAAGCAAAAGTGATATGCAAAGGATGACCAAGAGCGGCATTGCTTTAAACGCATAGATAAGTAATGAAATGAGTTAAGGGATGAGAATAAGAATGTGAAAGGCTAAGAACGTAAATGAGAATGATATGAGTATGTATGAAGTTAAGATAATGACCTGAAATTATCATTATCACGGCTAATGTGCCCCATTAGCGGTGATTATTAAAACGAAAGCATTGGTAAATAAAATATGATGAAAATGTGTAAATGACCAAAATGTGTAGGAAGAAGGAATGATGCTAACGAATGGAGTTAAACCTATGTAAGGTTTAAACACGGAAAAAGGCGGATAGGCTAAAGGGTAAAGTAAGGATGTGAGAAAGATTAATGCGAATTAAGAACGTAGGACGATAAACACATAGAAAATGTGTAATTGTAATAAGCAGGCTCATATGCTCTATGAGCTTGCGTTCACTAAATAAAACGGATGAGATAATGTGTGTATATTAAAACGATAATAGCTTGGATCCAATGTTATAATGTGAAAGCGATAAAGTGTGAATGATAAAGATCCTCCAGGATGAATGTTAATGATCCTTCGGGATGAATGTTAAAGGTGGTATCCTTCAGGATGACCAAGTAAATGAATGTTAAGAAATCCTTCGGGATGAATGTTAAAGATCCTTCGGGATGAAAAGTATTGCCTTCATCGGCAAATGGGGTTGCCTATATCCTTGGCAAAAAAAATATCCCCATAATGAATGTGCTAATGATATGGATCCAATTCTAAAAAGAAAATGTGAAGTATAAAAAGGATGAGAGAATAAAAGTTAAATTTGGAAATAGGAGTAATAGTGTTATGTCGGAAGTACATAATCATGAGTTTATATTTCTTGATTTACATCGATTGGGACGCCTCTCCATGTAAATGAGGAAGTATAAATGAGTGGGCTTATGTGTTGCCGACACGGCACGAGTAGGGTTAGAGAAGTAGAAAGAGGAAGTCTAGAGTTAGTTAGAAGTTATAAGGACTAAGATAGAGGGGTTAAAATTAGAGTACGACTTCTAGTTGAGGTTTATGAGAAACCTACATTTTAAGCGATAAGTATAAGTTGAAGAAATTAAGGAATTGTAATGATGTTTAAAAATGTTGTAATGCGTAATCGTGCCGTGGTGCAAAATGTGAGTAATGGAAAAAGTTGATGATAAATGTCATGTGTAATGTGACGACAAATGTTAAAG
This sequence comes from Artemisia tridentata subsp. tridentata, assembly GCA_021014915.2. Taxonomy (NCBI): domain Eukaryota; kingdom Viridiplantae; phylum Streptophyta; class Magnoliopsida; order Asterales; family Asteraceae; genus Artemisia; species Artemisia tridentata. The sequence continues at coordinate 170,955,108 of CP139508.1, read as the reverse complement.
TATGGTGCTATAAAGCTAATTCATGTAACATTTCTATAAGCCTTAGAAGGTAAACGAAAATGGCATGAAGAAAGGAGTGGAAGAAATAAGGTAATTGTAGAGACATAAAAGAAATGGTTAAGTGGTGTTGATAGAATGTGAAAGTATTAGCCTAGTGTAATTACGAAAAGTCAAATAATTCGGTTTTCCCTAGTAACATGTAGTCAAAGAATGAGAATATAGGATAAGCAAGTGGAAATGCGATGTAACGGTAATAGAATGGGTTAAAATGATAACTAGTTATAGTGAGTATGTCTCGTATTATGTAAATATCTAAGTAAGAGTTGTATGGTTCTAGAAGTAAGCAGAAAGCAATGTGGATTAAGGACATGTGATGTGTTATAGTATGCATAGAGTTGCAAGATCACTTAGATCGTTGCACTAAATAAACTAGGAATTAAGGTGCTAGGAATGAGAATTATAATGTGACTAGGTTTTGGATAGTAAAGAATGATAGATTTCGGGGATGAAATCTAAATAAGGGGGTAGAATTGTTAGACCCGTATCCCGGTTACGAATAGGCCCCACCCTAGATGGAATATGCTAAGGACGTTACGTGATTGGCTAGTCAATGAATGTAGCATTTTAGTCAAACCCGATAGTCAAATGATAGTCAAAGTATGTGTTATATAGTTATGGAAAGTATTATGTGGCAAGAATAGAAAGGAAATAGACCTAAGGGACTTAGGTTGTCATAAGTCAAATATGTTATAAAGTGTGTTGTGGCCAAAACAAGAGGAAAGAGACTTGAGGGACCATTCTTGCCATTAGACCAAACTTGCCACTTAACTTATTTTATCCAGGGAATTCTAGAATCCCGTCATTATTTTTAGATAAGGCTAAGGCCGGTTCTAGAGGGAGAAATAGAGAAGGAAATGGAAGTCTTGATGGTTCAAGTGTTGGGATTCAAGGATGAAGTTCATAGTTTGATTTCTACATAAGGTATGATGCTTATAGTGTTTAATTTGTATAATTAAGAGGTTAGGGTTTGTAAACCCTAACTTGGGAAAGATGAGTAAATGGTAGGATTGATCATCATATAATCAATATATGATTATATGATGATTAGAGTTGTTAGGGATAAGCTAATGGTTGTATAAACCATTGTTATGATTATTATGTTATGTGTTAAGTGTTTGTTAGGGCACAGCTTGGGGAGTATGCCTTTAGGTTCCGACACCTGGACAGGACCAGGGGCCAGTCTTAGTTATAAGTTGTAGTTATTTCACTTAACTGAGGAGTTCTCAGTAAGTGTAGGATATTATTAGGGAGCTTGTAATTTTCAAATCTTGTAATCTAAGCCCGGCCCGCGCACGGTACGGCGGTTTTACTGATTAAATCATTCCCTTTCATAATCCACAGTGACATCATCCATTCATATGATGACTTTTCCCTACCTTTCCAAAAATCTCACAGTTGTCATCTTTTATAAACAAATGACTCATCTATTAAATTATAAACTATACCTTACTAGTGTTCTATAAATCATTTTGTTCAAAAAAAAATTGCGTAACTACCACTTCATAAACTATCCCACCTATACATTATAAACCAATTTTTCAGCACCCTACAAGCTATTTTATTACCACATCATAAAATGAGAAATTTCGACCTTAGTACTACCTCATAAACAACAAAGTGTTTTCTTATTGCTCTATAAAACATTTCCCAACTTATTTTATAAACTATAGTGCTATCAGGTAATGAACCGACTCACAAACCAACAAATAGTGTAAATAACAACATATAGAAATCTAATACAGTTATTCCACCAGTTTTATCATCGATTTATAAATTGTTTTGCTCTCCTATGGACTACTTTAGTATTTACCTCATAAGACAGTAAATCATGACTCTACAAATTATATTTATTTTACAAATCATTTTATTATCACCCTATGAAATTACCCCACTATTTACTCACGAATCAAACAACCACTTTTCTACCACCCCGTAAGTAACAAAGTGCATTTTTAACCGCCCTACAAAAATTTTCGGAAAATATTTCTTATTACCGCCCTCACAAACAAATAACCGATAAATTCCTGTCAACTAAACTCAACATCTCCTCACCAAACCTAAACCCTACATAGCCAAATCATAATCCAAGTAGAACAGCGTTATACTAAGGACAGTGACCCCAAAAGTGTGCCGCAGAGCAAATCCTCTAATTCCATTTCAAGAAATCAAAAACTCACACATAAAGGTAATATGGGATTTGGGCATTCGTGCTAGCAGCACAGTAACCAAATCAACCTTGATGTCATCTTACTACATAGAAGTTGTTATGACTCATACCACGTTCTAATCTAATAGGGTAATCTACACCCCAACCGTCATCAAACAATTCCACCGATTAGCATCTCATCATATGCTATCTCTTTCTAATTCCGGACCACCTCAACATCAGTCCGACCAATTTCTAAATTCGATAGCTACCGGGTATCTCATGACCTCGTATGCGACTGGAACAATATTCTTGCTCTATAGCAAAGGTGTCAAATAGCTGAAATGGTTATATTCAGATCCTTGATAGGAATTTTACCTTCTGCACAAGATATTAAGCAATCGAACAAACTGACTGGCCGATTACTTGTAGCAACCGACATGGTTCTGTAGGGTTATACCCTTCGCGTTAGGTACTCAGTCCCCTAATGAGCCAACTGATTGATTGCTAGTAGCAATCAACACCATCCTTTCAGACCATAATTTAGAACTATGAGACTTCACGTACTAATTGGGTGACCCGATGCCCACAAAACTTGGAAATTCTGGCAGCGTCCCCAGTTTATACTGGATGTTGAAATGCCCTACCATAAACATCCACGGAAAGGAAAACTTGTTCATGTAACTCATAAGATTCTAGCTACAAACGAAGGACCTCTCAGCAAGAATAAACAATATGTGAACCACTAAATCTTTAAGAACCTGGAGATTTACTAGAATTGACTAGTAACCTTATAGAAACCCTAAGGCATCACGGAATAACCCGAATCACTATCGTAAGGGCAAATTTCCTAGCCCTTCACCAATCCCTTAGAAATACAAGCTGACCTAGGACAAAAAGTTTTACCAACACACCGTTACTCACTAAACCAAACCTTAGAAACAAAACAAATGCTTTCGCCCTTAAACTATAGATATCGGTATAACACGCCTTAATGACGTTCATCGAGGTACGATTTATCATCTTCATCCCTTAAAACATGATACACTCTAGGAGTCTAGACTGTAAGGCCACATTGTTTTCTATAAGACCTCATTTCTAAGTCAGGCTATTTAGGAGTCTTAACATATTGAAGGATTACTCGTACACAGTTCTCGCTAGTAGCAACTAAAAACATTTCTCAGCATAGTGTCCGACCGATTTATTTACTTCAAACCATTGACCAAACAATTTAAGTCAGGATACCTCTTAAGCAAGACTTGAAGTAAAACGAATATTTAAGTCTATAAGTTTCGCCTACTGCTAAACCTCAAGCTCTACCTAGCCGGACAACTAAATTACGGGATACTAGAAACATATGTAGGTGTACAACCCCATTTAAATCTCTTTCTTCGATGATTTTTCTTTAGGAATTGCTCTTCCAAATGTGTTTTATCAATCATAAAACTCATATAACCTCATTCTTCTGTTTAAAAATCTCATTCATTCTCATCTTTTGTGGTATAGATGACTCCTACAGGAAGGACAGCCAAGGCCACTCATGGTCAACCTGTTGCTGCCACTATTCCAGCTGCGAATGGAGCAAATCTGCTTATCATAAATCCAGCCATGCTAGACCTATTAGTTAATCACCGGGTGACAGCAGCACTAGCCGCAACAGAGGTCAACAACCCGACTACTCATATCGGAAGCTCAAAACCTAAGGACAACGACAACCGCAATTGCACCTATCAAGAGTTTTGAAAGGCCATGGTTGGAGGTCTTAAGGGAACTGAGGGGACTATTGATGTGATCAGATGGATGGAAAGATTGGAGGCTATGTTTCAAGCTTGTGGTTGTGCGAAGGGGGATAGGGTTAAGTATGAATCACTCACCTTCATAGATGTTGCTCAAACCTGGTGGGACAATTATTTGAAGTCCACAGGAATAGATGCTGCGTATGCAATGCCATGGGAAAGTTTTAAGGAGATGGTGTGCAGAAAGTATTGCTCTTACAACGAAATCAAAAAGTTGGAGGAAAAATCTTAGAATCCAAGGGTGCGAGATGCCAGCACTGCTGCATACCGTCAAGGGATGACACGGATGAGCCCTGAGATGGTCCGAACAGACGCTCGGCTACGGGAGAGGTACTTAGGAGGATTACCCCCTTATATAAGGGGTAATGACATTACCTCCAAGGCCACTAATCTCTAGGAGCCTATGGATGCGGCCCACTTTACTTATACTTATTTTATATCAATGGGGTGAGAAACATGCAAATTGTTTTATAGACCACAATACTACTTATTTCTATCAAACTATTACGTAGATTAGCCTAAGCCGTGCTATGTCCTCTACTGCCCAAATTTCTTGAACCTTTAATTCCCGATAGGAATCGTGAATGTTATAAATAGATCTATTGGGAGTAACGTCCCCATTTGGTTTGACCGGATAGGCAAGCGAACGTATACCATATCAAAATACAAGTGTCTGGGATAAACACTTGTTGGGCCTATTTATTTAACATGCTTCTAGAGCATGCAGACCTATTATAGCTTCGGTTGCATGAACTTAGTGCTAGCGTAATAGAATATTTTATGTGACATTATATACATCATAATGTTCATATACAAAACTATTGGTCCAAATTTATTGTTTACTGCTTTAAACTTAAACCTATGAACTCACCAGCTTTTTGCTGACTTTTAGCATATTTTTCTCAGGTATTTAGATAACTCATTATTGGCAAGGCATGGCAAGGCGGTGGACTTAAACTATTTACTAAAGTGTTTTTCACAGATTTTCAAGACTTGTTATTGAGGGACCACTAAACTCTTGGGTTTACTTGTAAAAAAAAGATCTCGAATTAAAGTTGAATTAAACTATTGAATATATTTTTACGAAGTGTGTATTCTATTCTTCGTTACCTTGTGTTATGATTTCCATTTCAGTAGCACCCCATGACCCGAATGCTTCCGCAAAGCCAGATTTTGGGGGTGTTACACCCTGTCATAACTTGCCTGGGGAACACGTGCCCAGGCCAGGTACAAGCGAGGTAGGCGTGACAGGCACTGTTCAGCCCATGACTCACCTGGCAACCTAAGCTAGGACCGTTGTCACAACCACTACGTGTAATACCTTGTAAATTCCCATGTCATTTATAAATGTTAATTACCAAGTAATTCTAATTTAAAGTTGATTAACCCATTTTTATGAGTTAATTTTTTTTTCAACATATCAAACAACACATCACCAGTCGCTCTTTGATCAAATAATGAGACATGACTCGAATAGCTCTCACTTGCGTATCAACATCTAAAAACAAACCCGAGATAAATCTAATCTATATATCATACTTATATATATTATGAATATATATATATTTTTTCTTTCTTTGAGCCGAACACAACTCCAAGCCCAACTCATATTTCTTTCCTTCTTTCTTTTCGTTTGGGCTGAGACCCCCAAAGCCCAAAAGCCATTCTAAATTACTAAACAAACTAATACATATGCATAAACATACTTAGCATTATATTTTTTTTTTCTTTCTTTTGTTACTCGACACCATACACCAACACAACCCACAAGCTCAAACACAACTTGACACCCCCTTTTCTTTTTCCTACCTTGTGTGTGAGAACAAGCAAAACCAAGCCACCCTAGAACCTAGTCTAAACAATAAACAATAATAATCATTGATAACCAAGGGATAATGTGCTTCTTAATCCAACAACATGCTACACACATCCCCTTTTCTTTTACTTATAATAAACGATTAGTACCTATCACATGTTGGCTCTTCATTCTTTTATCACATCTTGTATCACATAAGACTTACAAACCACCAACACAACCTTCACCCTAAACCTTCAAATCGACAAGACAATACAACCTTTGACCCCCTTTTCTTCCATTCGACAAGGACAAGGCATGCACCACTCTTCCATCCTTTCTTGGTACCATGCAAAAGGAGGATTAAAATATTACTTACACCTTACTCGACTTGCCTATATAAAGCTCCATATCTCACCCTTTTTCACTCACCTAAGCAAATAAACTCAAGCACTTAACAAAAATACTTCAACACAGTATCTTTTCTTCCTTTTGTCCCAACTGTCGAGCCACAAGGAGATAAGAAGCAAGACTTCTTGGGTTGCATTACAAGTTTTTAAGGTTATCTTTGGGTTTTGGTTCGAGTGGGTTTCGTTTAGTTTTGGAAAGGCTAAGCTAGATCGTATTTTCTTCATCCTTCGTTCATACACATTCATTCGTGTCTTCCCACCACCTAGTTGGTGAAGTAAGTTCCATATCTCTATTTCGTTTTTCTTTTTTCGAAGCATATACAATGTCACAATCATGCATGCATAAAAGGGTGTGCATGACTCAACCCATATTCGAACCCTAATGAGTTACTAAGTGTATATAATTTTATATATTTCTCTTGTTCACTGCCTCACCAAATTTCTACATCTAGAACACATGATTTAGATATAAAACTAAATCCCATGCGTACGTTATACGTGCACGTTAACATGAAAGAAACCAAAACCCATCATCACCAATTTAGTAAAACATGAACCTGGAAATGAAATATTAGTCAAATGTCGAACATAAAATATATACACACCATGCAGCTCTTACTGTGAACAAAGGAATACGTTTTGTAGTCGAAACCCGCACATATGTACTCCCATATATATACACAATGTGACGAAATGAGTGCATAAAACCCAACCGATTCGAGACCCATTGTTTTCAAAATAGTTTGAGCTAGACCAACACAGTAACACTAGAAAAGGAAATACATTTCAATCAAAACCCATGTTCGAACCTTTTTGTAGTAGCGTGAGTCTATATATTTTTCTTTGTGTTTTGTTTACCATGGCCACTGTTCGAATGCCATTTTTTTAAAGAAAACCACACAGAACTTTGATGGGCTTACAAGCCCAAGATTTATCAAACCCTTTTAAAAATCGCATCTAATTTAATGTTGGGCCCAAAGTCCATTCAACCCCCTATAAAGCAAATTCGAACCCCATATGTTCCATTCGAATAATCAGTTTTCTATAAGCATTAACATAAGCTTTGAGTCAAGTGGTAAAAAGAGAAAGTATAAATTTTATGATTTATGAATTTTGGATTAACTTTTCAAAAATTATGACATTAGGGGTATAAAACAAGAAAAGAAGGGGTCGATCATTCACTAATATATGTTAAATAAGAATAATAACTTCTATTAAACTCTAAAACCGCCAATAATATTCATAAGTCGTTAATTTAGAGTTTTAAACATTTAAAAACACTCAAATCTGACACTATCACATTCGGAGATTTCCACACTCATCATTTCATTCATTGAGACCGAAAAGCCAATAATAATCTAAACAAATCACATTAATTCAGGTCGCAAGTCAGGAGCTATTCACTATTCTTCATTTGAGCACTAATCGAAATCTACACTACTAAGGTGAGTTCATAGTCCCACATTTTTATACGTTTTCAACACCATGGGGAGATACATGCTGTATACGTGAACATAAATATTTTCCGTATGCTATCCTGACTGATATTGCTTAAGCTACCGATATAGCCAAAAGCCCCTCACATCATGAGCCATTAATCACTTGCGAGTGAACGTGAATACTGTGGATAGATCTATAGGGGTTGACGTCCCCATTTGTGTTAGCCAGATAGGCGACAAAATGCACTTTATTTGAACTAAACAGGAGGGTGGCAACCTCCTGCCCGAGGGCATTATTATTAACATTATCTCTATAATGTTGGTAACTAACGTCATCATTATATGATTTCACCTGTTAACATTTGCGTGTCATGAGACTTAAGGCAATATACATACTATACAATACTGCGGTATTACTGTTTTACTACTTGAAACTTGTGTTCAACTTTTTAAAACTTAAACACTATGGATTCACTCAACCTTTGTGTTAACCTTTTAAGCATATTTTATCTCAGGTAACTAAAGATAGCAAGGCACAGAGCTGGCAAGGGTACTCAAGACTTTCCCTTTTCTTTTAAATAATAATATCATTCTATACAAACTCGCCACCACTTTTGTGAAACAATTATTTCTTTTAGGAAAATGTTTTGTAGCCCTGAATATTGAGTTTTTATTGAATGATATAATATTTGGAAACTTCTCTTTTAGATTGTTTTCTATAAGCATGACTGTGATCTAAGAAGTAATTACCCTGTTTAAGTCTTCCACTGTTACCTAAAATTTTACGGGGTGCTACAGATTGGCATCAGAGCCTAGGTTATAGAGAACCAAGTGATTTTCAAAACACTGGACTATAACCATGATTTCTAAAAGGACCATTTTAAACCTTACCACCTTGTGCCCTCCGTGCCAACACTTTACTAACACTTGCATTGAGATTTGCTTGGCAGATTATGCATCACTCATAAACATTTGCATTGAGATTTGCTTGGCAGATTATGCATAACGAATGAATATTATGAATGTTATAGCTATTAGACATCATAACTAATATTAATATTAATAAATGACTTATACTTGTTATTATTGGGACGTTATAGTACCATGTCTCCTCCGATTCCTGTTATCATATTATCAGATGTCGAGACTGATGCTTGATGAACTCAAATAAGTACATTTTATTACTATCATTTATCCTATTAATTTGACTTGTTTTACTATATTATGTATGAGGATTGATACTTAATCGTTTACTTTTGTAATTCTCAGGTAAAAACAAGCATTTGGTGAAACTTAGCGATTATGGACTAAAAACGGAGTAAAATGATCAAGATTGGAATTGGTTGTTGGAATGAAGAGAATGAAGACCACTGCCTGACTTTTAAGAATGCGCCGCATGGATTTATCCCATGCGCCGCATATGAAACTTTGGTCAACGAAGAATAACCAACTTGTTCTGCTCCAGATGCGCCGCATCTCACTCATTACATGCGCCGCATCACTATCAATATTTCACCAGATACGATCCAAGATACAAGAGGACATGCGCCGCATCCAAAGATGAAGATACGCCGCATCTTCTGGCGGTGTACGAATATTCCTGAATATTATAATCTTGGACCCCACGCGAAGTTAAGTACATGCGCCGCATCTACTTACTAGATGCGCCGCATCTTACCCTCAGACAGAAACTATAAATACCCCAAAGACCAGACGAATTAAAGGGCTAGCTTTAGTTCCGAAGTTTTAACAGAAGACCGAAGACCAGAAACCAAGGACGAATTCAGTCAAGGTAGCAGCACAAGACACACCCAAATCAAGGATACAAGAGCTGTAAGAAGGTGCTGCATGTGTTTAATTCATTAAGTAGTTTTGTTTTATTGTGTTAGTAAACTTTAATTCATCAAGATTGGTGGCTTGTGTAATGTGACAACAGAAAGATTGCACTCCCTTAAAACTGCTTTCTCATCAATTAAAGTTTATATGTTAGTGTCTTTGGTGACTTTTATTAGTGCATTGATAACCTCTGTGGCTAGCTGAGCGTTGATCGGGTCGCCATGCCTCTGCCCTCGCCTGTTTATTAGATCGCCTATGCATTCTATGGTCTGTAGAAAAGTAGGAGAAAGATAAAAAGGATAGTCATAAGTAATCATTAAGAGTTTACTCGCCGATAAGATTAGAACCAACGAGAAAGGACTTAATCTCGGTGCGTTGCATCGAACTATACACTTCATATAACACTAGCAATAAAACAAGTGACAAACTACTTATCATAAGGACAGCCCTCTTATTGTCTCGAGTATTTATCTGTGTACGTGTGTGCTACTTGCTGATTCGTGCCTATTGGTTTAGTTTATTATTTAATTGCAACCAAATCGTGCCAGTCTCTCAGGCTGAACCCCCTTGCGTTAGATTAGATTGTATAGCTAACTTAATATATTAAAATACTGATTAGAATAACTAGATAATACGTTCCACTCTTAGTGATCGACACTCTACTTACCATTATATTCATACTGACCGGGTACACTGCTCGTTAAGTGTGTGTGTTATTGATAAGTCGGCTAAATATAAATTTAAAACTTGATTAGGCATTAATACTGCTAAACCGCAATGACACGCATACGCATCAAGTTTTTGGCGCCGCTGCCGGGGAGTGAATTGTTATTATCTGTTAATTTGATTAGTATTTTAATTAGGTTTTTAATTTTTAGTCTAACCGCTAATTTTGTTGTGTATTAGATTAATTTGCATTCATTGTACTATTTTGCATATTTTCTGTTTTTGTGTGTTATTTGCTTGCTTTTGTTTGTGTTTATTTTCGTGTGTTTTATTTGTTTTAATTTTTCGTATTTTTTTGTTTTCTGCTATCGTTGTACTGGGCTAAATCGAACGATACGGCGCATCTGATTTATCAGATACGGCGTATTGCGTTCAATTTTTATAAAATACAACGCGTTTAATTAATTCGATACGACGCATCTTTTCCCCAAGATACGGCGTATCTGTTTTTGATAGAATTTTTTCTAAACGTTAACGCCATACGACGCATCTGCTTCAGCAGATACGGCGTATCTATTATTTTAATTAAAAACAGTTTTCGAATTATTAAACAGATACGGCGTATCGATTTTTATCGATACGGCGTATCTTCTGAATCAAAAATCTTATATTTTAAAACATAACGAAAATACGGCGCATTAACTTTTGTTAATACGACGAATATAATTTGATAAATATAGTTGATTTTTGATATTTACTTTGATCGGTCCGCTACTCTCGTGTGCAAGTTGTTTATTTTCAGGATAAATGATGACTCAAGCATCACCAAGAAAGATTACATTCTGAACAAAACTAAGAGACGCTAGCTGGAGTGGCCGAACATAAGACAGCAAGAGTGGAGGAAAACTCAGTACTGGTAACATTGAACGTATTAAATTCTTGAAATAGAATTCCTGGTAACCTCTTCGATTATTCAACCTGCCCAAAGGGAAGTCCTCTACATTATAATCTCAATTTTATTATCCATATTATACATCTGATTCAAATTGTAATTTTAATTTTGTATGCTTAAAAACGATATTTGTTCCTAACCTCGGAATAAATTCTTATCCTCTAAACTATAAGATTACAATTGTTAAAAAAAAAAAAAAAAAAAAAAAAAAAAAAAAAAATGTTTATACCTATTGCTCTTATTTTGAATTCATTTATATCGTATGGTGTAACCGTTTTACCCCAATTTGGTGTATAAAGAATCGTGTTGCGGAGGCCAAGGTACGTTCCTTATTTAAATTTCGTTTACTAACTTAGCGATACGGCGGATCTAATTATCCAAAGCGCCGTATCTCTGACCAACTAGGACTCATTGACTAGTCAACGAAATTAAATAGATACGGCGCATCCCAATTTTCAATACGGCGCATCGTTTTGCCCTATAAATACGACGGGAATGCGCCGGATCTAAAATCTTTACTGCATAAACACACACAGTTAAGAACTTACACACACTGATATTATACTCCAATTCCGATCATTTTTCTTAAACCCACCTTTAATCCGATCTATAATCTTTCTCCTAATCATCAAATTAAGGTAATTATTCCATTTCGATTTAATCCTGGTTAATACGAAAATTAGGGTTTATATGATTAATTCGATTTGTGCTTAAATGATATAGAGATATGATTAGGACTTGTAATAGATGATCTTCCCCGTACTTAACTTGCGTAAATAATCGAATTTCTAGGCTAGTTTGATTTGAACGAAAATTTGAGAAAATGAATTCGGTTTTGAATATTTAGCGGGAAGGTGGATTAGTAAAATGCAATGAGCTATTAGAACTGATATAAGGAGTATATGATACTGTGATATTTAGTGGTAGTTTGCGTCACGGATACGGATTCTTGATATGCCTGCCTGATCTCCTTTATTTATACTGATATGCTTTTAGATGCGGCGCATCTAGGTTGCTTGATGCGGCGTAACGACCTTTTCCAAATTAATAAAATTCTAGATACGCCGTATCGATTAATCTAGATACGACGCATCTCCATACGCCGTATCTAATCTCTTGCTCCGCATCTCTTATATTTCGTGCAGATACGCCGCACTGATTAAATCAGATGCGCCGTATCCTCCTGATTTGCAGACTGATTACTAACTTTGAAAATTTATTTCAGATGGCACTACCAGAAGTAGCACAGAGACACCAGTGGTTACGATTCGAGGATATGGGTCTAACCCCTGGCACTTTGGAGGATTACTTACGGAGACTTGAGTCGATTTACTTTAGGAGGATATTCAGGGTACAGGCTTTGGATTTTGATGATGTGGGATTGATTGGGGCAGGACATGCTGCTGAGAGTTTACAGCATAGGATGGAGATGGTTGTTACTGGAGATGATGAGGAGGTGGTGTTCAGATCTAGTGCTTGGGAGAGATTGTTCAGGATCGATGAGCCTCTTATCAGGGAGCTTATGTTGGAGTTCTTTAGTACATTTTACTACAGAGAGACGGATACGGGTTTGGATATAGCCGACACCCTTGTGTTTAGATTGGGTGGGGTGTCGAGGCAGATGTCTATGAGACAGTTCATTTTGGCCATGGGTTTGCATACAGCTGAGGAGCTTGAGTCAGATGGGTTTGACAGATATTGGGATGATAGTTTGCGAGCGGTCCCTGACAGAGGATTATTTAGTGATTACTGGGACAGGATTTCTTCGGGGGGTGATATCACTACTTCCACCCCCTCTTACACTTTGATCAGGGAGCCGATGAGGAGGCTGTGCCACCGGCTGATTGCACTTACCATTGCTGGGAGGGGTCAGTCACCTGAGAAGGTGACCACTCTGGACCTCTTCCTCCTTAGGAGCATGGATGAGGGGTTGTCAGTGAACATCCCCCACTTCTTGGCACACTACCTCCACCGGTCGGCCGCAGGGAGAGATAGGAGGAGCCAGATGACTGGCGGACATTTTGTTTCTAGGCTGGCCCGCCATTTTGGAGTGATTGGAGCAGAGATTCCAGCAGGGCTGGAGGTTGTGGTGACCCATCTCCCGGTTATTGACAGGGATTATCTGGTTAGACTTGGGATTTGCCAGATAGCTATGGGAGAGTACGTTTGGGTAGCATTAGGGCCCGCCAGAGCTGCAGGACCAGAGGCGGAGCAGGGAGGCCCTCAGGGACCTCCGGCTGCTGCTCCAGCCCATCAGGAGGAGCCGCAGGCACCAGTACCCCCACCAGTCCCTGTACGTACCATGGGTCAGAGAGTCGAGGCAGTCGAGGGGGAGTTGAGAGCGTTGAGAGGGGTTGTTGATGGTATGAGGAGAGATTCAGAGTGGCTGGTTATGAGTGTGAGCAGACTCTTGGAGCAGCAGGGTATTACCCACACCCGATCAGATGGTACTCATGTTGCTGGAGTGACACTTGGATACACTCGCAGGGTCCGCCCTAGGACTGATGGAGCCAGCACTTTCGGGACCCATCCAGACGACCTCACTCACCCATGATCTTACTCTCTTGATTTTACAGACATTGTTCCACATATTATTATTATTTTTTGGATTGTACTGATCACTATTCTCGTGTATATATTTAATGTTTCAGTTTATGTTTCTTGTTATATTTGATGAAGACTGGCATTAAGTTCAGCATGAGAGTACGAGAGGACGTAAGAGATTAAACCGTGGAACGAGTCATTTTACATCAGACTGTTATCAGTCTGTTGGGTAACTACATGCGCCGCATCTGGTAAACAGATGCGACGCATCCTATCTTTTATTTCGTTTTATTTTATTTTCAGGCCGCAGAGGATACGGCGCATCTCAATTCTGAGATGCGACGCATCTCCTGCAGATGGTCATATCTTATTTTATTTTTCTGCATTTTTTATTTTCGAATTTAAAACTTTTTATCAGTTTATTTTAAATGCGGCGCATCCCTGGTTAAGGATGCGGCGCATCTTCTATTCTGATCCGTATTTATTCCAGGCTCGATACGGCGTATCTTCTTCCATAAGATACGGCGCATCGACTGACCTGATGATTTTCATTTTTAATTTTTATGTTTTATTTTTACCTAACTACTAATGTATTATGCAAGTTGAACCTTTCTTATCTTAGGTGTGTTTTGAAGCCTTGGTGGTATTATAGATTCCTGCATTTCCTGTGGATACATCTTATATGAAGCTTAAACGTTCTAATCCACAAGAAAGATGATTTTTGCTCTACTACTAATGGAGGATCATACCGAGCAAATCTCAGGGGAGTTTTTCTGTTCTAATTCTTTTATTTTCCAGGTTTTAACCTTTAATACAAACAACGAAGACGTTGTTTAACTTAAGTGGGGGGATTGGAGAATTAGAACACTTAACATTTACTTGTCCTAAACTTTTCAAAATATGCTTAAAATGTGCTTAATATATCAAAATTTAAAATTTTTAGCATGTTTTTTGTTTAAAGTCTAAGTTGCATAGCTGCACACATGACGTTATTTTCAAAAATTGTGATTTTTCAAAACTCACAAATCTATGAGTGTGCCGGTGACTTGTAAACTTTAGAACTTGGCTTGTATACTATTCGAGACCACCATAATAAGTATTATTTATATAATTGGAATGACTTGTCTAAATTGGTAAATTTCTAGGATTACACCCAAATAGCCTATTATATGTTATGTGTTATTAACTAACTACACTGGTTAGTTAACCCCCGTATAAACCCTTTTGTTACTCTCATTTTTAGAGTAAGATACCCCTAGAAAAACACTCAGAGCCATTCTTTCGTTTCTTACACCTTTGTTAAAATGTTTCGTTACACCCTTACACCTTAGCCTACCCTGTAGATTAAAGTCCGTGGTTAGTTAATTGCTATAGGCAAAGTGTGTTTCCTTACATTACCTGTGTTCGTGTGCGTAATTCATTATCTATGGTTAGGTCGGGAAATTGCACAATGCAATTGGAGTGAAAGTAAATATTGTATACCTTTGAGTTTATTTTTCGTGTGTTTACTACTTTCACTATTACCGTTATTTCTGAAGTTATGAAAAGTATGGAAAAATTATCCAGAATTATTGTTTTAGTGATGTGGTGAAATTTTACACATCTATGTTTATGTTTCTTAAAAAAAAAAAAAAAAAAAAAAAAAAAAAAAAAAAAAAAAAAAAATCGAAAAAATGAGAAAAGAAAAAGAAAAAGAAAGAAAGAGTTGGATGTTTGATTAAACCAACGATGTAAAGTTATGTAAGTGGTCGATATCACCACTAGTTGTTATATATTTATGGATTGAATGGGAGTTGGCAGTTATGGGAACGTCAACTAAGGTTTATTCTTTGATTAAGATCTTGTTGAGTATAATTCGTGTCTACCTAAAGCGTGTGTTTCAAGTGTTAAAGCGTGAGTTATTCAATGATATGAGTCTTATTCATGGGATGGTTGGGATAGTGATTAACCACACTTAGGATTTTAATTTATTTGTTTTGTTTATTTTTTATTTTTACACCAATTTATATCCCAAATATTATCCATACCCTATTATTCTTTATCCAACCAAACCTTTGATTTATTGAGATTAGGGATTTGAGCAATCTTAAGTATCGTAGTCGTGGATTCGGCTATGTATTTATGATTTTGTCGCCCTTTTTGATATATTATTATTGGTGAAGTTTGGACCTATCTTTAGCCTATTCGAGTTAAGGATTTGAGCAATTGCAAGTATCGTGTTCGTGGATTCGATCATGTATTTGTGATTTTGTCGCCTTTTCTGGAATTTGAGATCGATAGAGATTAAGAATAATTAACCCTTAAGCCTAAAAACCCTTTTTACCGCTTTAGACTTGTTATTCCTTTGCTTTAGTGGTGGAGATGTGTATACTTGCCAAGCTTATGATAGAATATTCGTCGCGACTGGACAGTTAAACGATTAGATTTGCTTTTATCGAAATATTTTATTCTAATTCTAATTCGTTAAGTGTTTAGTTGTGTGATTATGACAAAAAATGAATACATGCTTAAATATAAAAATAAATCCTAATATCTTTTAGGATACATTTTCATAAGATTAATTCTAAGGTTTACTTGGGGACAAGTAAAGTTCAAGTGGGGGGATATTTGATGAACTCAAATAAGTACATTTTATTACTATCATTTATCCTATTAATTTGACTTGTTTTACTATATTATGTATGAGGATTGATACTTAATCGTTTACTTTTGTAATTCTCAGGTAAAAACAAGCATTTGGTGAAACTTAGCAATTATGGACTAAAAACGGAGTAAAATGATCAAGATTGGAATTGGTTGTTGGAATGAAGACCACTGCCTGACTTTGAAGAATGCGCCGCATGGATTTATCCCATGCGCCGCATATGAAACTTTGGTCAACGAAGAATAACCAACTTGTTCTGCTCCAGATGCGCCGCATCTCACTCATTACATGCGCCGCATCACTATCAATATTTCACCAGATACGATCCAAGATACAAGAGGACATGCGCCGCATCCAAAGATGAAGATACGCCGCATCTTCTGGCGGTGTACGAATATTCCTGAATATTATAATCTTGGACCCCACGCGAAGTTAAGTACATGCGCCGCATCTACTTACTAGATGCGCCGCATCTTACCCTCAGACAGAAACTATAAATACCCCAAAGACCAGACGAATTAAAGGGCTAGCTTTAGTTCCTAAGTTTTAACAGAAGACCGAAGACCAGAAACCAAGGACGAATTCAGTCAAGGTAGCAGCACAAGACACACCCAAATCAAGGATACAAGAGCTGTAAGAAGGTGCTGCATGTGTTTAATTCATTAAGTAGTTTTGTTTTATTGTGTTAGTAAACTTTAATTCATCAAGATTGGTGGCTTGTGTAATGTGACAACAGAAAGATTGCACTCCCTTAAAACTGCTTTCTCATCAATTAAAGTTTATATGTTAGTGTCTTTGGTGACTTTTATTAGTGCATTGATAACCTCTGTGGCTAGCTGAGCGTTGATCGGGTCGCCATGCCTCTGCCCTCGCCTGTTTATTAGATCACCTATGCATTCTATGGTCTGTAGAAAAGTAGGAGAAAGATAAAAAGGATAGTCATAAGTAATCATTAAGGGTTTACTCGCCGATAAGATTAGAACCAACGAGAAAGGACTTAATCTCGGTGCGTTGCATCGAACTATACACTTCATATAACACTAGCAATAAAACAAGTGACAAACTACTTATCATAAGGACAGCCCTCTTATTGTCTCGAGTATTTATCTGTGTACGTGTGTGCTACTTGCTGATTCGTGCCTATTGGTTTAGTTTATTATTTAATTGCAACCAAATTGTGTCAGTCTCTCAGGCTGAACCCCCTTGCGTTAGATTAGATTGTATAGCTAACTTAATATATTAAAATACTGATTAGAATAACTAGATAATACGTTCCACTCTTAGTGATCGACACTCTACTTACCATTATATTCATACTGACCGGGTACACTGCTCGTTAAGTGTGTGTGTTATTGATAAGTCGGCTAAATATAAATTTAAAACTTGATTAGGCATTAATACTGCTAAACCGCAACGACACACATACGCATCAATGCTACACCACCACCATCAGCTGCTCCACCCACTCCCATCATCATTTTATCGGATGTTGACACCGATACTACTATGCCTGTTGACCTTAATACTACCCTATCTGAGACTATGTCGGGAGAGACCGAGCCCTTTGAGGAGGGTGAGACCGCTCCTACCCCAGTTGTTGCACCTCTTGATCACCCAGCTTTACATGTGTATGGCCCACTGACTTGGGACCAGTACGTGGAGACCCAACAGTTTCTACCCGCTGAGTCTTCTTCACCACCACCACCATCACCAGATATGCCAGTCCCTCATCACTCCTCCAGCTCAGAGGTAGATGATGAGCACTCAGAGTCTGATTCCTCTGATGCACCTATGCCACCACTCCCACCTGCACCGGTTCGCCGGCGTAGGCCAGCCAGAGTTTTACAGCCATACGAGCCCGCACCATTTGGGCGTCGTTACAGACCTTACCAGGGAGGTCCAGTTAAGAAGCACACTACTCGGAAATGAGCACGTGTGCCATCAGCTCTACTAGCACCACCACCAGCTATCATGCCTTCACCACCATCACCACTACCATCACCATCACCTCCATCAGTACCACAACCACACCCCTACATGATACCATCACCTTCTCCACCACCAGCCAGACTTGATTCTCTTTTTGACTTGTCTACTCGATCATATCCATTTATGCCATCACCCACAGTCTTCTATCATCAGACCACCACTGTCCCAGTGTCATCTCCAGTTTCATCACCCACTCATTCATCAGAGCATAGTGCCCCATTGCCTCCTCACAAGAGGGCACGTTTTCTCAGTCCTTCACCATCAGAACCATATGTTGAGGTTGTCGCTGAGGCCACTGCCCGACCCCACAGGAGGGTTGATGCACGTCGATGGTCATTCTTACTTGATGTGATTTTTTAGCTGGAGGGCAGAAGAAGGTGCCCCAAAGGCTACTGAGTTGGGAGAGAGTTCCTCTGCTGCTACTTCCAGAGTTCTTCCAGTTACGGGAGAGCCTATCCACCATACCATTCCACTATTGGCAACCAGGCTTTCTAGGCACGAGGACCACATCGATGTCATTCTTAGCTTCATCAGAGACATTCCTCTCGAGCGTATCGAAAGCATAGAGGAGGAGGTGGAAAACCTCGTGGTAGGACGAGTAGCCATGGATGAGGTCTTTGACTTGATGGGCACTAGCATACAGGAGGCTCAGGAGGTTGTTACTAATATGAGGGAGAGACTAGAGGCTATGGAGTAGGAGGTCCAGGATCAGAGAGAGATCATCACTGATATGGGAGAGAGACTAGAGGGTATGAGGCAGGAGGCTCAGGACCAGAGAGATATCTCCAGGATCATGCAGGATACCATTGAGACCCAGACAGTGGAGCTCGATGTGACTAGGAGGAGTATCCAGAGGTTAGAGACCAGAGAGAGGCAAAGAGATCATAGGATCGAGGAGCTGTCCGAGATGATCAGGGCATTACAACGCCGACTGGATGGAGCACCCGGTAGTTCATAGATTTTTATTGTATCAGTTATGGTTGGACGTCTAGCTTACTATTTGTGATTGTAATAAAGGATCTTGTATTTGGTTGTTTTGTAAACAATGAATCAAGTTATGAAAACAATGTTGTACGTTATGATTCACCAAAATTGATGTAAAATTTATGATTGCTTGGTTGTTTTATTCTATTTATATGTGTTGTGTTGTGCTCAGACATGTCGTGATGTATTTATGATATTGCTGTGTTACGATATTTATTGATGAAGTGCGGGGATGATCACTTTATGAGTTGGCATAATGGTGATATATTTATCGTGATTTTTCAGCTTGACTTGTTACATTGTGATAGTTTTGTTATGATATTTTTACAATTACCTTGTTAATTGATTATACTCTAACATGGCTCAATCACTATATAAATTCTAAACTTGTGTTTCTTGTGGCATTAATAGAACATGTCTACCCGTAGAAAGACATCAGCTGCAGCTGCAGGACCAGCCATGACACCGGATGAGATCCGCAAACTAATAACTGAAAGTGTAAACGCTTCCTTGAAAGCTCAAGCAGCAGCGGTGGCTCGCTCTAGCAGCACCACGAGACCAACAGGGGAAAGCGAGGCAACTGTGACTCGCAAATGCACTTATAAGGATTTTATGAGCTGCAAACCCTCAAATTTCAGAGGTACTGAAGGTGCGACTGAGTTAGCCCGTTGGTTCGAGCGTTCGGAAACGGTTTTCACACGAAGTGGTTGCACCGATGACTGTAAAGTCTTGTTTGCTACTGGTACTCTTATGGATGATGCTCTGTCTTGGTGGAACTCTACCGCCCAGAATATGGGTATCGAGAGAGCTTACCAACTCTCATGGGCTGAGTTTAAGCAAAAGATGCTGAAGAAATACTGTCCAAGAACTGAAATCAAGAAACTAGAGGACGAATTCCATCACTTAGTGGTGAGGGGAAATGACCTCAAAACCTATGACCAAAGATTCCAGGAACTTGCTCTTTTGTGCCCAGACAAGGTGCCAAACCTTGAGAAACTAATGGAGAAGTACATTGAGGGATTGCCCAGGAGCATCGAGGGGAACGTCACAGCATCAAGGCCCCAGTCTTTGGAAGAAGCAATTGAGATCTCACAGAGATTGTTGGATAGGGAAGTCAGAAGCATGCTTAGGGGAGCAATGACAACAAAAGGAAGTTTGATGACTGGAGGAACACTTCCAACAACAACCATAACAACAACCAGAACTACCAGTAGAATCTGAACAACCACCACAACCAACAGAATCGCAGGCAGGAAGCTGCCAGAGCCTGTGTTGCCACACCTACTGAGGGAGGTGGTTATGCTGGAAAACAACCTTTTTGTAACCAATGCAAACTGCATCATACCGGGCCATGCACTGTTAGGTGTAAGAAGTGCCAAAGAATCGGCCATCAAACCAAAGACTGCAGAGCTACTAGAGCAAACTTGCAACCTATGGCTGTTGTGTGTCATGGATGTGGGGAAAAGGGGCATTATAAGAACAATTGCCCAAAGAAAAATGGCAACCCCAACAACAAAGCCCGGGGAAGAGTGTATGTGCTAGGAGAAGGGAATGTCCAGCAAGACCCCGATGTATTCACGGGTACGTTTTTGCTTAACAATCATCTTTCTAAAGTTCTATTTGATTCTGGAGCCGACAAAAGTTTTGTGTCTACTACATTTGCTTCCTTACTTAATATCACCCCAACTAAGCTAGACACCACATACGAAATCGAACTAGCCGACGGTAAACTGGTAGGAACTAACACTATAATCCAAGGTTGCACCTTACTCCTACTAAATCAACCATTCGACATAGACCTTATGCCCATCCAACTTGGTAGTTTTGAAGTTGTCATCGGCATGGATTGGCTATCCAAGAATCATGCTAGAATCATATGTGACGAGAAAGTCGTTCACATTCCACTCAAAGGAGAAACCCTAATCGTCCGTGGTGAGCGGAGTAAAACTCGGCTAAGCATCATATCATATATCAAAATGGTGAAATATATTAACCGAGTGTGTCATGCCTTTTTGGCTCAAGTAACAGAGAAGAAGTTGGAGGAGAAATGGCTTGAAGATGTGCCGGTAGTTAGAAATTTTCCCGAAGTGTTTCCCGAAGAATTGCCTGGTCTTCCACCAGCCCGCCAGGTAGAATTTTAGATCGATTTAGTGCCAGGAGCGGCACCAGTGGCACGAGCACCATATAGGTTGGCTCCATCCGAGATGAAGGAATTATCTGAGCAATTGCAAGAATTGTCAGATAAAGGATTCATACGCCCGAGTTCTTCGCCCTGGGGAGCTCCGGTGTTGTTTGTTAAAAAGAAGGACGGATCCTTCCGGATGTGTATCGATTATCGTGAGTTGAACAAACTCACAGTGAAGAACCGGTATCCACTACCTAGGATCAATGACCTATTTGATCAACTACAAGGATCGAGTGTATACTCAAAAATTGATCTAAGGTCGGGTTATCACCAACTGAGAGTCAGGGATGAAGATATTCCTAAGACAACTTTCAGAACAAGATATGGGCACTATGAATTCCAAGTGATGCCATTCGGTCTAACAAACGCACCAGCTGTGTTTATGGACTTAATGAACCAGGTGTGCAAGCCGTACTTGGAAAAATTTGTAATCGTGTTTATCGATGATATCCTCATCTACTCCCGCAACAAGGAAGAGCACGCAAAGCACTTGAAGACTATTCTAGAACTGCTCAAGAAGGAGAAATTGTACGCCAAATTCTCCAAGTGCGATTTTTGGATTGAAAAAGTGCAGTTTCTGGGGCATGTAATCGATAGTAAAGGCATTCACGTGGACCTCGCAAAAATTGTAGCCGTTAAGGATTGGGCGCCTCCTACAAACCCCACAGAGATACGCCAATTCTTAGGTCTTGCTGGATACTATCGGAGATTTATCGAAGGCTTCTCAAAGATCGCTAAACCTTTGACGGAATTAACATAAAAGAAGCAGAAGTTTGACTGGGGAGAAGAGCAAGAGTCATCTTTTCGACTCTTGAAACAGAAGCTTTGTGAAGCTCCAATTTTAGCATTGCCCGAAGAAAGTGAGGACTTCGTGGTATATTGCGATGCATCATATCAGGGACTAGGTGCCGTGATAATGCAAAGGAGCAAGGTCATTGCATATGCTTCTAGACAACTTAAAACTCATGAGAAGAACTACACCACTCATGATCTTGAACTGGGAGCGGTAGTATTTGCTCTTAAGATATGGAGACACTATTTGTATGGCACCAAGTATACGGTGTTTACAGATCACAAAAGCCTCCAACATATTCTAGATCAGAAAGAATTAAACATGAGGCAACGCCGATGGTTGGAGTTACTCAGTGATTATGATTGTGAAATTCGCTATCATCCTGGAAAGGCTAATGTTGTGGCTAATGCCTTAAGTCAAAATGAGTGAATTAAACCCCTCAGAGTGAGATCTTTGGGAATGACAATTAGATCACCACTTCCATCGAAGATTTTAGAAGCACAGGCCGAAGCGTTAAGAGAAGAGAACAGACCGAAGGAAAAGATCTATGGAATGCCAAAAAATGAGAATGGCTTTATGAGGAAGCAAGACGAGATGTTGTATTTTAACGACATAAAATGGATTCCCCTCTATGGAGGAATACATGATCTCATCATGCCCGAATCCCACAAATCAAAGTATTCCATTTATCCCGGTTCTGATAAGATGTATCAGGATCTCAAGAAGCTGTATTGGTGGCCAAACATGAAAGCCGACATCGCTGAATATGTCAAAAAATGTTTGACGTGTGCTAGGGTAAAAGCGGAATATCAAAAACCGTCCGGTTTGTTAATACAGTCAGAAATCACAATGTGGAAATGGGAGAGGATTACAATGGACTTTATCACCAAACTACCTAGAACATCGGGTGGATTTGACACCATTTGGGTCATTGTTGATCGTCTTACCAAATCTGCACATTTCTTACCCATTAAAGAAACCGACGAGATGAGTACTCTTGCACAGTTATATTTAAAGGAAATCATCTCACGGCATGGATTGCCGATTTCCATCATCTCAGATCGTGATAGCCGCTTCACGTCTAAATTTTGGCAGTCATTGCAGAAAGCCTTGGGTACCCGGTTAGACATGAGTACCGCATATCACCCCCAGACTGATGGCCAAAGTGAGAGAACTATTCAAACCTTAGAATACATGCTACGAGCATGTGTAATCGATTTTGGAAAAGGTTGGGATAAGCACTTGCCATTGGCAGAATTCTCTTACAACAACAGTTACCACGCCAACATTAAGGCAGCTCCATTCGAGGCACTTTATGGTCGAAAGTGCCGATCGCCTGTTTGTTGGGAAGAAGTTGGGGATGTTCAGATCTCAGGACCAGAACTTATTCATGAGACCACTGAAAAGATCGTACAAATCAAACAACGTTTGCAAGCCGCTCGGGATCGGCAAAAGAGTTATGCCGATGTGAGAAGAAAACCCATGGAGTTTCAGGTTGGAGACCGGGTAATGTTGAAAGTGTCGCCTTAGAAAGGAATGATTAGATTCGGGAAGCGTGGAAAGCTAAGTCCTAGATACGTTGGACCATTCAAAATCCTGGAAAGGATTGGTCCAGTGGCATACAAGCTTGAATTTCCGGAAGAGCTTAGTAGAGTGCACGATACCTTTCATGTATCGAACCTGAAGAAGTGCCTATCGGATGAAACCCTTGTCATTCCCTTAAAGGAGATTCGACTTGACGATAAGTTAAATTTTATCAAAGAACCAATGGAAATCTTGGATAGAGATGTCAAACGATTGAAACAAAGCCGTATTCCCATTGTCAAGGTTAGATGGAACTCTAAGAGGGGACCAGAGTACACCTGGGAACGCGAAAACCAAATTCGTGCTAAATATCCTCATCTATTCGATAAGACAACCCTGACAACTATCACATCTTGGGATTCGGGACGAATCCAGTCTAACGGGTAGGTACTGTAATACTTGTAAATTCCCATGTCATTTATTAATGTTAATTACCAAGTAATTCTAATTTAAAGTTGATTAAGCCATTTTTACGAGTTAATTTTTTTTCAACATTTCAAACAACACATCACCAGTCGCTCTTTGATCAAATAATGAGACATGACTCAAATAGCTCTCACTTGCGTATCAACATCTAAAAACAAACCCGAGATAAATCTAATCTATATATCATACTTATATATATTATGAATATTTTTCTTTCTTTCTTTCTTTCTTTGGACCGAACACAACTCCAAGCCCAACTCATATTTCTTTCCTTCTTTCTTTTCGTTTGGGCCGAGACCCCCAAAGCCCAAAAGCCATTCTAAATTCCTAAACAAACTAATACATATGCATAAACATACTTAGCATTATATTTTTTTTTCTTTCTTTTGTTACTCGACACCATACACCAACACAACCCACAAGCTCAAACACAACTCGACACCCTCTTTTCTTTTTCATACCTTGCGTGTGAGACCAAGCAAAACTAAGCCACCCTAGAACCTAGTCTAAACAATAAACAATAATAATCATTGATAACCAAGGGATAATGTGCTTCTTAATCCTACAACATGCTACACACATCCCCTTTTCTTTTCCTTATAATAAACGATTAGTACATATCACATGCTGGCTCTTCATTCTTTTATCAGATCTTGTATCACATAAGACTTACAAACCACCAACACAACCTTCACCCTAAACCTTCAAATCGACAAGACCATACAACCTTTGACCCCCTTTTCTTCCATTCGACAAGGACAAGGCATGCACCACTCTTCCATCCTTTCTTGGTACCATGCAAAAGGAGGATTAAAATATTACTTGCACCTTACTCGACTTGCCTATATAAAGCTCCATATCTCACCCCTTTTCACTCACCTAAGCAAACAAACTCAATCACTTACCAAAAATACTTTAACACAATCTCTTTTCTTCCTTTTGTCCCAACTGTCGAGCCACAAGGAGATAAGAAGCAAGACTTCTTGGGTTGCATTACAAGTTTTTAAGGTTATCTTTGGGTTTTGGTTCGAGTGGGTTTCGTTTAGTTTTGGAAAGGCTAAGCTAGATCGTATTTTCTTCATCCTTCATTCATACACATTCATTTGTGTCTTCCCACCACCTAGTTGGTGAAGTAAGTTCCATATCTCTATTCCGTTTTTCTTTTTTCGAAGCATATACAATGTCACAATCATGCATGCATAAAAGGGTGTGCATGACTCAACCCATATTCGAACCCTAATGAGTTACTAAGTGTATATAATTTTCTATATTTCTCTTGTTCACTGCCTCGCCAAATTTCTACATCTAGAACACATGATTTAGATATAAAACTAAATCCCATGCATACGTTTTACGTGCACGTTAACATGAAAGAAACCAAAACCCATCATCACCAATTTAGTAAAACATGAACCTGGAAATGAAATATTAGTCAAATGTCGAACATAAAATATATACACACCATGCAGCTTTTACTGTGAACAAAGGAATACGTTTTGTAGTCGAAACCCGTACATATGTACTCCCATATATATACACACTGTGACGAAATGAGTGCATAAAACCCAACCGATTCGAGACCCATTGTTTTCAAAATAGTTCGAGCTAGACCAACACAATAACACTAGAAAAAGAAATACATTTCAATCAAAACCCATGTTCGAACCTTTTTGTAGTAGCGTGAGTCTATACATTTTTCTTTGTGTTTTGTTTAGCATGGCCACTGTTCGAATGCCATTTTTTTTTAAGAAAACCACACAGAACTTTGATGGGCTTACAAGCCCAAGATTTATCAAACCCTTTTAAAAATCGCATCTAATTTAATGTTAGGCCCAAAGTCCACTCGACCCCCCTTAAAGCTCATTCGAACCCCATATGTTCCATTCGAATAATCAGTTTTCTATAAGCATTAAAATAAGCTTTGAGTCAAGTGGTAAAAAGAGAAAGTATAAATTTTATGATTTATGAATTTTGGATTAACTTTGCAAAAATTATGACATTAGGGGTATAAAACAAGAAAAGAAGGGGTCGATCATTCACTAATATATGTTAAATAAGAATAATAACTTCTATTAAACTCTAAAACTGCCAATAATATTCATAAGTCGTTAATTTAGAGCTTTAAACATTTAAAAACACTCAAATCTGACACTATCACATTCGGAGATTTCCACACTCATCATTTCACTCATTGAGACCGAAAAGCCAATAATAATCTAAACAAATCACATTAATTCAGGTCGCAAGTCATGAGCTATTCACTATTCTTCATTTGAGCACTAATCGAAATCTACACTACTAAGGTGAGTTCATAGTCCCACATTTTTATACGTTTTCAACACCGTGGGGAGATACATGCTTTAAACGTGAACACAAATATTTTCCGTATGCTATCCTGACTGATGTTGCTTAAGTTACCGATATAGCCAAAAGCCCTTCACATCATGAGCCATTAATCACTTGCGAGTGAACGCGAATACTGTGGATAGATCTATAAGGGTTGACGTCCCCATTTGTGTTAGCCGGATAAGCGACAAAATGCACTTTATTTGAACTAAACAGGAGGGTGGCAACCTCCTGCCCGAGGGCATTATTATTAACATTATCTCTATAATGTTGGTAACTAACGTCATCATTATATGACGTCACCTGTTAACGTTTGCGTGTCATGAGACTTAAGGCAATATATATACTATACAATACTGCGGTATTACAGTTTTACTACTTGAAACTTGTGTTCAACTTATTAAAACTTAAACACTATGGATTCACTCAACCTTTGTGTTGACCTTTTAAGCATGTTTTTCAGGTAACTAAAGATAGCAAGGCACGGAGCTGGCAAGGGCACTCGAGACTTTTCCTTTTCTTTTAAATAATAATATCATTCTTTACAAACTCGCCACCACTTTTGTGAAACAATTATTTCTTTTGGGAAAATGTTTTGTAACCCTGAATATTGAGTTTTCATTGAATGATATAATATTTGGAAACTTCTATTTTAGATTGTTTTCTGTAAGCATGACTGTGATCTAAGAAGTAATTACCCCATTTAAGTCTTCCGCTGTTACCTAAAATCTTACGGGGTGTTACACTACGTGTCATTACCTCATTCGAGTAGAGGTAGTGCAGCGAACATATCACAGATACGTGATATCGTACATGGGTCGCCCCATGAACCCGTCCAAACCAAGGATGACACGACACATGTCATACTTGTCCCCTACTCTAGTTGACCAGCACGTGGCCATTCCACAAACCATTGGATCGCATCCGCGGGTTGCACATAACCGTAAATGCATCCGTATTAATATCTGGCCATTTCCTTGAAATGGACCAAGTCATTATCGACTAAAACTTTACATATACTATTCATCTCGTGACACCGATCACACCTCGGGGTTCTTACCGAAGTGGGAAACCAAACGAATGACTATCCTCACCCCCAATACGTACCATACGTAAACAGGGTCCCACCAAAACCACAAATTTGTAAATATATCTATTTGCCACTTTACACCGTCGCTTTACAAGGGTATTCGTTTAATTTAGATTTATAAGCTCAAGTTGCCTTTATTAATTTCAAATAAATACAAATAATCCAAACATCCCTTTAAAATACTAGTTATTGTCTTTTTTTTTTTTTATTTTATTTTATTTTTTTATTTTTTTTTAACAATATTTAAAAAAACAAAAAGAGTCCAAAACACTTTTTAGATAAACGGGTAAACGTAAGAGGTTTTCTCTATTTAAATTATTAAAGAAGAATGATCATTCGACTCATATGTACGCGATTTAACCGGGGTATCCCATAAGCTTTTTTCCCGCCGATCTTAAATGTCTACCTAATTAAGTTTAAACCCTAGATCTCTTGCGAGAACAACATGTGACAAATCACGAAACCACTCTAGTGGTTGCTAAAGTTAAACGAAACAATTTTTTTCTTAAGTTAACCGAGTGGGAGAGTTTTTAACTAATATGTACGCGGCGAGCTTCTTAGGGTGGAGGGAGTGGTTTTACCAACACCAACCTTCACCAAATTTTCATATCATCAATACTCAATAAAAACCTTACAACTCACACTTCATCAATTCACCCCAATTTTCACCAATTTGCCACATTATTATTATTATTATTATTATTTTTAATACATAAAACCACCCACAAAAACTATATAAAATTAAAAACATAAGATCCCAAACTCTTTCTCACTCGGCAAAACTCACCGAATGGAACCATCACCGATTTTCACCACGGCCCTTGCGGCGATGTTACCGATTTTTGCCGAATTTCGCCGAGCCCAAACCGAACCCACTCCCTCCACCCTTAGTCAGGCTTCCTAAATAAATCACCTCTCAAACAAAAATCCCAAATACTGGGCGGCGACAATTTACCGCCATTTCGGTACCAATTCAAAACACACACACACACTTTTTCACACACTTAATACAAAACCCCAATCAATCACTCAAACCACCAAATTAATGGATTCAGAAGACGATGAACAACAAATTATATCAATTTCCGATTCCACTGATTCGAGCAACGAATTTGTTTGCACCGATTCTGAATCAGAAAACGAAGATGAGGAAGAAGCTTTATCATCTAGATCTGTTGTCGATGAAAACTGTAAGCGAAACCACGTC
Source organism: Artemisia tridentata subsp. tridentata (assembly GCA_021014915.2). Taxonomy (NCBI): domain Eukaryota; kingdom Viridiplantae; phylum Streptophyta; class Magnoliopsida; order Asterales; family Asteraceae; genus Artemisia; species Artemisia tridentata. The sequence goes on along the minus strand of CP139508.1, from coordinate 170,926,216 downwards.
GTAAGAGCGGTTGAACCGAAACTTAAATTGGAGAACGTAAATGCTCTATTGAGGTACATCAGTTTGATTATTAGTTAGATTAAATTTACTTAAAATTTTGATAGTGTAGATTTATATGTGTGTGTGTTTTAGTAGGTGTTATGTATTGAAATTAGGTATATTGTTTGCATTTTTTGATATTTGATACAAGTGAAATGTTAGGTTAAATCATAAAGATCATAATTAGGGCTCGGAACTGCGAGAAGTTTGTTAAGTTAAATGAACGGACACGAACAAAAGTCTTGCTCGTTTACCTTCGTGAATGTCTGTCTAACTGTTCGGTTATGTGTGTTTATGTTCATTTTTGTGTTTGAACGTGTATCTTTTTTATTATTATTTTTAGTAAAATAGTATACTTGAAGAAATGAATGTAAAGAAATTGAATGTTATGTAAATGCTATGCTTGGCTGGTACGTTTGTTTGTTTAGCGTCTTAATGAACGAACATGAGTCAGAGAGTCTGTATGTTATTGCGGTTAATTTTAATTGAACGAACACGGACAAATCCTTTCCGGGCTTGTTTACAATCCTAAATGCATAATAGAGCTGTGGGTGCCAGCTCCTTCCATGTATGATTTTTTTGGGTTACCATGGTTTCCGGCCTTTTGGCGTGGCCACATCAGGATTGTTTGAACCAAGCACGAATTGAACTTGAGACCTCACATTTTGGTGATGATAGTCAAAAGCCTTTTACCACTAGGCCACCCCTAAGCAGTTTACATGATTGGCTAAAGTTATAAACTAGAGAAGTCAAAGTAGTGTTGTTTTTTTGTTATCTGAACATGTATTTGTATCAACTAACTTGAATTTATGTTTTTTATATTTAGAGGAAACCTTGTTGTTAAAAGACAGTCGTTACTTCCGCGAGTACTTTCTGTGTCAGAAAGAGAAGCTGTTCTAAAGAGGCCGTTTAAACCTCCTTGTGCCGATGGTTATTCAAATCAGAACGAACAACTGGCTCGGCGTTTGTGTGCTCGTAAACGGTTTGTACCATGGGGATCAAATAGGCCAGTTTTTGTTCAGATTACGAATAGGTTAGATGTTCCTGTTAGTGTGGAGGAGGAAGTGCCAGAAGAGAGTACGAAGCTGCCACCGGAGATTGAGCCTTTGATTTTATGGCAGAATGAGAAAGCTGAAGATGGAGACGGGAGTTTAATACGCATAGAAGTTGATCATGTACTTGTTAAGTTTCTTCGACCCCATCAAAGGTACATCACTTTAAGCGATAGTTTATTAGATATACAGAACATTCGATCAGATATGCCATGTAGTTTTTTGCATCTTGGGGCCGCCCTTGGCATATCAGTACAGATACTATGTGGCATATGTCCTTCTTTTAGATTGTTAAATTATAGGGAAAACAACAGTTTCCAGGTATCATGATCAAATAGGGTAGAATTGTAAAAGTGGTTTGTTTTGTGTAATTTTAATGGCCTCATCTAGACACTTGTATTAGTAACAAAGCTAATCCTTACTAAGTAGTTACCATGAATCCCTCTTGCGAAAATGGACTAGTAGGTCAGTCACCTAGCTGAATCGCCGTACGTATGTCCTATGAGATTCATAACAGTTACATCTTAAAGGATCGTTTGTAAGGATGTACTACTAATAGTACCTAGTTAGCTACTTCAACTTTCAGCCATCAGATATTGGAATGGCTACACTCTAGCACTTATACTGTTCAAGTTGCTTTTGATGTTCTCGAAAATGCATCTCATACTTCGTCAGATATGATAAAAAACTTTTTGATGTTATAATATATCTGACACCGTCTTTTAATTTCAAGGATGTTGCAAAATTTTAATTAGATTTTTTTGTTTCCAGCAATGCCATGTAACTATGTACGTAGATATATGAGAGATCATTAGCCTGTGTGTTCATGTGTAGTTTGGGTCTTGACCTGTGGGCTGTGGCTTACCAGTTGTAATTAATGAATTTTACAGGGAAGGCGTCCAGTTTATGTTTGAATGTGTTTCGGGCTTAAGCAGTGCTGATATCAATGGCTGTATTCTGGCTGATGACATGGGGTAAGTATTATTTGGCATCGCCCATATTGATGAGCTGAAGTTCACTGTCTGTTTCGTATGTACTTTTATTCTGAATTTGCTGAAACTCTTAATTCTTTTTGCATAGGTTGGGGAAAACTTTGCAGTCAATTACATTGCTGTATACTCTTCTTCGTCAGGGTTTTGATGGAAATCCAATGGTTAAGAAGGCAATAATTGTAACTCCTACCAGTCTAGTAAGCAATTGGGAGGCGGAAATTAAGAAATGGGTTGGTGAAAGAGTTAAGCTTGTGGCTCTATGTGAAAGCAGTCGCGATGATGTCATCTCTAGCATTGATAATTTCAGAAGCCCTCGTAGCCGATTACAGGTAGAGGTTGTTAAAAGATTTCATGATGTCAGAATTAGACACCAACTGACATTGATTCGCTATCAGGTACTGATTGTTTCCTATGAGACCTTTCGGATGCATTCAACAAAATTCAATGATAGTGGCTCTTGTGACCTTCTCATATGCGATGAAGCACACAGACTGAAGAATGACCAGACCCTGACTAATAAAGTAAGAGTAGTAATATTGTAAAGTTACTCAAAATTTCTGATATATGTATCCTGACACCTTTTTTTTTTTTTTTTTTTTTTTTTTTTACCATTGTATCTTGCTGAATCAGGCATTGGCAGCTCTGTCTTGCAGAAGACGCATTTTATTGTCCGGCACTCCAATGCAAGTGAGGAACATTTCTAGATTATTACTGTCTTCCTCTCATAAGAACTGCAACATCTGCCTAGGGAACTTTTTTGTTAAATGTTCGACTTCCATAAAATGTCTAAAAGGCCTTTTAAATTGCTATAACCGCATATATAATCACATGGAGCACAATTCATACTATCAAAATATTTATATCAGCTAGAAGCGCAAAGCCGTTCAAAAAAAAGGCCCAAGTATTAAATTTTGATTGTATATTTCCCCCATGAATGAAATTGCAACGTATCATTTCTGTCTTATTGTAACACAATCTCTTCTTCACCTGTATGCTGAACTACTAGAATCACCTAGAAGAATTTTTTGCCATGGTCAACTTCACTAACCCGGGAATCTTGGGTGACGCTGCATTTTTTCGACGCTATTATGAGGTCAGCTAGCTAATTTGTTTTTCGTTTGTTACTAAACATATATCTAATTGCACAATAAACAATCATTAATCTAAACTTTAATTGCTCACATAAGTAATCAATGGTCTAGTTCAATATTCATTGATTTAGTTTGAGTTTTTGTTCTTTGCTTAATTTCTTACTTTACTGTTCCAAAGACACCAATCATTTGCGGAAGAGAACCTACTGCTTCTGAAGTAGAGCAACATCTTGCTAATGAGCGCTCTGGGGAACTAAGTGCGAAGGTGAATCAGGTAATTTCGTTGTATTGACATCACAGATTTACGAGCTTGTACGAAGCGGTTTGATTTCCTGCATCATAGACTTGTCTGAATATGTAAACTTCTTTTCTGCTTTATCCATTGTTAAAACTTGTGTTGTCAGTTTATATTGAGGAGGACTAATGCATTGCTATCAAATCACTTACCACCAAAGGTATGTAGCCTTCTTTGTTATCTTTTTTTTTGGGCTATTTGTTTTGCTTCGTATTGACTTTGTACCTTCTTGCATATTACTTTTTTACAATGACTATTAGCAAAATGTGGACAGCTTTCCAATGTTAGGCTCTTTCACATGTAATGGAAATTTTAACCCCATCTAGAACAGGTTAAAAGCTGTCCAAGCTACACTCAAATGCTTAAAACACCCGAATCCTTATATATTTTATAAAACTATAATCTGGTCGTAATATAACTTTTATTTATATATTTTTATTAGTTATTTAAGAAGGGTAAAATTTTGGTGGTTCTTACCAACCTGAATTTGAAAATGATCAGTTTGATCTGAATCCATTTTGATTTACGGAGTATCATTCAACTTGCCTGTTTTGGCACCTCTAATAATTTGTGTTCTAGTCATACGTTAATTATTGGTCTTACGTTTCTTGCAACCACAAAGAATGGACTATGGTGTTCGTGGTTTGTAATTTCAAATGTCTTTGAGCCTTGTATATCTTTTTTAATTAACTACCTGATGAAAACCTTGAGGTTTCTTCTTTTAAATTTCGATTGCTACTCCACTCTCTTACGATGAAGTTTAGGTCTGTGGTTGTTACTTTTCTAACAATTGGAATAACACACTTGAGCAACAGAAATCAACTCTGAAACTACTTTCCTTTAGGATTTCCATTTTCTTGAAGAAAGTTTAAAACTTTATAGCATCACTTCGCTTTGGCTTAAAGGCCATGTTATCTGCTAAGTGGTATGCCATGCTGGTCATTTTCTTCAGCATTTCCATGTGATCATGTTTTAGCGTTTTACACTATTCCATGCTGGTCATTTTCTTATAATCAGTTGGAGATATAAGTTTTAGATGTTAATACTGATAATAACGTAATAATTAATAATATATTTGAATAACTAAACAGGACATCTTAAGTTTGTTCCTTTGTATGTGCAAGATACATTTTCTTTTTTATAGGAAAGACGGTATGTGAATGCTTCATCTTAATTACTCAATCCACAACCTTATTGTTAAATTTATCGTTCTTACAATAACCGCGTGACACGTTAAATACAGAGTAGACTATATGTGTTTTCTGTTATCTGCTTGATTTTCTTTTATTTTTTTATATCGTCGATCTTTAATAGTAAAATTGTGTTTGCTAAACGACAAGCGGAATTTGCAGATAGTGGAGGTTGTTTGTTGCAAGCTGACTCCTCTCCAGAAAGAATTGTACACTCACTTTATTCATTCTAAAAATGTAAGTTTCTCTTTAGGGAAGTTTAGAACTCTATGATCTTCATATATGCACAGATTATGGTCTGAAGTGGAACATCTGAACACACATGTATCTTCCATTTTGGGCACCTGTTATTAGGTGAAACAAGCAATTGCTGAAGACGTGAAACAAACAAAAATTCTGGCGTATATAACTGCCCTGAAGAAGCTCTGCAATCATCCAAAGGTAAATCCACTGGAAGAATTAAAATATAATTAGAATAACTGTTTTTATGATTATATCTTATATATTTTTTCATCTTGGTGGCGTGTAAATTGTCATTTTGTTTGAATGTTTGATTAAATGAACTGATTTTAGATGCATATATTTTCATGTTATAGCTGATATATGATACAATGAAAAGTGGGAACCCGGGCACAGCAGGGTTTGAGGGCTGTATGCGTTTTTTCCCTCCAGAAATGTTCTCCGGAAGGTAGACCATCACTTATTATTTTGTGCCTTCTTGTGCACTGTTTTGGTTGTTGGCAATTTCGACCCACTATGAACGGGCAGGTTTGGGTTATGTTTGAATGGACCAAATGATTTTTGTATTACAACTGGAACGGGTTGAAAGTCATCCAAAGTGCATTTCTAATGCCTACAACCTTGTATACAAAAATTTAGCTGTAACTTTTTCTACGAGTGGACAAAGAAGTGTTTGTGGCTCAACCATTGCCCTGACTGTTTCAAGTACCACTAGAAATTTATTCTTTTCTACTCAATCCAATTTGACCAGCTACCCAGCCTGACCAACTCGCTCACTTTGCCACCTCTAGCTTTTGGTATACATCTTCATTCTGTTACATTGATAGGTCTGGATCTTGGACCGGTGGTGATGGAGCATGGGTTGAACTATCAGGGAAGATGCATGTTCTAGCCCGTTTATTGGGTCATCTACGTAAAAGAACAGATGACCGAATTGTATTGGTTTCAAATTATACACAGGTTTGCTTATTGCACTTCTAGTTTTGAGCATTTTTGTTGCTTGTTCTATAATGTTTGTATCGTAAGTGTCTAGATCGTAATAAATTATTTCCGTATCTATCTTGCTGATCATATTAGCTTCAATTTTTCAGACTCTGGACCTCATTGCTCAATTATGCCGAGAAAGAAGATATCCTTTCTTAAAGCTTGATGGGAGTACATCAATCAGCAAAAGACAAAAACTGGTCAACTGCTTCAACGATCCATCAAAGGTATTAAAATAATTTTCCGTTTATCATTTAACAAATACATACCAATAATCTTAATGATATTGCAGGATGAGTTTGCATTTCTTTTGAGCAGCAAGGCTGGTGGTTGTGGCCTCAACTTGATCGGTGGAAATAGACTTGTTCTGTTTGATCCTGATTGGAATCCTGCCAACGATAAACAAGTATTTAACTGTATACTTATATACAATTACCGTTCCTTCTAGCGACAAGCTCATGATATTTAATATAGTTGGTTGAATGTAGGCTGCTGCAAGGGTCTGGAGGGACGGGCAATAGAAAAGAGTATACATCTATAGGTTTTTGAGCACTGGAACCATTGAAGAAAAGGTAGGAGATATCTATCTCATGCCCAATTCAACTAAGCAAGGATAAAGTATGTGCATGATGAATACAATGTTGTGCAGGTGTACCAGCGCCAGATGTCAAAAGAATGGCTTTCAAAAGTAATTCAACAAGAGCAAGCTGATTCCAAGATCCAGGTGTTTGTTAGACCCATCTTTTTGAACATATGAAAAGGCTGTTGAGTATATAATATCACACCTCATGTATGCAGGGAAACAATCTCTCGACAGAGGATTTACGGGATCTATTTACTTTCCATGAGGATGCAAGGCAAGTTTTCTAATTTTAATTATCATATATCTATACTTTGGTGCATGAATAGTCATTTTTCTTATTATTAACAGCTAATTGATTGATTTTGAATAATTACTACAGATCTGACATTCATGAGAAGATGAACTGCACACGTTGTGAAATTTCTGGAGGACAATCCACAGATACTTCTGTAGGTGAAGGGTCCCATTCTGATGAAGAAGATATTGGGGGATTTGATGGTATTTCTGAATGCTTGCATAAACTAAAAAACTCAGAGAAACAGGTGGGCACCCCTTTGGAAGAGGATCTAGCTAGCTGGGGTCATCATTTTTCCCCAAATACTGTACCTGATACTATATTTCAAGCATCAGCTGGAGATGAGGTAATTTTAGATTCAAACATAACTTCAGTACTAGTAGCTAGTAGGTTTGCCATGGTGGAACTGCAATCATGATAAGCATTCCACTTCTAACTAAAATGATTGCTTACCATTAGATGCGGCAATGATGACCCATATAATTATGAACGGGTCTCTTTGGATTGTGTTAAATCTCAAATGGATCAATACAGAAAATCTAGCTGTAAGAGAAATGAGTGAAATGGGTTGAATGGTTCAAATAAGCTAAAAGTTGGCCGATGTCCTTTTTAATGCATAAAAATTCCTAAGCATTTTATTCAATAATTTACCATTTTTCTGTAAAAATGCGCCATTTCAACCCTAACCCGTTACCCAACGTTTCAACCTGCCTGGCTCACCTATTTGATCACATCTACTTACCGTTTATGGAGAATTGACGCAGAATGGAAGCGTGAACTAAAACCCTAACAAGGGTTAAACAAATCACAAAGGATTTAAAGACTAAAAGTCAAGACTTAAATTGATAATTGAATCAGAGGTGGCAAAACGGGCGGGCCGGGCGGGCATGGGCTACGGGCTAAACGGGCACGGGCTAAACGGGCGCGGGCCAAACGGGCGCGGGCCAAACGGGCGCGGGCCAAACGGGCGCATGTTATACGAATCGCTTTAGAAAAGACCTAAAACAACAAAAAAAATTCCTCAAACGTAACACCTCATTTATATTTAAGTAATTAAATATACTATATGTATAAGTTTTTATTAAAAACAATTTAATGTTCTCCAATTGAGAGAAAAACATGTGCCCATTATGCCCATTTAACTTCTAAATGGGCAATATATGCCCATTTAAAAAAAAAGAGGGTCCAAATGTGCCCAAATCTTTTAAAAATTTGCCCATTTAGCCCATTTTTTTGATTTTGGGCACAAATCGCCACCTCTAATTGAATGTCTAAACAATGAACCCAAGCCCTATATTTATAGGAAAACAAAACTTGGGGAAAAAGTAATTAAAACATGTCCAAAACTGACTTACACTAAAATTTGGAAATTTGTTGTCGACCCCTTTACGGTGTAAAAGGGTTACTTCTACGGCGTAGACAGGCTAAGAAAACAACTAAAATTAAGACGTAGCATATAAGGCGTAGTCAAGGCTTTGGCTCTACGCCGTAGACAAAAACGATCTACGTTTTCTTCTTTCGAGCTTACTTTCCACGTTCCAAGTGCTCCCGCTAACTCCTCGATCTTGTCCTCATCATTCCCCCCACTTTAGAAGAACTCGTCCTTGAGTTCACATCCTCAATCTCATCCTCGGGGTGAAACTCATAAATATCGGAAACACTGAAAGTCTCTGAAATACTCATGGTATTGGGAAAATCAACCACAAAAGCATTATCATTGATCTTTCTAAGAATCTTGTAAGGACCATACTTCTTTTGTTGGAGTTTGCTATAAGTACCAAACGCTCTTTTCGAAGAAACATCATCACCTTGTCACCTTTTTTGAACAACTTGACTCGACGATGCTTATCCGCAATAGCCATGTACTTAGCATTTGATTCAACAATCTTGGCTCGAACAACTTCATGCGTAGCTTGAACCTCTTCCACCATCTTGTTTTCTAGAATATTCTTCTTGCCCGTAAATCAACTAAATCCACCACTTGTCTTGGTGAAGTCTTGTAACAACCTCAAATGGTGAAAACCCCGTTGAACTATGAACCGCACTATTGTAAGCAAACTCGACTTGAGCTAACGACACATCCCATAGCTTAGGCTTTTCTCCACACAAACAACGTATCATATTTCCCAAGGTACGATTAACCACTTCAGTTTGACCATCCGTTTGAGGATGAGCGGTACTACTAAAGTTCAAAGATGTACCTAAACGCCTCCAAAGTGTTAACCAAAAGTGAGCAAGAAACTTACTATCCCTATCCGAAGTAATTGGCTTTAGAACTCCATGCAAATGAACCACCTCTTGAAAGAATACCTTGCAATATGCGTCGCATCCGAAGTCTTTTTACAAGGAATGAAATGCGCCATCTTGGAAAACCTGTCAACAACAACAAACACGGAGTTGACTCCTCGTTGAGTACGAGGAAGCCCAAGCACAAAATCCATAGATATATCAACCAAAGGACTCTCGGGTACGGGTAATGACATGTAAAGACCCGTATTTTGTGCTTTACCCTTTACTTCTTGACACACAACACACTTTCGTACGAAAGCCCCAACATCCCTCTTCAATTGAGGCCAATAAAATCGGCTTTCCATGGAAGCAATAGTCTTGTCACGCCTCAAATGAGCACTCAATCCTCTCGCATGCACCTCTTTTATCAATTGACTCCTAAGAGAAGTCTTAGGAATACACAAACGATTTCCTTTAAACAAGTAACCATCAAGCAAAGAAAATCACCTCGATGTTGCTTGGTTTCAATTTTTTCCCACGTGTCAAGAAAGTCTTCATCACTTGCATACAAGCCTTTAACCAACATCATTACTAAGAGTAACCAATAAAGTAGTTTCCTACTTAATGCATCCAACACTTTATTATTTGCACCCGACTTATGTTTAATCACATAGTTGAACTTCTCTACGAAACTCGCCCACCGTGCATGTATTTTATTCAAGTGCCTCTGAGTTTGAAAATATGTAAGAGCTTGATGATCCGAATAGACCACAACTCTCATTGAATCAAGTAATGCTCCCACTTCTTGATAGCTTGAACAACCGCATACAACTCTTGTTCATAAGTCGACCACTTTTGTCGAGCTTCATTCAACTTCTCACTATGAAACGCCATGAGCCTACCTTCTTGACAAAACAACCCCGATTCCTATTCAAAAAGCATTACATTCTAATTCAAAAACTTTATCAAAATCAGGTAAAGAAAGTACCGGTGTGGTTGCCAATTTCTCCTTAATCACCTTGAAGCTTTCTTCTACCTCCTTTGTCCACTTGAACGGAACTTTCTTCAAGCAATTAGTAATTGGTGCCACAATACTACTAAAATCTCTAAACCTTCTATAAAAAGTTGATAACTATGAAAACTCCTAACTTCGGTCAACGTCTTTGGTGAAGGCCAATCCCTAACCGCCTTAACCTTGTCTTCGTCAACATGAATCCCATCCGAACTCACAATGTAACCAAGAAACAAAAGTTTATTAGTAAGAAAGGTAAACTTCTTCAAATTAGCAAATAAGTTGTTTTCCTTTAAAGCTTTCAAAATGCTCGTAAATGATCTAAGTGCTCCTCCATTTGGCCATAAACCAAAATGTCATCAAAATAAACCACCACAACTTTACCCATAAACGGTCTAAGAACTTGAGTAATCAAACGCATAAAAGTAATTGAAAGTGGTCTTCTATTCATCACCCGGTTTAATCCGAATTTGATGGTAGCCACTTCTCAAATCAATCTTAGAAAACAATACACAGAATAGGAAAACGATACCTTACCGTGATTGTTGATGGCTCGACTATCAACGCCACATCCTCCAACTTCCATCTTTCTTTGTTGTAAGAAGCGCCGCCATAAGGAATAATGCTTTTTTGAATTTGGCCCTTCTTCAACAACTTTTCAACCTTTTCACGTAAGATATCCTACTCCTTAGGAAGATTCGATAGTGAGGAAGATTAGGCAAACTTGCTCCGGGAACCAGTTCAATTTGACGTTGAATATTCCTCAAATGTGGTAAAGAATTTGGAGTATCATTCGCTACAACCTTGCTAAACTCTTCAAGTACGGGCTTAATCACTTCCGGAATTGTATTCTCCATGCCTTCTTCAACTCCTTTAACAACCAAAGCATATGAAATTCCCATTTCCTTCCTTTTGGCTTGAAACCTTTGGTGATGAAACCAAAGTAACCAAAGTCTTGCTTTCCTACTTCTTCTCGGGAGAACAGACACCTAGAGGTAACTTAACAATATTTTTCCCACTACATTTAAACAAATACATATTAATTTTACCTCGGTGTGTAGTATTCACATCATGTTGCCATGGTCGTCCTAGCAAAACATGACATGCTTCCATATCCACTACATCGCAAGTAACCAACTCACTGTAATGATTCCCAATTGCAAGAGGAATCTTACAAATTTCGGTCACCTTTATAGCCGGTCCCTTCTTAATCCAACCAATTTGATAGGGATTTGGATGAGGCTAATTAAAAGCTTTAACCAAAGCGCTAGACACCAAATTCTCGCTACTCCCTCCATCAATAATAATCGAGCAAACTTTTTCCTTTATCAAGCACTTAGTTTGAAAAATCTTATTACGTTGTGAAGAATCACTAACCTTATAGCGAACACAAAGTCCGTTGGATGACATAAGCAATTTGTCCCGTCTCTTCTTCTACGGCCTCGATGTATTCCAAACCTTCTTCTTCTCGAAAAACCGCATCATCAAACACCCCCTCTTCATCCCTATGCTCCGCATAATAGGTTGTTCGTTTAGGACAACCGTTAGACCTATGTCCCGGATCACCAAACCTAAAACACTTCACACCCGTTAGTTTAGCATAAGGGTTATAATTGACCTGTTGACTATCCTTTATCTTGTCTACTCCACTTCCACTAGCCTTAACTTGAGGTTGTAGGATTAGTACTAGGAAGGGTGAGTTGGCTTTGATTAGGCGACTACCATAACTTGTTAAAGTGTTTGAACTTTCTTTGGTTGAATGCCTATACCTAATTCCGGGTTTAGAAGCTAGCCTCTCCGCCTTCATTGCCAAATTTTGAGCTTGATCCACGGACCAAATTGAAATCAAACACAACTTATCTTGAATAGATGAATTTAAACCACTTATATACCTAGCCGCGGTTTGTTCCTTCGTCTCCCTCAAATTACAACGGGCTTGTAACCTAAAAAATTCACCCGTACATTGCTACGGTTCTCTTACCTTGAACACAATTATGATATTGTTGGTACAAAATTTGTTCAATATCTAAGGGTAAAAACCTACCTTTGATCATTCTTTTCATCCTCGTCCAAGTATCCACAGGTCGCTTACCTTGTGCCCTACGGTTATCTTGTTCACGTTGCCACCAAGCTCCTGCTCCTCCACTCAATTTGTAAGCCACAGCCCACAATCTTCACTTGCTCTTCTTTGGGAACATCCATGATGTCAAAGAACTTGTCAACTTCATACAACCAATCTAGCAACGGCTGCACCGCTTCAATATCAAGATTTCCAACAAAATTGGGAATCTCGCCCTTGACACGAGAACCTTGTCGCTCACTATACCTACGACGATTATCATTCCTCTTGGCAACAACTCTAGGCCTACGATTTCCACTTCTTAGACTTCCATCGAAAACCTCATGGAGTCATGGTTTTCTTCCCCTTCCTCATCTGAAGACCCAATGTTATCATGCATCCAAACTTATTTAGGAGAATGGTCACACTCATGATTATCATAGAACCCTTAATAGTTAGTATAGGATCTAGGATTACCACGTTTGTTATCCTCACGATTTAAGTGATTACCACCACCTATGATCGCGGACCGTATTTCATCAAGAACATTGGAAGTGAGATCATTGATCGCACTATCCATCTCTTCGGTTGACCGCATCCCACCAACGGTATGGTTTTTGGAATCTCTGAATGCATCATTCGTCATCAAACGAAAGCGTGAACTAAAACCCCAACAAGGGTTAAAGGAATCACAACGGATTTAAAGACTAAAAGTCAAGACTTTAATTGATAATTGAATGATTATTGAATGTCTAAACCAAGGCTGTCAAGTTCGCGTGTAAACTCGTAGGATCGTATGAGTTTACGTGCTCACTAGCTCAAACTGTGTAGGATCGTCATAAGATCGCATCTAAGGTAGAATCGTAAGTAAGATCATAGGATCGAACGTAAGATCGTAAGATCGCGTGTCGACCCAATTTTACATAGGCCCAAATCCATTTTATTTTTTTCTAATCTTTTTAGGCTTTTAGCCCAAAGAAAATAGACAAATAGCAGTAAGTCAATAACTTGTGACGTCTCATTTACCCCAAATCAAATTCTAAGAGATAACTATTGAAGTCTTCTTTTCATCTCATCACTTGATTGAAGATCTTGTATTTTAACAGCCAACATGTAATTTCGTAATTATTTTTGGTTCTTGATTTTTATGTATACCTTTTTATTAGTTAGAGTTTACACTTGCCATTTAATACTTAATTTAAATTAAATGTAAGCAATTTTTCTTATTGGTTCTGATATGTGTAATATGGGGTGCACGACATTTCATATTGGATGTCTAATGCTCATTCACATCATTTTCAAGAGGATATAATATGAATTTATCTTTGTTTTTGAGTAGAAATGTAAAACCGTTTGACTCGTTTATCCTATGTTTACAAAATATGATAAATTGGTAGGATCGTAGGATCTCGATCCGATCTTACGATCTCGATCTTGCAAAGACAAAAACGATCTCAGGTGGGATCGCGATCTTGACAGCCTTGGTCTAAACAATGAACCTAAACCCTATTTATAAGAAAACAAAACTTGGGGAAAAGTAATTAGGGACTTAAACTAAAATTTGGAAATTTGCCGTCGACCCCTCGACGGCGTAAAGGAGTTACTTCTACGGTGTAAACAGGCTAAGAAAACAACTCAAATTAAGACGTAGAGTATACGGCGTAGTCAAGGCTTTGGCTCTACGCCGTAGACAAAAACAATCTACATTTTCTTCTTTCGAGCTTCGTTGCCACGTTCCAAGTGCTCCATATACTCTTGTGCTAACTCCTCGATCTTGTCCTCATCAAGAATATTATAATGAAGTAGCAAATAATAAACAATTTCACCATTTTTAGATGTTGCAAATGATGTATAACTAATTTCTGAAACAGGACACCAAAATTAGTTGTTTGACGTGATCTAAATTTGGTAACTAGTGTCTCTACAACTCTACTTTATTTCACGAATCTTAAATGTAATACAGAATTCTCTGCTAAGAGGACATTAATCATAATAATGTGCACGTGTAATTCCAATCCCGTTAATAGGTCTTATTAACTCAATGTAATGGTATTTTCTTTTGTTTGTTTTAAAATTGGAATATAGACAATCCTAATTTGATGTATTAACATAATAAAATATGTTTATCTTCCTGCAGGTCACTTTTGTGTTTACAAACCAAATCAGTGGAAAGCTTGTACCTGTGGAACCAGTGGATAGGTTAAAAAAGGATGAAGCTAAGGCGGAGACACACACATTAAAGGATAATTCATACAACAATTCTGTGATATCATCTAAATGTCAACAAACAATACCATCTTCTTGGTCCAAAGGTGCGCCCATTAGAAGCAGATTACCAACTTCTATTAGGAATTCACAGTTGACACATAAGGAGTTTATAGGAAAACCAATGGAAGGTACAACTCATGTAGCATCAAAACCTAAGCTTTCCCTTGCAAAGTATTTGCCTCAAAAGCGACTGTCTTCTGCACCTGTAGATGATGATGATGACGATTTTGCATAATTTTAGTCAAATTCTTTTACATTTCCTTTTTTTTTTCTTCTAATAACTAGTTAGTTATTTCCTTAGCAAATTGGCTGTAAATAGGTCCATCATTCTAATCTACTGCTGAGGCAAATATTATAACATATATTACAAGTATGTTCCCACAATAGTTATAGGTATGACACACTCGCTAATCGTTAGAATTGAACATATTATTTAAACCAAAAGTAATACCACCCATGATTCAAATGAAAAATAAAGCAAGCCAGTCTCTTCTTATTCCATTTAGAGTAAATTGCAAAAATCGTCCTTAAAGTTTGGCCAAATTGCAAGTTTCATCCTAAATGTTTGGAAAGTGCAAGGATCGTCCCTGTGGAAAACCTTTGGGGCAAAAATCGTCCCTACCAATATCAAATGACTAAAATACCATTGTCTTCTTCTTTTTTTATATTTCTTTTCGAGTAAATTGCAAAAATCGTCCTTGTGGTTTGGCCAAATTGCACGTTTCGTCCTTGTGGTTCATTAAGTGCAAAGATCTTCTTTATTTTGCACTGTTACGTGCACTTTTGGTCCTTCAACAGTGAAATTTGGCAAACCACAAGGACGATTTTTGCAATGATGGAGGACCAAAAGTGCACGTAACAGTGCAAAATAAGGACGATTTTTGCACTTAATAAACTACAAGGACGAAACGTGCAATTTGGCCAAACTACAAGGACGATTTTTGCAACTTTCTTACACAAATGGTCCTTGTGTTTGGCAAGGTTTTACAAATTTAGTCCCGTTTTTTTTTTTTTAAAATTATTTATTTAACTATTAATATTAGTATTATGTTTTTATACGTTTTCGTCCGTTTTTCTTATGTTTTTTTCCGTTTTCATATGTTTTTGTCTGTTCTTTCTTAGGTTTTTGCCCCTTTTTCTTATGTTTTTTCCGTTTACATACGTTTTTGTCCGTTTTCGTCCGTTTTTATACGTTTTCGCCCGTTTTCTTACGTTTTCATCCATTTTCTTACATTTTCGTCTGTTTTTTTAGCGTTTTTTCCATTTTTGTCCGTTCTTATACGTTTTCGCCCGTTTTCTGACGTTTTCATCCGTTTTTTACATTTTCGTCCTTTTTTCTTAAGTTTCTGTCCGTTTTTGTCCAGTTTTATTTGTTTTCATACATTTTTATCCGTTCTTATACGTTTTCGCATGTTTTCTTACGCTTTCATCCATTTTTATCCTTTTCGCCCGCTTTTCTTACGTTTTTGTTCGTTGTTGTCCGTTTTTGTTCATTTTTCTTACGTTTTTGTCCGTATTTCTTACGTTTTTCTGTTTTCATCCGTTTTTATACGTTTTCGCCCGTTTTCTTACGCTTTCATCCGTTTTTATACGTTTTCGCCTGTTTTCTTACGTTTTTATCCGTTTTTATTACGTTTTTATCAGTTTTTCTTACATTTTTTTCCGTTTTTATACGATTTTGTTGGGTCTGTCAATACCCAAGCGTCCTGAAAACAGGATTTGGACACAAATTAGCCAAGTGTTAATCAACCTTAAACACTCTCAAGTCACTGAGTGAACAGTCACTCAGTGAGTTACCTTCAAGATGCTTAGGACGAGTCTAAGAAGAAAGATTCACCATTCAGTGAGGCGGAACTCCCTGAGTGTCACTTAAGCTAAAGAAGAAGGTAATGGGTTCAGTGAGTATTTGAAAAGAACTCATTGAACCCCAGTCTCCTCAACAACTATGATGACTGAAGACTGAAGACCTAGACTGAAGAATCTGAAGTCTGAAAGAAAGACGGGATTAGGCGGGAAGAGTTTGAAAAGATAAGGAAATGTCTTATCGGGCCGAAAGCAAACTTTCCCTAAAACGGCTTAAAGTCAAGATGTGTCATTGCTGACACTCGGAAAACACTTTTAGCTTATTCCCAATGCAGATTCTTGGAAATGACAAATACTGTTTGTATTTGTCAAACTAGCTAGGTTATTCCTTTCGTACTTCTAGAAGGTGCTCTTTTATACTTGTGTATAAATAGGAACAGATGGAGAAAAGTGAAATAAGTTTTGTGCATTATAGACTTTCACAAAATCACTTTTCTCCTCCAAAGAGTAACCAAGTCCCTGAGATAGCTCAGTGGGTCATTATTGTTGCCACTCAAGAATAACTTGAGTTTAGAGAGGAGAACACACCATACCTTGTCTATTCGATCCCAAGTGTTTATTCCGCAAACACTTGGGTAATATATTCTTTTGATTGATTTCTAATAAGAATTTAAACGTTGAAAAACTTGTGTTTTTATATTTGCGTTTTACTTATTTGTTTAAATTAATCATTACGTTAATTCAGTCATAGAACACAATTAGATTAACTTTGTAGTTACTTCTACTTGTGTAACGGGAACAACAAGTGGTATCAGAGCCTCTGGTTTATAAAATCTTTTCAAAAACTAAGAGTGCTCAAGGTTTTTAAAACCAAGATCCTACTATGGCTGATATTAATGTGCCCCAGCTCGTCGATAAAAAGGGTGGTAGCTTTTCAGCTGTTGCTCCCAGACTCGAAGCTGGACAATTTAGCAAGTGGAAAAAGCGAATGCTTTGCTACTTGACTGATATGGAACCATACTACATCACTTGTATCAATGAAGGTCCTTATGTCCCTAAGACTGCTGAGGGGTTAAACAAACCTGAAGCTCAGTGGACTATAGATGAGAGAAGGGTGGTCAATCGAGACCAACGCCTGAAAAACATAATTATATCTTGTCTTCCTGACGATATAATGGAATCAGTCATTAACTGTTCTACAGCCAAACAAACTTGGGTTGACTTGATTAATAGCTTTGAAGGTCCCTCAGATACAAAGGAAAACAGGATCATGGACCTGAAACTTGAGTATAATACTTTCAGGGCAAAGGACTCTGAAAGTCTCTCTCAGACATATACCAGATACAAGACCCTGATAAATGAATTGTCAAATGATGGTGTAGTTTTGTCTAAGCATGAGATCAATGTTGGCTTTGTCAACAGTCTCCCTGAGAAGTGGCTAAACTTCTCACAGGGCCTCAGGAATGCTAATCACATTCAGACCTTTGAGCTCCCTGAGATCTATGGGAAGTTTGTCTATGAAGACAACTTAATCTCTAGAAGATACCCAGACTCAAAGAAAGCTCTTGAGACCAAAAAGGCCCTGACTTCCTCACCTATATCAACTGCCTTTTATTCTAATGGTGTTGTGCAGGATTTTCAAGAGGATTCTGATGATGAGGTTGATGAAAGAACTAGTAATGAGTACCTAAATGACTTAAACTTGGAATTCCAAGAAAGGGCGCTCCTTGCTAATTCAAAACGTTTTATCAAAAGAAATCAGTCAAACTTTTCAAAAGCTAAAGCAAATGAAACCATTGAATGTTTCAAATGTGGTAAAAAGGGTCATTTTGCTAAAGACTGTTATTCAAAAACCATCTCAGAACCCTCTTATAAATTTTCTGGAAACAGTTCTTCAGGAACTAGCAAGTTTCAACCTAAAATGTACTATGGATGAAAAGTCAACTCAGTGACTATGGAATCCAGTATAAAATGTTTCCCATCTTTTGTGATAACACAAGTGCAATTGCCATCTCAAACAACCCTGTTCTTCATCAGAGAACAAAACACATTGATATTAGATATCACTTCATCAGGGACCATGTTATGAATGGTGACATTGAATTACACTTCATTCCTACTGAATATCAACTAGCTGATATATTTACCAAACCATTGGATGAACCAACTTTCACAAGATTGAAAGCTGAATTAGGAATGTTGGATATTGAGAATCAGTCCACTGATTGAATCCATCCAACTAAGCGTAAATTCTGAAAACCCCAGGTCCTTGACTTAATGTGTTCCTCAGTGAAAAAGATCACTGAATCACCTTCCCTGAACCCCTCACTGAATGAAAAAGTCATTCAGGGCCCTCAAGATGACATTCAATGCTAACTTAAATGCTCTAAGTATCTAGTTAGTAAATGTCTGAGGTTGGTAACTGAATACCTATTTAATATAGGAATATATGTTCTTTTACCTGCTGGCATGCATATCTTGGGCCCCCACTTACCCACTTGGCATTTAATGCCTCTCCTCACACATCATATATATATGTGATGATGTAAACTCTGCAAATTACACTTTTTGCAGACGGCACAACTGTTCACCTTGATTGTTGCGCAAAACCCGGGAAAGTGGAGTGGTGGCATTTAATGCGGATCCCAAACGTTTTATACAAAACAGTTTTCCAATTTTTTTGAGAAAAATCCGCTTAATGCCTAAACCACCCCTCTCCACTTCCCTATAAATACCCCAAACAAATCAATTCACACACGTTTTTAGAAAATTTTATGCAAAACTCTTGTCCTTTTTTTCTCTCAAAAAAACTAGTGTGTGTGTTGTTCATCTTTAGACCCAGACCATCTTTTTCTTGCAAAACCAAGACTTTTCAAAAATTATGGCTGCCTCTAAAGCTATCACCTGCGCCCCAAATGTGGAATTCACAATGGAGGGCATGGACATGACCAAAAATAACGTCGTTTGAAATTTTGCTTACCCCGAAAATTTTTGGGCGTACAAGAATGTGGTCAAATACCTTCAAAACTGCTTTCTTGCTACGGCGTTTACAAAACCCCCCTCGGTCATATATCATGACTATCTGAGAGAATTTTGGTGTACAGCAGTGGCAACAAGCCCTGATGACATCAAGGAGACCCAAATAACGTTCTCAGTGATGAATGGGAGAAGGACCCTCTCCCTGGATTACCCAACCTTTATCAAGGCCACAGGTCTTGATTTCGCTGAGAACTTTGACCCTCAGCCCACTGACGCAGAAGTAAAGGCCGAATTGCTTTTACTAGGGCCACATGATGTAAAAAATCCTGAAGTGGCCCCAGGAACCTTATTGGCCAAAGCACCAATAATTAAGACTTGGTTCCCTGCTGTCTGGAGGATCCTGATGACCTTTGTCATTCAGGTCCTTGGAGGCAATAAATCCTCCATGGAGCAATTGAATGCATCACAACAATTGATGGTGTTCAGCCTCCTGGAGGGTAGAAAGATAGACATCGGAGAGATAATCTTCCGAGACCTCGTAGCCAAGCTATCAGGAAAATCTAGGCAAAGACACATGTCTTACCCTAGGTTCATTTCCTGTGTGCTTCAGGACTTACTAGGCTTTGAATATGTTAAGGGATCTAAACCTGACGTCTTACACAAAGCCAACTATTCAAGAGACCTTACTGAGGTACAACCAGTCCCCCTGACCACATACATGCTGATGGTCATTCAGGGGGCACAAGCTGTCTCACCAGTACCTTCTCCTTCAAAGAAGGAGAAGAAGAAGAAGGCAGGGTCCAAGAAGGTGGTTAAACCCAAACCACTCGCCATTGAGACTTCTGCCTCAGAGCCTAAAGAAAGGCAAACAACGGCCAAGACCTCTGAGACACCCACTTCTGAGACCCTCTTGACCGTAAAACAAACGCCAACGGAGGGTACTGAGAAATCATCCTCAGTGTCCTCGGGCAAACCCTTTCCTCATGGCTCTACTGACATACACAAGTCAGTGGGGTCTGGAACCTTCACCCTTTCACATCCCGATGAAGGCATTAGTAAATCACAACCTTTGCCTGAGGGAGTACAGGGTCATATACCCTCGGTAGAGCAGCACTACTCTACTGAGAAGGGGACCCACACCCTATCACATCCCGCTTACGGCTTTGGCATATCACAACCAGAGTCTCAGGGAGGAACGGTCCCTAAATCCTTATCAGGGTAGTACAACCTTGCTGAGAAGGGGGACCTCAATATCTCATTGCCTAGTGATAGTACTGGAAAACACCCGCCAGTCCTTGAAGGCACTCAGGGGGACAAAGACTCAGAGGGATTAAAACCACCCGCTGATACGGAACCCAAAACCCCTCATGGCGGATCCAGTCACTCGGGAACTGACTCCACGGTCCAGGCTGAGAAAACCCACTCAGTTCACCTGGAGGGGTCAGAACCTGGCCACAACGAAGGCGAGCCCTCTTTTGAGGGGGAGCCGGATTCAGCCAAGGTTCCTTCTCTGGTGGATATTCAGACACTCATGGATGACGAATCCGATGAGGAGATGGTAGATTTTGGGGACGAAGAAATTTTTGGTGCTGGGGAGGAAACGAAGACTGACACATACAAATCTCCTCAGCACACTGAACAACCATTTCCTCCTCTCGAGGATCAACCAGAGTCCCTAACCCAACCATCAACATCATCAGGTCACTCATCTGCTCCTGCTACACCTGAATACCTGCAGAAGTATGATAATGTTCTTCCTCTCACGGAAAGGCAACTAGTGAAGTTCCTCCGCAAGGCCAATCATGCCCTTTTCCGAGAGATCACTGAAGAACAATGGGACCAGCATACTGAAGCGGCAGTCTCCTATGCCGACTTCAGGGCTACTGTTGAAGCATCTCAGGCTACACTGAGGACATCCCTGGACAATCTGGGTTCTGCCCAAGACATGCAGTTCTCAAATGTGTTAAAAGCTCTTGACTCCGTTCAAGACGAACTGAAGGATGATCCTACCCTGATGACCAAGCTGACTGAGTACATGGACACTCAGATGACCACCTCAACCAACATTACTGAACTGCTCAAAATCCTGAAATAGGTGGATCTTAAACCACTAAGGTCTCAGCAAGACTCAATTCAAAAGTCAGTCGCTAGCTCCAAAGAGTGCCTGACACAGATATCCTCAGCATTTGATCAGCTCTCCAACAAACATAATGAGCTGATCAACCATTATACCACAAAGGTCACTGAACTCACAACAACTCAGGCTACAATGGTGGCAGACATCTCCGCCCTGAAGAATGAGACCTCTGATGTCAAACAAATGGTCTCCAGTATTCTGTCTATTCTTCAGGCCTCTCCGGTTCCCCCACCTCCTCAGTCAACAGATGCCTTTATTGAAGCACCAGCATCTGTTGAGGGGGAGAAACATGATGATCTTACTCCTGAGCCTTCATCTTCAGCACTTGTTGTTGCTACAATCCCGGTACAACCTGAAGCCATAGCAACAGAAGTGCCTGAGACCTCCACCAGTCAACCCCTTCTCACTGAAAAAGGGAAGGGAATCATGGTGACTGACGAATCTCCTCCTCAATTGCAATTGGTTCCGGCATCAACTGCAAGGCGTCCAGACCCTGATGCACCATTTGAGGTTGACTTAGATGGTGGGTGATGCGCGTGCGTGTCGTTGCGGTTTAGCAGTATTAATGCCTACTCAAGTTTTAAATTTATATTTAGCCGACTTATCAATAACACACACACTTAACGAGCAGTGTACCCGATCAGTATGAATATAATGGTAAGTAGAGTGTCGATCACTAAGAGTGGAACGTATTATCTAGTTATTCTAATCAGTATTTTAATATCCTAAGTTAGCTATACAACCTAATCTAACGCAAGGGGGTTCAGCCTGAGAGACTGGCACGGTTTGGTTATGATTAAATAGTAAACTAAACTAATGAGCACGAATCAGCGATTAGCACACACGTAAACAGATAGATACTTGAGACAATAAGAAGACCTGTCCTGATAATTAAGTAGCTTGCCACTTATTTTATTGCTAGTTTTATATGAAGTGTATATAATTAAACTTTTCTCGTTGGCTCTAATCTTATCGACAAGTAAACCCTTAATGATCACTTATGTCTATCCCAATATCCTAGAAACGATAGAATAAATAGGCGAGGAAGGGGCATGGCGACCCAAGCAATGCTCAGCTAGACACAGAGGTTATCAATGCACTAATAAAAGTCACCAAAGACATCAACATATAAACTTTAATTAATGGGAAAACAATTTTAAGGGGTGCGCATGATATTCCGTAGTCACATGACATCAGCCCATCAATCCTGATGAATTAAAGTGTACTAATACAATAAAACAAAACTACTTAATGAATTGAATACATGCAGGACCTTCTTACAGCTCTTGTATCTTCGTTCAGGGTGTGTCTTGTGCTGCTAATACGTCTAAATTCGTCTCTGGTTTGGTACTCGTACGTATGGTATCTTGCACACAAAATTCGTCTGACTTTAGGGTATTTATAGTTTCTGTCTGAGGGTTAGATGCGGCGCATAAGATAATTAGATGCGGCGCATTGACTTAACTTCGCGTGGGGTCCAAGATTAATATATTCAGGAATATTCGTACACCGCCTTAAGATGCGGCGTAACTCCATTTCTCTATGCGGCGCATGTCCTTTGCTGTCTTGGATTGTAACTTGTGAAATCTTGATAGTGATACGCTGTATGTAAGAAGTATGTTGCGGCGTATCTGGAGCAGAATGATCTTGATCTTGTACATTTTAGTAGATTCTTAACATCTTGCTTGTTTTGCTCCATAATTAGTCCAAAATCGCCAAGTTTCACATAATACTTGTTTTTACCTGAGAATTACAAAAGTAAACATTAACGTATCAATTCTCATATATAATATAATAAAACAAGTCAAATAAATATGATAAATGATGATAATAAAATGTACTTATTTGAGTTCATCAAATATCCCCCCACTTGAACTTTACTTGTCCCCAAGTAAACCTTAGAATAAATCTTATGAAAATGTATCCTAAAAGATATTAGGATTTATTTTTATATTTAAGCATGTATTCGTTTTGTCATAATTGCACAACCAAAAACTTAACGAATTATAAATAAAATAAAATATTTCGATAAAAGCAAATCTAATCGTTTAACTGTCCAATCGTGACGAATATTCTATCATAAGCTTGGCAAGTATACGCATCTCCCCCACTAAAGCCAAGGAATGACAAGTCTAAAGCGGTAAAAAGGGTTTGTTGGTTAAGGGTTAATCATTCTTTTTAATCTCTATCGATCTCACATTCCAGAAAAGGCGACAAAATCACAAATACATGATCGAATCCACGACCACGATACTTGCAATTGCTCAAATCCTTAACTCGAATGGGCTAAAGATAGGACCAAGTAATATTTACCAATAATATTATATCAAAAAGGGCGACAAAATCATAAATACATAGCCGAATCCACGACTACGATACTTAAGATTGCTCAAATCCCTAATCTCAATAAATCAAAGGTTTGGATGAAGAATGATATAGGGTATGGATAATATTTGGGATACAAATTGGTGTAAAATAAAATAAAAAAAAAAAAAAACAAAACAGGTAAATTAAAATCCTAAGTGTGGTAAATTACTTTCCCAACCATCCCATGAATAAGACTCATATCATTGAATAACTCACGCTTTAACACTTGAAACACACGCTTTAGGTAGACACGAATTATACTCAACAAGATCTCAATCAAAGAATAACCTTAGTTGGCGTTCCCATAACGGCCAACTCCCATTCAATCCATAAATATAATATACAACAACTAGTGGTGGTGATATCTCCCACTTAATACAAAACTTTACATAAGTTGGTTAAAACAAACTTCCATTTTTTTTTTTTTTTTTTTTTTTTGACATCAACATATATGTGTAAAATTTCACAACTTTTCTATCACTATTTTTCCGGATAATTTTTCCATATTCTTCATACTTTCAGAAATAACTATAATAGCGAAAGTAGCAAACACACGAAAAATAAACTAAAAGATATACAATATTTACTTTCATACCAATTGCATTGTGCAATTTCCTGACCTAACCAAAGAGAATGAATTACGCACGTGAACACAGGTAATGTAAGGAAACACACTTTGCCTAAAGCAATTAACCACGGATTTTAATCTATAGGGTAGGTTAAGGTGTAAGGTGTAAGGGTGTATCGAAACATTATAACAAAGGTGTAAGAAACGAAAGGAATGGCTCTGAGTGTTTTTCTAGGGGTATCTTTGTAATACCTAAAAACTAGAAAGCATGAAAAATGACCAAAATGCCCCTAAAATTTTAAAACTTAATTAAATCACATAGTAAGTACCAAATTAATTTCGAATCTCTGGTAATGAACTATATATGAAGTAAAATAATTTTAAGACAACATTTTAATATTTTTGCATGTCCTAAAATTAATATAAAACAGAAAATATTAATTTTGGTATTTATTTTATATTTATAAAATCATTTAAAAGAGATAATGACCAAATAAAAAAGGAAATAGATCCCAAATAAAATTCTTTTGATATTTATCTATTATGGGCCGAATTTTCTAAGTATAATCCCCCTCCTAGGTCGGTTCCCATTTATTATATAATTAAAATCATATTTGTTTTATTTTTTTTAAAACCGAAACCCTAAATATAACCCTAAGTCGACAAACCAAAAATCATCCCACCTTCATCCGATTTTCTGGAGGTCTTTGAGAAATTTTCTGGTGTTCTCCATCATCTAAGGAAGCTAGGAAAAATAGGCTATGGGTTGTGGATTGCTTGGTTCGAACGTAGGAAGTTTTGTGTGTCGATTTATTCAATCCGAGGTACAAAAATCCTTACACCTAATCTACACGTTCTAAATTCAGTTTGGTATTTTTCTTATGATCTTTATATCATATAAGACTCATATAAATTGATAGAATCGATGCATGCAAGCTAGAATGATCATACAAATTTTAGAGAGCTAAAATATACTTAAATTCCAAATATGAGTATACGATTTTTCTGGGGTTGGTTCATAATTTTTACATGTTCTATGATGATCATATAAGTCTCGAAAAAAAGGCATGTGATTTTTTGAAGCTTAGATTAATTGATCTTGAATTAATTTGTAATCGAGTTTCTTGGAAAATTAAGGAAATGTACCCTATATCCATAATATGCTTGATTATGACTTAACTTAAGGAAACTTTCTAAAGATGGAAACTTACTAAAATAGAAAGTTACTTAAAATGGAAAGATAACTAAAAACCGCTTGTCATTCTGTCTTCTACTCCTTTAGGTTCGAGGAAGGAGTAATTTGATCCTTGTCATTTGCTATCCTTGTGTTCTGCTAATAAGGTACAGATATTATGCCCTTCTTGTAAGGTGCCTTCGTTCTCTTGACTTCTGATTTTGACTCGTTAGGATTTCCCAAGCCATTGCTATGTTCCCCTACACTTTGGTTCGTTTGTTTGATTCATTGTGGACTTTGATGTTCGATATGACCCTTTTGCTTTGAGCTTTTATAATGATTCCTTTGATATTCGTTCGTTACCTTGTGATATTAGTATTCGAATCACTTGATACTTCGAGGGTTCATTTGATTTTGGTAATTGGATATGAAAACCTTTTTAATTATATTATGGAAATGTTTTGAGGAAAATTATTTTAAGATGATGTTTATGAAATATGCGATACCACTTTTATTTAGAATTTGACTAAGCTTTTGTGATAACTACTTTTCAAGACTACTTTTGTGAAAACCGTTATTAAAGGTCATTTTTATAAAATCAATTGATAAAGATTACTTTAAATGAACCATTTGATTATGAACCTTCGATGATGAACCCTTTGCCATGAACCTTTGATATTTGGACTTTGACCATGATTCGATGACTTAGACTAGTTGGACCTTTGCTGTGATTTAGACCTTTGACTTTTGACCTTCCAGTTTGATACCCGAGCCAAGTTCATTTCCTAGCCATGAAGGTAACGTGGCTGTGTCATTGATGCACCAATGGCATAACTTTAGTGTGGTTGAGTGATGTTTCACATCCGTCCCCATATTGTTCGTAACGTGCACATTATATTTATTATTGGCCTATATTATTGTTCCGGGGGGGGGGGGTATGGATGCATCCTAGGTTCGTGGACTTAACATGATTTGATATTATATATTGTTCGGTGACTGATGCTGGGTGCAATCCACATCTTTCACAAAATTCGGGAGGTAGCTACTCCATTTTAAGAATGAGGACACCCCTCATAGTATCTGGTTATATAAGAGGTCTCCCCTCTATATGATTATGAAGACATGGTTACTATATTTGATTTGTTCGGGCTCGTGGAGGATTACTGATCCTTTTATTTCCTTTTCTTTTCATTTCATTCTTATTTATATTCTTTGTCTATGACTTATGTATCCCAATGCACTAAACCATTGGTATGTGATTAAACACATACCTTTTATTTACCAAATTAAGACCAAAACGACCAAAACCTAACCAAAATGCCAAAGATATTTGTGTTTTTGTGTTTGTTTCTATGCAGGTACGGATATTAAGAAAAAGGGACAAAATCAAGCAAAAAAAAAAAACCGGGAAAACGAGCACGAGATTTGGAAGAGTGAATAAAAGCCGAAGCCGGGAAGTTTTATGTCATTCAAGACCGTGAAGAATCATCATTTGTCAAGAATGGCCCTTGAACCAAATTAGGAAAATTGGCAAAAGCAGTCCCTTGAAAATTCAGGAAATACAAAAATAGTCCTTGAAACTTAAACTCTTTAAACCTTAAAACTTATACTACCCAGATTTGTTTATAACCCACCTTTCAAACTAATCCAACCCAAATCCATTCACTAAATCGAAAGTCCACAAAATATTACCCAAAGCCCAACCCTTTTCCATACTTAAACCCGTGATCCACCCACAAAACCCAACCCGTCTTAAACCCGGTAGTCAAAAGAAATAAAGACTAGTCAAATCCCTTTTACACGCATAAACACCCCCAATTTACCCAGATATTGTACTGTTACTAGAACCCTAAATCCCCAATCCGAAAAAATTACCGAGAGTAAGGGCAGAAGGGTCCTTGCACGCATATCTAGGGAGGTCCTGACACCAAGAATGACACGTGGGAGCTATTGATTGGACAAGCCACCTTGCACATATTGATCCAAGGGTCGCGGTTGCAAGAGTGATGATCATGGGATGATCTGAGGGTCGAGATTGTTTTGAAGAAACACAAATGACGCGGATCAATGACATGGCATCTCACGGGTTGGCTATAAATCGAGCCCTTCATTCACGATTTTAGGGATTAGATATTTAGGTTTTTAGGAGTAGGAGTAGTGTAATTTTTAGTATTGTTATGCTGTCAGTTTTATCTCTGATTTGTAGTTTTCAAAATTCCTTTTGTAACTCTTGATTTTAGTTAATGAAAATTTAGTTTATTTCACTTTTGATCTTAATCTCGTTATTGTTATATCTTATTTTAGCTTATTCTAAATTGTTCAGTAGCTTGTTTAAAATCACTTTAGCTTATTTATACTTTATATTTGGTCAATGTTCTAGTTCTTCTAAAATTCCAAAAACATTGAAAAATAATAAAAAAATACAAAAAAAAAAAGATGGTCAAATCAGCTTTCAAATAAGCTATTTACATTAGTGATACTCATTTAAGCTGTGTAGCGTAATGTGAGTAGTGGTTAAGGTCTGAATTAGTTTCAATCTCCAAAAGTCAAAAAGTCAAAGTATCAGTCAGAAAAGTCAACTGATTCAGCTGTTGGATTAAGCTGGTGGAATAAGCTGTTCTGGGGTATTATTATTGGCTTATTAAATAAGCCTGGGTTGTGTATTGATTCTCAGTTCACTATTTTCTAGCTGGAATGACTTGTAAGTTTCTTTTGATTAGTATGCATAGCTTATTAGAGTAAACTGCTTATTAGTGTTTTTTTTTTTTAGAATTAGATATTGCTTATTATTGTTTAATTAAGCTAGTTATGCAATAGTATATCAATAGTTTAGCTTATCTCTTCCACTTGTAGTTTAAAAGTTCAAAACACAATTTATAAAGAGTGTTTGGGATAAGCAACTGTTAGTGGTGCATTAGGTTGGTACTGTTGCTGTGTTACTTTTGATACTTTAATTTTGCTTATTATAATGGAATTTAGAAGTTTGTTAGAAGTTACAAGGTAATTTGAAGCTTAGTTGAGTTTTTAGTTTGTAGATGATAAATTAGAAGTTTAGCTGCCATTATAAGCTCTTACCTGCTGAGTTTGTTTTTGAGGTAAATTTTGGTATAGGTTTAGTGCAATTAAGTGTTCTAAGTGAGATTACAAAAGGTAGGTGTAGGTTCAATTGGTTTACAAAGGTTTGAGTTAATAAACTGTCTCTACTGCATCAGATTCTTCTATGCAGAACAGCATTATAGGTCTGCTGATCTCAGCACTTTTCTAGCTTAACCATTTAAGATTTAGACCTGATTTTTAGTTTATAGGGAGTTAGAATAACAAGCTTCAAGCTCATTATCTGGGATCAAGGTCTAGTGCTTATTTAGAGCTTTTTGAAGTGGCTGCAATAGGGCTGATCAAGCCATTTGAATTTGCCTTGTTCTAGAATCTGTTCAGCTAATTTACAACTTATTACTTGTGTTTAATTGTTCACTTTCAGTTGTTCTGTGCTTATTATAGTTAGCTTTTCTGTTCCTGATCATTAGATAATTTTTGGATAGCTTTTACTTATCTTTGGCTTATTTCAAACTGCTTATTTCCTCTATTCTGCTTATTTAGGCTTAATTACTTTCTGAACTTATTTTTCCTAGATTTAGAATTTAATATTAGATTTACTCAGATTTTTCCAGAATTTTCCCATTTGTTTTACTATTTTTAAATCAATTAAATAGTTTAATTTAGTTTTTAATTCATAAAAAATTCATTAAAAGTCAAAATTTTTTTTCTTTTTTCCAAAATTTTATTTTTATATTTAGAGTTTAGGAAAAATCATTTTTATTTTTAGGATTTAAATTTTAGAAATTCACTTTTTAATTACGTTTTAAATTTCGTTGCGTTCGTTTTTAAATTCGATTTTCGTTTTTAATATTTCATGCTTAGCTTAATTGTTCCTTTAGTTTAATTAGTTATTTCCGTTTGTTATTTCATTATTCGTAGTATAAAATCACCAATCATAACTTTCTTTACATTCACAACACTTATTCGACAAAGGTAACGACAACTCGAATTCGACCTTCGTTGGGACCACGACCCGAGGAAAATACATTCGTTGTATCTTTCCTTGGAAAAATAAACCGTACTAAAACGACAAATCAACCATACATTTTCGTTTCATTTGTTTTCGTTTCCGTTTACTATATATCTGTTCACTGGGCTTTTTAAGCTCAGCCGCGTTTCTTTTCCCGCGGCAGGTTTTAGTTGGAAGCTGGGTATGAGTGAAAAGACTTTTGGACTTAGAGGACCTGGATAGTTATTCTGAAGTAGAGACTCTTAGAAGGATTTGCATTCGCAGACTTAGTATTTAGCTTTTGTTTCCTTGTTAGCCTTGTATTTCAGTATTTCATTTGTAACCTTTGAGAACTCTTGTATTACTGTTGATTTATGCTTTGTTTTGATCTGATGTGAAACCATTAATGTGATACTTCTACCCTTGCCGGGTTGGGGTGTTACAATTATGGTATCAGAGCGACAGGCTGCGATTCGTAATACATTTACCCTTGGCCTGTGTAAGTTAGGACCACTAAGTTTTCCCTGTAGGCGCTCGTAAGACAACCTTTGAAAATTGCTTTAAGATTTCCCTATAGGTACGTAAGTTTTGACCAGTGAGGAATGGGTAGACTATAAGGCATTTGTTTAGGTATCATTGCTTCCACATCACTCTGATTCGTGCCTTATTTTTGGTTAGATCCTGTTGATATCATTTTTAAAAATCGAAAGCTTATGCTTTGCACCACCTAAGTTTTGAAACTTATTTAAATCTAGAAGACATTGAGAATTGCACAAAAATTGCCTGACACTATTCGATCCTTATCTTCGGATTTTGACTTTGACCTCTGATCCTTTCGTCAATCATTTTGATGCCTCTTCGGTCATTCTGAGAATCTCCATGGCGATGACGTACTTGATGTATTCTCTTTTCGTCTCTTGCTTTTGATAAGTATCTATAAATCTTCCGACACTATTTGATTTCGTTTCACCCATCTCTATTCCTAAGGGAGGTCTTGTGGTGTGTAACCACAAGTATAAAAATCTTCCCCCTCACTTTTGAATGATAAATATTTGATTTGTGATCCGTCTTTCTTTGGATAATTAACTTCTATTTTATTCTGACAAGGAATTGGTTGATTGAGCATTCAAATATTGACAATTTCCCTTTCTATGTCTCACCTTTAACGTTGGCAACAATTTTGAACTCTCTACCATGATTACCGATTGTTAAACTCTCTACTATCACTATTACTCTAGAGACTCGTGTGTTAATTTCGCGGTTATGAAGTTTTCCTATAACCCATTTCGAACACCAATAAACCTTATCTTGAGAGCCCTTTGGCACCTTGAGTTTTCTGAACATGAACCTTATCTTGAACGCTATTTGGCACCCTGAATTTCTTGATTATGATTCCTGGACGAATCACCAAAAATTTTCCATCGGAGCGTGAAGAAGGATTTGACTTGATACCGAGATATTTTCTAGTCACTAAGCGAAGGTGTCTTTCAGATGTGTCCGGGATCATATAATTTGATTTGAGCAACCGGGAAGAGCAGCAACCGAGGACCAGGAAGTGAGTTTACCTAAGTGTATATTCTGGGCATATTTTAGTTTCGTTCGCGATAAAGAAGGATGGTGACTGGAGATAGCTGAACCGTATTACTGTTAGGAGCCAATATTCGTCCTCCCTGAAACGACTCCGTGTTTGTTTAATTTTAGAGCGCGAAGTTTCCTTCTGATGAATTAATTTTATTCTTAGAATCGCCTTCTGTATTCGTAAACGACTGCTATGACGATTAGGGACGCTAATAGTATTAGCTAAAGCTCTGACTGTTTTGTGAGTTTGATAAATAATGTTTTCTCGTGAGTAAGTGGGCAAATGGTCATTGCATGACTTAATAGTTGGAGACGAGGAAGAGCATGAAAATCATCTTTGCACTTTGTTAGTCATTTGTGCATACTGAGAGATTGATATTTGTTGAGACAACGATGTTTTTAATTGAGGATACCTCTTTAAATTCCGCGAGCTTTGAAAACTATCACCATGTGGTCAAAACCAACAATAGAATGGAGAACTGAAACCCTTTAAACTCTGCAGAAGAATTCTGGAAGATGTTTGCAACTTAGGATACCATTGAGAAATTTCGTGAACAAAGAGAAACAGCTTAGTTTGATTTAGAATGGAGTTTTGGAAAAGTTGAAATAGAAATTAGCTTCCATACCCTTGGGCGGGACAATCTTTGGGATAAATCAGAAAGAGACTCTGTTAGGAATATAAATATTCATATGAAGGCTCGGTCACCCCGAGCATCTAATTAGCATTTATATAGCTCGTAGGCTTATATATATTAGCTTAGTATTATTAGTATTAGTATTAATAGTATTAGTCGTATTTATATTTGTGGAGTGGGTCGGGGCTTTCCCCACTGTCAGCTCACTCCACAGCCCACTAGGGGCACCAATATGTAGAAGTATAAATACCCCTTCCCACACTTGGGAAGGGTTGGAACTCTTCACACACTTAATTCAATTATACAGATTTTCACAAAGAGTCTCCCACCTCTCTCTAAACTTCTCTCTACAAACTAACTCAAATGGGTTTCTTGATCTTTCAAGATCCAAGACCACCCGAATAGATCCACACAATCAAGAAGGTTATTTCCTACAATTGGTATCAAGAGCCATGGTTAGATCCGGTTTGATTGTGTTTTTGTCTTAATTTATTCTTTATGTATGGTTCGAACATTTTTTGTGTCTAACTGCTTGCATTTTCTTTTGGTCGAATCATTTCATATTGTTCAAAAAAATTGATTCGTCAGTGTTGGGCCTTAACAGACGATGCTACTGGTCATCATATCACATGTCATGTATGTTGGGCTTCACTTGGTTTGTATGAATATCTCATGCCTAACTCTTATTGTTGCTTCATTTTTTTGGTCTATACGTTTGGGTATTTAATATTTGTTGAAGTTAGGTGTGCGTCCAAATCTGTGCTCAAATACTTCTTGGGCTTTACTCGTGGGTACTTAAGATTTGTTTATATTTGATGTTGTTCGGTAAAACCTCATGTGTTACAAGTAATCTCTCGATATTCATGAACTTTTTTGTCACTTGTGTGAGATGTGGTTTATATGTTGTGTTTTGGTTGCGGATCTTTCGATATTCATGAACACTTTTGTGTTTGTGGCTTATTTGTGGATTGAATGTTTGGCGTTAAAAACTGGGTTCATCCTAGCGTTTGATAACTGAAAAAAAAAAAAAATAAATAAAAAAAAAAGGGGTTGAAAGTTTTTTTTTGGATGCGGTTTGTGTCAAAGTTGTGGTGTACTTGTATGGAAAACTGTGATGTTGCTGTTTGTCTAAGTGATTTGGTTTTTAACCAAAAATGGATAATGGGGACAAAAAGTACGAAAGTGACAGCTTTGACCGGTCAAAGTTGCAATTTGTCTCCAATGCGGTTTGTCCTGGACTCGGTTTGTCCATACAGTCACGAACTCGGTTTGTCCATTTAACCACGGACTCGGTTTGTCTGCTTAACCATGAACTCGGTTTGTCCTGGACTCGGTTTGTCCATACTGTCATGAACTCGGTTTGTCCATACTGTCATGAACTCGGTTTGTCCATTTACTCACGAACTCGGTTTGTCCATTGAGTCACGAACTCGATTTGTGTTTTAAATGGTGTAAACTCAGGTCAAATGTGGTTAACGAGTTATCAAATAACAAACCGAATCATAGATTAAGATGAAGATTAAGAAGATGATAAAGCAGAAATGACCACAACCTATCCACAATCTAAGACCAAAACAAACAACATCCTAACACTCGATTCAACCTCAAATAACCTCACAAGTCACTCCCCAACAATCGAACGATACTAAGTCTCAAAACATTAATGATAACAATAGATCTCAGTTTTTCTCATTTCCGTGCAAACAAAGATCATAACACGAAATGAGTTACACATCACTGATCGATTTAAAGCCTAGCTTCATTCAATTAATATCCGAAACATAAGAAATATAAAAATAACAATCATGTTACTTTCTTTGTTTCTTGGTTCGTTCAAAATAAGAAAACGCATAATGATAAAACCTACCCGAGACCTCCTCTTGGAGATCTTGATGATGCGCCTTGTTTGTGGTATAAACGTGCTTCAGTTTGTGTTTGATATTCGGATTTGAGATTAATGATTATTAAATAGCATGTGGCTGGGTACTCGTGTATCTCAATGTGTATGAAACAACCGAGATGATGCTGTGTTTGTTTGTGCTTCGTGGAGTTGTTGTGGAGAGATAAGGGAAGTTAGAGAAAAGATTAGGAGATGTTGGATTAAGGGGCGGATTGTTTTTGTGATTAGGGTGGCTGCATCAAAAGTGAAGTAGCTTTAGGGTTATTAGAATGTGAAGCTGGCTTATGGTTTAGTGAGTACTTATATCCTAATATTTAGGGTTGAAGTATTGTTAGCTGTTACTGAACCTTGTCAAAATTTTGGACCCCAATGGACTAACTTAATATCTGTATGATAAAATGATGTAGCTGGGCTATGTTGATGTTATGTGGGCCGTGCTTGTTTAACTTTGTCAATGGGCTGGAAAATCACATTCTTGGTTCACAAATGACGACTTGTGATATTTAACAGGTTTAATTCTTGGTTCACAAATGACGACTTGGTTAGCATTTTGAGTTAGGCTTGTGGGCTCATTGTGATTATTGGTTTGGGCTGGCATTTCTCATATACCCTTGGGCCACAGTTTGTTATATGTTGTCTGTTAAACACAAGGAGCAAATTTGTTGTTAAGTGTGAATTTTTGTTGTAGGAATGTTCTTTGTGATATAAATTTTGGACAACAATCTTGATCGAGCTTTAAGATTTCGAGATTAACAATTATTTTGGGTTGTGATATTTTCGGATTTATAAATGTCAGCGGGATTACAGAGGTGTGGACTTGTCAGCATTGTCGTATTGATGCGTACGATTTAAGTGAGTCTGCAATTTGATGTTTTCGAGTTGAGTTACAGTTGACAAATTGCAATGTGATTAATTGTGATTTGTCAAGTTGCGTGTTTGTCTTATTGCGACTTGACGGATTGCTATTTGACAAGTTACGATATGACGTTGCGAGTCAACACTTGCGATTTGACTTATTGTGATTTGGTTGATTGCAATCTGTCTTGGTGCAATTTGACAATCTGTGACTTGGCCTGTTGCAATTTGATCATGTTGTGATTTGACTTCTGTGACTTGAATTTCGAAGATTGGTATTGCACCTCACTCTTGGGTATTCTGGTTGATTTCACGGTTTCTCTTGTAGTTTTTAGAAAATCCCGCGAAAGATTCGATTTCTCGGTTTAAATCTCAAGAGCTGTAAAATCCCGTGAAATTAATATTGGACAAGTAGGCTAGACTTGGATGTAGACATTATGAAACTTATGGGGTTTGACTGCTTTTTTGGGATTAGTTTGTGCTTCAAGATCAGCAGGAATTGGGAAATTATGGTAACTTGGTTGGTTTGTTAATTCACGGGTTGGTGTACTTAGTGTCACAAACATCTCGGGGTGGATGGATGCACGATGTTTGTTGACCCTTGCTCGAGCGCATTTAAGGTGGTTAGACCTGGATGTTCAAGAAGTGGATATATACAATAAAGGATGGAAGGTTGGGTATATATCACTACCTATATTTAAAGGAGTTACGTTGTTGTGCTCAATATAGGTTCTAAATCACAATTTGCAATTTAAGGTGATTAGACTTGGATGTTCATGAAGTGGATATATACAATTAAGGATGGAAGGTTGGGTATATATCACTACCTATATTTAAAGGAGTTACGTTGTTGTGCTCAATATAGGTTCTAATTCATAATTTAGTGCAAGTTTAAGTCGCGGACTTGTTCTTTATCAAGCTTCATCAAGTGATTGTTGTTTCTCAAGCTTCTAATGGGATTGTTGTTCAAGATCTTCTCAAGAGGTAGTCAGGCTTAAAGACAAGAGGTGATTTGTTTGGAGACATGTTTTAACCTTTTTACTCGCTTTAAAGTCATATGCATTTCATCAAGCGGTTTTGGCATATTACGAGCTTCAATGAATTGTTAATCTACTAAACCATTGATGATGAGGAAAGCAAGGGGTTACTACAAGAGAGTCTAAATCACCATCTTCGTTGCAGTAGTTTCATTTGTCTCTTTCCATGTTTTGTGCCTGACAAATTCACAAACATCACGGACTCTCAGCTTTGGCAAAAAGGTCATTTCATGTCCTTTTTGAGGGGGAGAATTATCGCAAGTTTCCTAGAAGTTCCGTCTCCAGCGATGTGAATTTTAGCGGTGTCGGTTACAGCGGGTCAGATCGTAGCGATTCAGGATTCAGTGGTTCAGTCTACAGCAGTTTGAAGCTTACTGTTGTGCAGTTAGTTCTTGAATTTATTTCTCAGATAAATCTCAAGAACCGTAAAATCCTGTACACAGTACGACATCTATTTCACATCCAAGTAGCTGGATCAGACAGCTTTGTTTGATAGGACTGACTATGAGTCATGGGCACTTCTAAGAATTTGTGCATGTGTCTTCTCTTTTTGGCTAGTCAACAGCACAAGATGATCACGAAGTTAATCCGGTATTCTTTATTTGTGATTGAAGTTGAATTTCACGAAGGCGTCTACTCATTTTATCTTGAAGTCGGGGTTGGTTGGATGCATGACCTTCAATGATAACTTGCTCGTGCTCAAAATTTAAGTTGAAGACTTGGGTTATCTAGTTACCAGCAGTTGGGGTAACTATCACTTAAGAGTCATTGGAGTACTCAGTGTCACACGTCAATGACGTTGTCGATAATCGCAAGAGGTGTTAATGTCTCATACTTTGGTTGGGTATGGAGCTCTTAGAGATTTGCTTGGAGCATTAATTCTCTACACGTTCTTCCAACATTAGTGCAAGCTTAAGTAACAAATTTGGGGTCTTCTACTTCAGTTTTCAGTATTGGTATATCGGGTTCTCTTCATCGAGTGGTCACTAATCTATGTTCAAGGTTGGTTAGTTGGCCAAAGGTTTTAAAAGGTTGTGATGTGATCTGTAATTCTCACAAGATATTCTTACCCAAACTGATGTTCACCTAATCCAAATCAGTCATGCCACATTCTATCTGTTACTGTCTCACGGTTTCTTCTTGGTTTTGTAAAATCCCGCGAAAGAACTTATTTCTCGGTTTAAACCATAGATTTGTAAAATCCCGTGATGATGGGCTATGCGCTCTTGACCAGGATCGGGTTAAAACCATTATCGAAGTTCAGTTATTACATCACAAATGGCTGGATCGAGGCATTTAATTGTCAAGATGTGTCTACGGGGTTAGTTCAGTATTATTTATTTGAGGCTGAAGTGAAATTTCATGGGTGCGTGTACTTAGCATCTGAAGATATCGGGGAGGTTGGATGAAGATTCTTCGAGATCCTTGTTCGAGCTTTCAATACAATGACAAGGACTTGGATATCTAGTTATTTTTTTCTTTCTCCCTATTACAAAATAACTATCACTTTAAGGGGTCACGTTGTAGTGCTCAGTGTCACATGAAGTTGTGGATATCCAAGAGGTGATGTATTTCTCATACTTGATGGTTGGTTGGTTGAAGAGTATAGAGTACTTAGGGATTCGATGTTGCACGAAGTCTCTGCACCGCTCTTTGTCACACATTAGTACAAGTTTAAGTCACAAGTTCGGGTTATATTACTTCAGTATCAAGTTCATCATATTGGGTTTTCTCCATCAGTGGTCACGACATCAAGCCGACAGAATGATAATGGGGTTGGTAACGAGTTAGATGAGAGAAGAAGTAAAGAGAGAGATGATGACGTCTGCACACATCAGTGCAGGCCTTGGTCTTCATCATAATGACGTTTGAACACAGCAGTTCAAGCCTCGTTCTTCATCATAATGACGTTTGAACACAGCAGTTCAAGCCTCGTTCTTCAACATAATGACGTCTGAATACCTCAGTTCAGGCCTCATTCTTCAAAGAAAAGAAAAGTGTACGCTTGAGTGCACTTTATCTTCAAAAGAAGAGGAGTCTTCTTATTTATGGCCATTCTCATCAACAAGATTCATGCTCTTTCCGTGCTTATTCAGTCTTCAAGTGGATCGGCGCACATTGGAGTATATTCTTATTCACTTGTTCAACCAAAAATTGCAGTTGACAGGCATATGCAATTTTTGAGGGGGGGAAAGAGTGAATAAACAACATGTCAGTCTTCAAGAATCGTCAAGCGGAGCCACTTATCGTTGATGGTATTCATATTCACAAGTTCAATCATCAAAAAGTTGCAGTTGCCAGGCATATGCAATTTTTGAGGGGGGGAAAGGGTGAATATTAATCTACATGTTAGTTGATGATTGAGAATTGGTCATACGACTCTGAATACGTCAGTTCAGGAGTCGTGCAAACCATGTTTCTCCAACACTACTTCTTCCGTCTATCAAGGTGTTGAAGAACATGGTCATGGAATGCTAATCGACAAAGTCTCACGGGTTGGTCTAATCAGCATCAATGGGTTTCTAGTCAATGCTTCAAGTACACGTCATCAGGCTACATGTACACATCATGATGATGATTCCGATTAATCGTAAACATCATGGGGGAGAGAAATGTGTACACCAAGGACGCACAACAGGTTCACGTGATCAGGGCTTAATATCCAGAATGGATAAATACTGTAGATGATCAGTGGTTCAACTTGTTACCTTGGTATTAACGTTTCACTGTTACGTCATGGGCTGATTAATCGTAACCATCAGGGGAGAGAGAATGTGTACATCAAGGACGCACAACAGGTTCACGTGATCAGGGCTTAATATCCAAGGATGGATACATACTATAGATGGTCAGTGGTTCAACTTGTTACTTTGGTGTTATACTCAAGACTGAAGAAGGTCGAGTCGTCAGTCTACTCTTCATTCTCTGTTGGGTGTTATCATCTCATGTGTATGCTGCGGGCTGATGGGTTATATGTAAGGTTACTGGAAGACATTTGGTGAGATGAAAATGATTGGTATTCTATTCCTCCACATTGGGCAATCTTGAAGAAGGTCGAGTCTTCAGTCTTCTCTACATTCAAGAATGTTGAGCTCTTTTCTTACAACTTGATATTTAACTTAATCCCATGACAGTTCTTGTTTGATGAGTTGTGGAGTTAAGTTAGGTTCAAGTTGTTCCGTAGTTTTAGGTTAAGTCCAACTTGATGTTAACCTAACCTCATGACAGTTCTTGTTTGATGAGTTGTGAGGTTAAGCTAGATTTCAGTTGTGGCTCAACTTAAACTACCGAAAAGATGCATAAGGTTTTTGACGGCGTCAATCAAGGACGGGAGTGTTAGAAGATTAAAGACGGCATGTATTTGGTTATCAAAAGACTTCTTCATATTTCGGGCGTTCATCCAAAGTCTTCTTCCAATTATGGGTGTTCGTCAGAGGTTGTCAGATTGGGGGAGAGCACTAATTAGGGGAGAGTGAAAAGCCAGAATCATTCCCTGATTGAAAGTGCTCACATTGCTCTTCAGCAAGTCAAGTGATGAATGCGGAAAAGATTCAGAATGCTGAGGAGTAATGGTTTCTGGTTCGTATCCTTGTATATATTTTGCTTCTTACATTCTTTTTCATATCTTATACCACATCTTGTAAATAGATATATAGAAAATCTTGCTAATTGTAAATAGAGAAACTTAAAATCAGAAAAACCCATAAAAATTTGAAAAATAGAAAATTCCAAAAATAGTTTCACCTAGGCATGTCTTCTGTTTATCGATAACATTTACGGACTTAGAAATGTCATTCAATAATGGCACGGGTCTTTAAATGAAGCTCGAGCAGAAGTTAAAATGGATTGTTAAAACATGTCTAAATGGTTTGCTATTACTTTAGATAGCAACCGCGCTTCATATTGGGGAAAGCACGTCGCCAAAAAGACGGCTGTTCCTCCAACTGGGTGATGTTCACCTGGGCATGGATTACTTTATATCCATGTTTCCTGATTTGATGTACGTTTCAGTGCATCATTTCTTGTAAAAGAAGAGAAATCTTCTTAGCATAACAAATAGTTTTCATTCTATGATTCTTCTGAAAATTATTTGTGAGACACTTGGTGAATATGTGTTGTATGAAATTTGTTTATACTTGGGTTATGCATAAAATTTGTCACTCAATCAACGACTACAAAACCTCATGACAGTTCTTGTTTGATGAGTTGTGGGGTTAAGCGTGATTTTAGTTGAGGTTCAACTAGAATACGGGTCATTGATTGAGGGGGAGAGTGAATTCAAATTTTATATCATCAAACGGATTTATTGGTTAAATCATACTTGTTAGAAATGGTTTTGTAGTTAATGGGGAATTAGTTGAAGAGGATCTTGCTTAAATATATCAAATGACCAAGTGTGTTAGCTGCTAGAAAGTTTAGGACATTATGTGCAATTTGCTTATAGTTTCCTAGCTTTATGTATCTAGAAGGTTCATTTGTGTTACTTTGGAATCCTCGTATAATCCCAAAATGCTTTAAGACTCAAAACCTAAAAGAAGTTAGAAAACCAGTTGTGTTTGATGTTTTTGAATACTCCACTGGCATTTGTATGATCTAAATGAATGAGTTTCAAATGTTGTTTGTCTCTGCTGCTTAATGGTTGTTGATATTGTGCATATGTTCTCAGGATTCGCTTAGGTAGATAGCTATTATGTTAGAATCATGTTCCTAAGATCCTGAATTGAATATTGAAATTCGTGTGAATTGCCATGTTCATGATTGGTATTTGCTCTTCATGCTAGATAGTAGTTTGACGTAGTTCCTGATTGGGGTTTGATTATAAGATGAACTTGGTATTATAATGTGGCAAGCTGCTGAAGGGTAGCTATTAAGGAATAGTGTATCTGTATGCATGCATATCTGTGTTGATATTCTTATGCAGATTCCATAGCCAAATTGAATGTGCCAGTTCCCATTCTAACCATTTGATCAGACGTTCAAACTCTATTGATTGGCTCGAAATTCACCTCAACAACAACTTCAGCAACAACAACAACAACACCTTCACCTCCACCACCATCATTTCAACAAAGAAGTACTTACTCAGATCTCGCCAAGTGGGGATCGACAATACTTGAGAAGATTTGGTGGTGGATGGATAATCGATGTTGACCACTGACTCACTCAGAAAAGTGGGTGATTACATCATTTGAGCAAAAAGGTCAATATCATTTGTGTCATAATAATCAATTTGTGCATAATAAGCAGTGAATCTCCCTCTTAGATTAAGGGGGAGCATAGTATGTTTCATCATCAGAATATATTAAATCGGACACATTTTCTCCCACATTTTCTAACTTATTTAAATCAATTGGGATCACAAATCTCAAAAGGTTTGAAATTTTTGATCGGGGGAGAGAATGTGATTTAAATATGAAACCTGATGAAAATGTGATGTTTTGGACTTAAATGTAAGCTCTCCCATATGTGCTAAACTCTTTCGTATATCGATGCACATATTGAGGGGGAGCGAATTGATAAAAAGGATTTGGCATGCATCTTATGTGAGCAAGGCTCAGACTTCACCAATGAATTGACGATAGCTAAAGTCAGTAGTCGAAAGGACATGTCCTGGACGGGTAATAATTTCAAGCCAGTTTATCTGGTGATGTAAGCGTGTCTCGCAAAGGACGTGTCTGAGTAGAATGTACCGATTTCGAGCGACTTTCCTTGAATGTGATCTGGACGGGTAATAATTTCAAGCTAGTTTACTAGTGATGTAAGCGTGTCTCGCGATGACCATGTTCTTGGAAAATCAATCAATTCAAAAAGTGCGAGCTTCACCTGACATGTGCAAATTTATAAAACAATCAACCGAGCACATGTTGAGGGGGAGCATTTGAAAAATATTAAACTCTCAAGTGTTTGCAAAAATATGTTTCAGAATCATGAACACTTTGAGAGATTTTTCAAAGATTTGGTTTGGCAATCGTGGATGAATACCAAAGACCGACCATTTTAATTAATGTATGGAGTTATAAGGATGGTTAGGTTAGGCTCAAGTTCCCACGATCCCGCCAGAGCCGGAGGGATCTACCCAGGGACAATCCACTAGTTAGTGTAGAAGTCCTTAGGTATGATTTAAAAGGAGAAAAGTGGATAAGGGAAAAGTGCCGACTGAGATGGAGCTAGTACTGGAACAAACCCAACAAGGTACTAGTAAGGAAGTCTCGGTAAGCACTGAAGGGGTTGAAGAATGAAAAAGAATTGTAAAGATAAAGGGTGAAAAGAAAGAAGCCCTCCTTACAACTTAGGCAGAAACCGGGTCAATACATATGCTGTCAGAATCACTTAGTTGATTGCTGGCATTGAAGACAAAGTATCATGGACCCAGTGATACGCTGCACAACCCTCCTTAGCCACTCAAGGTCCTCAAAGGACTCTTGTTTCAATTGTCACGGAGTTCAATAC
Organism: Artemisia tridentata subsp. tridentata; assembly: GCA_021014915.2. NCBI lineage: Eukaryota > Viridiplantae > Streptophyta > Magnoliopsida > Asterales > Asteraceae > Artemisia > Artemisia tridentata. The sequence goes on along the minus strand of CP139508.1, from coordinate 170,884,359 downwards.
ATTCCTATCGTCTCTCTCACTCCGAGTTAGATGATATTGAAAAGGTGGCAGTCCTCTCCAGCCTCCGCTCACTAAACCAAAGCGCACTATTGAGTCTAGAGCCACGAGATGCATAATAAGATCTCATAGGGACACGAATTATTTCTACACTGGGTGTTCAACATTAAGGACACCAGTTGTAAACTTAAGAGTCCTACGCAGATCTTAGCAATCTGCCAGAACATTTATGAGGGAATTTATAAATGTAATTCTCAATGATTGAATGGAAATTCCTGCCAGGGTCAACATCAAGCTGCCCTGAAAGCAGGTCACTTCGGTAATTCTTTATGGATTACGCTTAGTGGTCGCGGCGGTTTCAAACGGTCTACAGTCGTGGAGTGATCTCCAGCGACTCACCTAATCGTTGATGTGCTACGGTTCGATCTTAAAAAGCCCTCTGTGGGTTTTCGATTAGGAACGGTCTTGGTAAGGATTAGAGAGAGTTTTCACACTATGCTGTTAACAATCTCAAAGTCCGAACCTGTAAGTACCGGACGTTTTATTGCTAACTGTCGTATGCAGGAACATCTGGCGATTGTAGCTGATTGCTGTTGCAGCTGTTTGCGGTTGTAGCTGATTGAAGTTGCAGCTGATTGCGGTTGAAGCAGATTACAGAAAAGATGCCAATCCAGCACCACATGCTCACACTACATCATCATTGTAACTCAACAAAGTCATGATCAACCTAAAAGACCTTTAACACGGCTTCTGCAAACTCTGATGCTAAAGATCATGACACTAAATAGTGTGAGCATGTCGGCTCAAAGATTTACACATCACATGGAAACATACTGCTGAAAGATGACTTGGAAACAAATGTTGGATGATAAACTCGAAGAATTCTCAAAGATCATCCAAGACAACAGATCAGTCATCAAAAGATCACTGCTGAATGCACAAAGATACAAGACATTGAAGAATCAAAGACTACGAGCTATGAAGACATGATCTGAAGACAAAATGCTAGAATTCAAGTTATTATTTCCGGGGTGACCTCCCTTAGGGGGAGATTGTTAGGAATATAAATATTCATATGAAGGCTCGGTCACCCCGAGCATCTAATTAGCATTTATATAGCTCGTAGGCTTATATATATTAGCTTAGTATTATTAGTATTAGTATTAATAGTATTAGTCGTATTTATATTTGTGGAGTGGGTCGGGGCTTTCCCCACTGTCAGCTCACTCCACAGCCCACTAGGGGCACCAATATGTAGAAGTATAAATACCCCTTCCCACACTTGGGAAGGGTTGGAACTCTTCACACACTTAATTCAATTATACAGATTTTCACAAAGAGTCTCCCACCTCTCTCTAAACTTCTCTCTACAAACTAACTCAAATGGGTTTCTTGATCTTTCAAGATCCAAGACCACCCGAATAGATCCACACAATCAAGAAGGTTATTTCCTACAGACTCGGTTATACTCCCTTACAGCACAGAAGGTTTTCGTATACATTAGGACAACTAGAGACATATCAGAAGAATTATTTCACTGCCTGACCTGGAGTTGACAACAACGGCGGCTACCCTGAAGAGTGAAGACATTCCTTACAAGGTAGAAGTGTTGGCGATGCAGAAGAAGAAATTTAGTCAAGATGGCGAACCTGGAGCTGTTGAAGACATGCAGTCTAATTTTCCTATTCATCTTGGTTGTACTAAGATGAATTGAGAGCGGAAGCAGACTGGATGATGGAGAGATTCAAAGATCGTGCCAGAAATCCACATTACTCCATCACATTCCAAGAAGAACTGCAGGAGGCTCGACGAACCAGACACAAGTTCCCGATTTTGGTTTCACTTCCCGATTGATGGACAGACGAAGACAGATTAACCGGACTTGAGGAGATTGGATGTGTTGGATGGACGGAGTTTAGAAACAGACCCTTTATGTTTGGAAGAATTGATTCTGGGAAGACCGAAGATTTTGACGACTAACTTTCACTTCCGTAGACCCTCTTAAGTTTCGTTATATAGTAATAAGATCCTTTAATGATTTAAGTTTCCTAGAAGCATTTTTGTTCGTGTTCATTTTTCGTATGTTCGGTGATGGCTTTGTTTTGAGAGATTTTGGCGAATTGTGGAAGATATGATGCTTGTGACGGCGTACCTCATTTCTGCTAGGCAATCTGGGATTTTGATACTCTTGCGAATAGTTTTGTTTTCCCTCCTGACTATGACATTTGATCTTGTTGACCTTTGAGACTATAGAAGTACTAGGTGAATTAAGATAGGTGGTTTTGATTTCGACTTGAGATAAAGTATGACCATCATAAGGGCATATTTATATGATGCCAGTATTATGACGTCTGGCCA